>ML663565.1:24561249-24638918 GCA_007570785.1 Antilocapra americana
AGGGGGGTTCTGGAGGGGGAGCATATGTAAACCCATGGCGATATCACATCATTGTATGACAAAACTAATAAAAATAAATAAGTAAAAAATTTTTTAAAAAAGGAAAAAAAAAAGAAATGGATAGATTACTAGAAATGTACAAATTCCTAAGACTGAAATCAGGAAGAAGTAGAAAAATGAACATAATGGTTAGCAGTAATGAAACTGAGTCAGTAATTAAACAAGCTGTCAACAAACAAAAGTTCAGGACCAGATGACTTCACAGGTGAATTCCACTAAACATTTAAAGATTAGTTAACACCCCCCCTTTTTTTTTTCTGAATTATGCCCCAGAATTATAATGGAAAGAGTACTTCCAAACTTTTTCTATGAGGCCAGCATCATCCTGGTACCAAAACCAAGCAAAGATACCACAAAAAGAGACAGAAATTTATAGGCCAGTATCATCAGCTAATACACAAGTGAACATCCACAACAAAATATAACAAACCAAATTCAACAGCACATTAAAGATATCTTACACAATGTTCAAGTGGGGTTTATCCCAGGGATGCAAACATGGTTTAATGTCTGCAAATCAGTCAATATGATATACCACATTAATAAATATGTTTGGATATTTAAACTAATATATTTCTTGATCAATTCATAATCCTTTGGTAACATTTGAGTATTCACTAACATTAAACAAACTTTCATTTTGATGTGTATAAATTACTTCCCTTCTAAAGTCCATGATGTCATATACGCTTTACTGAAATTGGGGTGAGCTAGAGAAAGTTCAGTGACATTCTCTTAGCAGCCCTTTGTGAGAATCATGAAAAGCAAGAATGCATACATATATGTATAGAAAGAGAATCTCTTTCACACTCTTGAGAATAGAAAAGAGTTTTGAAAAAGGAACATATTGCAGATGAACATTAATTACTCAAATGGACATCACTGAGCACCAGTTCTGACCTGGATACTATGCCAAATACTAACAAAGGAAAGGTTAGTGAAACATAGTGTCTCTAGCCAAGGATTTAGACTAATCAAAAAACAAACATTAATGGGTATTTTGTGATTCTTATTCAAGATTTTGAACTAAATTGATCTTCTAGCCCTCTTGTAAACCTATTACAATTATATATTGTTTGTTATTGTTGAGTCATTGAGCCATGTCTGACTCCTTGTGACCCCTTGGACTGTAGCCTGCCAGGTTCTTCTGTCCATGAGATTTTCCATACTGGAGTGGGTTGCCATTTCCTTCTCCAGGGGATCTTTCTGAGTCAAGGATCAAACTCGAGTGTCCTCCTCTGCAGGAGGATGCTTTACCACTGAGCCAAGACATGTAAACACGCGCCAGTAGACAGAACAATGGTGGTGGGGCGATTGTAACAAAAAACTGGAATAACAACAGTGTGTCTGTTTGCTGGATAAAGTAGGCAGTGGAAGTCATAGTTCAGGACATCCTCAGAGAAGGTTGAATAAAAAGGAGAGATTATTTGCTAATGTCAAATCCCCCACTTCTGCACACAGGATGATTAAAAGGCAAGCATCCACCTCCTAGGTAAATACATATAAACAAATGTAATTGTATGACTGGGAGGACTAGAATAGTTGCAGTTGTAGCCCAGAATAAATCATCTCCATTTTGGCATTTGGGACTGCTCAAGAAAATGTCAGACTCTTCACCAAGTCATTTTAAAATGAATTTTATCAGTTGGAAGGTTTCATTCACGAGTGTAAACCACATAGTAGCCTCTCCTTTTATTTTTAATATGATCATATGATTAATTTCTCACAAAAACTAAAACTGTCCCTGAAGGAAAAATTTATTCAGGGAATTGAGTAAGCATAAATAGGAAAAGAAAATCACATCTTAAAAATTAGAGAAGATAAGTTAATATACTTAAACAGTCTAGGAGAGACAATTCCAGCTAAAAGGACTACATAGAATATAGAGGAAACTGAACAGAATATAATATTAAAATAATTCAAGAAATTATTTTTAAAATGAAACCCAGATCCTTAAATAAAATGATACATAGATGTATTTGTGTATGTAAGTAAAGTGAATAAAGTTGGAGCTTTGGTGTATTAGTATTGCATTTAAGAGCAACTATTAATAGACAATTCTGAATGCTTTTTAATTATTCTTCACTTCAGCTTTCATTCCCTTGAAATTAACTTTTTTTCTTTTCATTTGAGATGATGATTATGGAAGTGTCAAGATAATAAGGTCAATTGTGGCAAAACTGAACTGAAATAAATATTTTATTTTGAATGTTTTTGAAATATTTTAGATTCCATTCATTGTTTATACATCACCAAATTAATTCCAGATTTACAAAGAGCAAAAGGATCATGTAATAATTGCATTTTGAAAACTTCCAATTAGTCTAGAATCCAGTGTACACATTGTTTACACTGTTTAATACAGAAGTCTGTTTAATATCAGAAGAAACTGAAAAATAGAAAGTTTAAACAAATTGTGTGGCACTCCTGAACTTCTGTACCTGGACTATTCTGTAAGTTTCTTTTTATAAAATTCAAATGAGAAAATTTGTTTCTTATGCATTTTTAGTTTAAAATTATATACATGAATATAATCCTCAAGCCTAACTTTTTTATTGTAAATTGCTCAAAATGTAGAACTATTTTTCATAGAGTATAAAAGCTTAAATAACCATGTATCTAATGCTTGATTTTGGCTAGATACTGAATTAAGTCTGATGTATATAGATATAAATAAACCATTATAAGAAACACCATGGAAAAGTTATGTCATTAGGAAATTGGTTTTGCCTCTGTTTAAATTTAATTAAAAATAATTATAATGCAACTCCATTTATTTTGACCCATCATATTACATATTACCCATCATTATTAAAATGGTAAAAGTTTCTGGACTGGAAGTTACAGATATCTCAAAATGAAATAGGTTACCTTGAAAGATAACAGTCTGTACAAAAAAAGTGAGAGAAAGTGAATTCTATATTCATATTATAAAGGATTTCTGATATAATAGCCACCCATACCTACAAAGAAAGACTCATGTTATACTGATGTAATTTTCATTGAATCTACCATGAAGATGATTAAAAATACAAGTTTTTCTATTTAGTCAGTGTGTGTGGTTGTGTGTGTGTGTGAACACCAGCACAGAGTAATGATACATTATCTACCAAAGAATGTATAATTTCAGTTGAACATCTACCTAGTAATGGGCTTCCCAGGTGGTGCTAGTAGTTAAGAACCCACCTGCCAATGTAAAAGATATAAGAGACTTGGGTTTCATCCCTGGTTCAGGAAGATCCCCTGAAGAAAGGCATGGCAACCCACTCCAGTATTCTTCGTGGAGAATCCCATGGACAGAGGAGACTGTTGGGCTACAATTCACAGGATCACACAGAGTCAGACACGACTGAAGTGACTGAGCATCCATGGACTACTTAGTAATACCAAAGTTGGTATTAAATCAAGAAAATTAAAATTGTGGATTACAGGATGGTTTATGATTTTTTTGAAAACTATATTTTATGCTCATTTGTATATCCTTCCCTTTCCCACCCAGCCCAAATTAAATATGTCACTTTTTTTGTCTGTGCTCACTGACTATTTTATACATATACATTTTCTGTATAAGCATTGTGTTTTATTTGTTGCCTTTGTTTCTTCCCACAAGAGTGTAATCTCTCTAAGGCCAGCATATGTACTGCTTGTTTATTTATCTTCTGCTTTTACCACATCCATGGGAGGTTTGCAGATGCTTAAAAAGCAGTTACTTGATCTCTAGGTTAAAACAAATATAGGATGATATGTAGGTTCTCACTGTGTGTTTGTTTCTTTGTAAACTATTCAAGAATTAAATACGAATTAAAAAAACAAAATGGAATGTTATTAAAAATAAAAAACTAATAAGCAACCAAAGCCATATTAAGAATAATAAAGTATATTTAAATACTTTTGATAAATTTAGAACATACTCTATTAGAAGAAAAGCCATGATCAATGTTCAAATAACATCAATGTTGCTGTTACAATGAAAAAAATAAACATGTCAAAAAATTAGTAAAAAACACTCTGAAAAAAATGTAGAAAATAGAATTTTTAAAAAATCATAACAGATTACATATCTTTATTTTTTAACTAGGGATTATTCAGATTTCAGTGAAAGAAATGGAAAATGGCTTGTTGCTGGGCATGGATTATGTTGACAGATAATACATGGCAGAGGGTATTGTCCTCTGGCATTAGTACCAATATGCTGTTGATAATGCTAAAACAAGGGAGCTTAAGTTTCTCCAGCCTCAACAGCATAGCGGTAGAAGTTTGTGTGCATGGTCAGTCACTTCAATCATTTCTGACTCTTTGCTACCCTATGGACTGTAGCCCACCAGGCTCCTCTGTCCATGGGAATTCTCCAGGCAAAAATACTATAATAGGTTGCCATGCTCTCCTCCAGAAATCTTCACCACCCAGGGATCAAACCCATCTCTTAAGTCTCCTCCAAGTTTAAACTGAGCAGATTCAGGAGCTGTAATTCTACCCTCACGCCCTCTCTAAGACAGTTGCTATTACTTCCTCATCCAGAATATCTTTCTTTCTTGTGCTTCTTCCTAGAAGCACATTGCAGTTTTTGTGTTTGCTGCCATACAGCCTCCATTTCAGTTGCTTTTCATTCTCACTTTTGTTGCCAAAAGAAAAAAATCTTCCTGGACATGACTGTTGCTGAATTGAAACAGGGAGAAGAATTTAGAGGGGAAGTTGGGGGATAAGAAGGAGGAGAACAGGACTAGCTGGAAATACCTAAAAAGTTACATGTGTCTTCAAAAGTAAATTTTTATTAAAGAATAAAAATAGTTTATAAGAAATTGAAGTCAATAGTTTAACAGCTATATAAAATTTTAAATTGGGGTATTATTTATAATGTATGGAAGTATGAAATAACTATGTTGAGTTCCAGGAACTAACAGTATTGTAGGTCAATTATACCTCAGACAGCAAGCAAACAACAAAACATAGAAAAAGAGATCAGATTTGTGATTATCAGAGTCAGAGTGGCAACTGGATACAGGTAGTCAAAGGTACAAACTTCCAGTTATAAGATAAATAAGTACTAGAGGTGTATGTACAACATGGTTAATATAATTAACCCTATGGTATGTTATATATAAAAGTAAAGAGAGTAAATCCAAAGAGCTTTTCATGAGGAAAAACTTTTTTTTTTTCATATATAGAACAAATGTTCTATATCGAAGAGTAAGAAATGTATGTTTACAATGGAAATTTTAAAACTTTAGCAAATGAGTGTGCAGGTAGAACACAAACATGGTAAAGAAAATATGATTAAAGAGTCACTATGAATTGACTATACCAAGCTCCTCATGATTATTTCTCTGTTTAAAAAGAAAAAAATCTACTCTTCACACCACTGCTGCAAACCAAATTAGAGTGGTAGCTTATGTTTCACAATTTGTGTTTCTGATTTTAGTTTCTCTCATATCATTTTACTAAAGTGATTTCCATGACCTCTACAAATTGAGGCTGATATGTGATCCACTTTTGCCTCTAATATTTCTTTCTTCTCATAGATACCGTCAGTGATACTAAACTGAACCTTGCTATTCTACTCCAATATTACTTTGCTGAGTTATATTAAAAAGAAAGTTTCTTCACTTACTAAAAAAAAAAAAAATTCAAGAGTCATGAGTAGAAATTGATCATAGACCTCTAGAAGTATGCGTTACTTCTTGTACATATTTATAGCAAATTATTTGGAAAGTGCATATAGAAGAATTGTGCAACAGTACTTAAAACAAGGAATGAACATTTGCTAGACACAGAATTAAGTGAACTACAGAAGACTTATAGTTTCCACTCCTCTCTCCTCCCACTCAACAGAAAGGAATAAAATGCAAGTTAAATAACTGGCAGACATCCCATGGAGAGGAGAAGTAAGAAAATTTTGAACCCTTTTTGGCAATATTATTATAGCTGAAAGAATACCTAGGCATATACTCATATAGTTAGAGAGGTAAAATCATGCTAAAAGGCTTTCAAAAGTTTTCTGGTTTTGATTAGCTGTCTTAGAACCAGTTAATAACAAGGGACATGAATTGCCTCTGTTAATGATACCTTTGCCATAAGCAGCAAGCATTATCTTAACGTATTGATAAAGCATTGCTTATGAATCCAGGAAAATCTGGGTTCAACTGATTTACTTTATAGCTCTGTGATACTGCTCAAGTCATTTGCCTGTTTCTGAATATATTCTCATCAAGGTAGAAAACAATATGGGAAGCAAAAGCAAAAATAAACAAATGGGTGTACATTAAACTGACGATTTTCATAGTGAAGCAAACTGTCAACAAAGTTTAAAACAACCTATTAAATGGAAAATACTATTATAGATCATGCATCCAATGATGTGTTAATATTCAAAAGATGCAGAGACCTTATACAACTTAACAACAAAAAATAAATCATGATTCAAAGATGGACAGAGGACTCGAATAGACATTTTTCCACAGAAGATGTAGGTGGTCAATAGGCAACTGAAAAGAAGTTCAGCATCACTAATCATTTGAGAAATACATGTCAAAACCACAATGAGATACCACTTCACACTGGTCAGAATGGCTATCATAAAAATGACAACAAATAACAAGTGTTGTCAAGGATGTGGAGAAAATGAACCCCTCATGCACTATTGGTGGTATTGTAAACTGCCTCTATAGAAACAGTATGGATGTTCTTCCAAAAATTAAAAGTAGAACTCCTATACAATCCATCAATTTCACATCTGTGTATTTACCTGAAAAAACAAAAAACACTAATTTGAAAAGATAAATATACATTAGTGTTATCAATGTTCATTGCGGTATTATTTACAACAGACAGTATATGAAAGCAACTTAAGTACTCATTGATAAATGAATGACTATAGAGGATTTAGTCACACACACACACACACACACACACAGGAATATTAGTCACCCTTGAAAAATGAAACTGCCATTTATAACATCATGGATGGATCTAAGTGGTATTATGCTAAGTTAAAGAAGGCAGACATAGAAAAACATACCTTTTGATCTCACAATGTGGCATTTTAAAAAAGAAAACAAACAAAACAAAATGAAAACATCCATAATTATAGAGAACGAACAAATACATGGTTGCCAGTGGGGAAGGGTGTTAGAATAGTAAAGTAGATACAGTGTATTAATACATATAAGCTTCCAGTTATACAATAAATAAGCCATTAGGATGTAATATACAGCATGATGAATATAGTCAATAATATTGTTATTTTCATAACTTTGAATTGAAACAGAAGATTTTCAGATTTGTTGTGGTGGTCATTCCATAATGTATAAAATGTCAAGTCACAATAGTAGTATACTTGAATCTAATGTAATATTGTATCTCAATTATATATCAACAAAAAAGAAAGCAATATGACTTTAAAATTATATATGTTAAATGCTTGGGTTAATTACATATCCTTAGATCACTGTTTCTCGAACTTGGAACAATTGAGAATTTCAGTCAAATAACTCTGGTTTGATCTGCAGTATTTATTGTAGGCTTCCCAGGTGGCTCAGGTGTAAAGAGTCCTCCTGCCATCCAGGAAATGCAAGAGATGTGGAGTCATTGTTTAGTAGCATCCATGGCTGCTACCCACTACATGCCCATAGTACCCATTCTCCCCAGTTGTGGCGATCAAAAGTATCTCTAGACATTGCCAAATGTCCCTTGAGCAGCAACATTACCTGTCATTGAGAGTCATTGTTTTAGAGTAAAGAACCCAGATCAGTTCTTGGGATATCAAGTGAAAATATGAAAAATTTCTTTTTTCAGACACCAACATGCATGGCACTTTAGACTGAGAGGGTTACACTTCAAAATTGTTATGAGTTTATTCAGTACAACTTTTAATTGGATAATGGAATCACCTGTACCCATAGCCTACAGATGTTACATCTCAACTTCCTGAGAAATTTGGCAGATGGCTAATTTTATTTTCACCTCCCCCTCCTTCTTTTCTTCCAAATCTAGAATTTAAGAAATAGCCAGGCATTGCCATTGGGATAATTCAATGATGGGAGTGTTGTATTGTCTTCTATTGGAAACCTACAGAGAATCTGAGGGGACATCTCAGTATAAGCTTGGGTGGAAGGCCTTCCCTCATTTTATCAAGTTCCTATATTAGATTGAAATGCCAAACTCCAAGTATAATTTTGTTCATATAGTAATAGTGATTTTATTGCTTACATATGCTGTTATTAACATGAAGTAGCCAAGTTGTTGCCTACCAGCTACTTATATACAAAGATGTTCAGCTTTGTGCTTATTTCAGCCAGGCTGGATGGTACCTTTCACTTGACAGGCAGCTTGCCATGACTCACTCAACACTTCCATAAGTTCAATAAATACAACCAAGTGAAAATTGGTAAGAAAGTAAGTGTGTGTATGGTCTCCAGATGCAATTTTGCTACTATAGAACCACTAATATAATCCAGGTTCAGTCAGTTTAACCTGGAAGACACCCAGACAATATGGAAACACTGACTTTGTTAACAGGTAGAATCAGCCCCGAGTCTCTGAAATCATACCACACACAGAAGGTTTCTGCTTAACAGAAATCATTGATTTTACTATTATGTTCTTAGAGATTCTAGGATCACATGAGCACTAGTTCTCTTGCCATTATTATTTTCAGCAAGTTCCATGATCCATCATGATTAGACAATAGGAAACTTATCAAGTAGCTGCAATAAATCTGTGGAAAGCTAATTCATCAGTAGTCTCAAATGTCACTCATTCAATCAAGTACACACTTAACTGTCCACAGGATTTTACCCTCCAAATTCAGATATAAATTCTCCTGTAGCTAATTTTCACTATTATATTACATATAGATATAGATACAAATATATATAGATACATAAATGCATATATATACATTCCTGTAGATATCTATCTCAATATAGATGATAGATATAGAAAGAAGATAAATAGATTTAGAAATATCAGGGAAATACATTTAGTAAAAATTGATCTGTTTTGTTGTGTTATGAGTAAAATCTATTCAGCAATGAAGGGACATCATGAAAATTAATGAGCTTAGTAAGAAAAACTCAAGCAGGATTAATTACTCCCAGATGTGATAAAAGGGATGATTTGAATAAAGTTTTCTCCAGTTGAAACCGACTAATAGAACCCCAATATTGAGTATTACTTTGGCAAATAATTTGGTAAACTATTGGCACTTGCTATCTTCGACCCAGGTAATTAGGAAGGAAGTTTCTCTAAATATATGATGAAACAGTAGAAAAGAAACATGTAACTTTTCATTTTTTAACATTTTATGTAATGTAAATATAATAATGAAATAAAAATCACAGGTATTGTCATATCTGCTTTTGTAACATCAAGATGTATTAATTATTCTTTTGGTTAATTAAAAACTTGATTTCTACTTTTCCATCAAACTATCTTATAAATAACCTTATATGTTGCCTAATTCCAGGGACCTTTCATAGTGCTTTGTGGGGGGAGACACATGCACCCCTGATTGATTCATGTCAATATATGGCAAAAAAAACCCCACGATATTGTAATTAGCCTCCAATTAAAAATAAATTAATTAATTAAAATAAATTCTTACTTCTCAATTTTCCTCAATTCTAATACACCAAAAAACAAAAGAATCTAATAGATGTATTCATGGGTAGTGCATTCTGTTTTAGTAAATCATGTGCATACACTATAAATTGAATTAATGAAGGAAATTTATTTTTAAAAATAAGAACAAGGGAAGCTTTCAAACAGTTTGAGCCATAGGGAAAATGGCAAGATTTTCCTTTGTGTTATGTTCTGTGCTCACTCATGAAAGTTTATTCCCAGATATGAGTATACCTGAGTACAAGAAGCATCAAGTGTGTGAATGGAATACAATAAATACATAACTATTATAAAGAGGCAGTTCAAAATGCCTCTAGTAACTATGGATATTGTATTTTCTTAAATGAAATTGCATCATTTTCTTAGTAAGATAGGAGGACTCACCATGTGAATCCACTTCATGGAGTCGCATAAAGCTGCCTACTGGTTAATCCATATGAAAACTCTGTGTGATATTTAAGTATTTCCAGAGTTGCCATGGTGAAGCTGAGAGGCAGACAGAAAATCAATCCCAGAGTAAAAATTGTACCTTTAATGTTTTTGTTCTTGAATGTGCTCTGAACACTCTTCTGATTTTTTAATATGACTATTTATATTAATTAGGATAATCAATTTGCCAAGCACAGTCCATTTAAATCTCATATATTCTGCCTAAAAATACTGAAAAATTGTTTATTATCCATATTTTAGATGGATAGAACTTGTCACCAGCTAATGTAGAGCTAATTTCAAATTCAACTTCCTTAAACTACCAATTTCAAGTTTTTTTGAAAACACTAGAGACTTTTCATTATGTATTGGAAAAATATGGCTTTGTGCATACAGGTTACATAAAATATATTAATACTATTAATGTCTGATGAAATTTCTAAGAATTACCCCAGTATTTTACACATACTGGAATAATTTGTCTATGTTTCTCTATATTATATTGTATGTCTACATATATACATATTTGGCATAATTTAAATTGTAGAAATGGGAAAAACTAGAAATATAAAGACTTAGTATTCTCTCTGTCCTAAACTGAGGTGATAAGTACCATTTCTAGATTGTCATAATCAAGTTAATTTAACAACAGCTTTCTAACAGAGTTCTCCTCATGACGTCAATATTAATCTCATGACATGATATTGCTATTTTTTCCGATAAGTTTTATCTTTAGTTTCTTTTTACTTTTTCCCTAAATAGAATTTTAGGGTTTATGTACCTTTAAGGTTCATTATTTTATGAGGAAACTAATTGTTGTCAGGGATTGGGGGGGGCGGTATTACAAACTTACTGACAGAAATAAAGAACCTTGAAAGAATTGAAGTTTAGATAAATAATTTAACTTGTTAGTTCTTACAAAAAGAAAAATCAAATATAAACTTTTGACAGAGTTTTTTCCCTTATCATTTAAAATAGGAATTATTACTTTCCAGAACGAATTTAAAGAATTACTGTGGTTTATAGAAATAGGCACCTTTATTATAAGACAATTTTGGGAGGTCACAAAGGATAGGACATGACTGAGCAACTAAGCACACACACATATAATTGAGGAATATATATATATGTAATTTATAGTCATCTAAAAACTATATAATTTCAACTGCAGGGTATTACTTTACCTTGGTAACTACTGTGAAAGTGAAGTCGTTCAGTCATGTCCGACTCTTTGTGACCCCATGGACTGTAGCCTTCGAGGCTCCTCCATCCATGGAATTTTCCAGGCAAGAGTACTGAAATAGGTTACCTTTTCTTTCTCCAGAAGATCTTTCCCACCCAGGGATGGAACCCAGGTCTCTGCATTGCGAGCAGATGCCTTTACTGTTTGAGCCACCAGGGAAGCTCATGGTAACTACTACTTTTAACCACAAATACTCTTTTTATGTAGAGATCTTGTTACAGTTAGGAATAATTTTGATTTTTAAAAATTGTTTTAGGAGTTTGTGCCTGATAAATCTTTTATGCAGTCTCTCAATCTTTTCTACTGTTCTACTTTTTTATTGTTAGATCATTGAAGTTTAGAATGAAAGCCAGAAACAATTTTCATAGTGTTTGTGTACTATATTTGTAGTTTCTGAAACTAGAAGCTATGCTACTAATAAATCTAAAGGCAAGTAACGATCTGATTACCAGGAGTCAACCTTGATAAGATCTAGTATACTGGCTGTAGCAGCTATAGCAATGATCAAAACCTGCAGCCCACCACAAATCAGTTTGCAATTAGTAAAATGCAAATGGTTATCTCCTCACTTTAGCCAGCAGGCGTAAGAAGGAATGTACTTTTCAGAGAAAAGCAAAATGAATAAAGCAAAATAATAGTATATATTAATGTCCACTATAATCTATTAATAAATTCCAGTAAATGTTACAAATAAAAGTTTAAAAAATGAACACATAATCAAAACAAATAAATGCAGAACCACTGGTGACTCAGATATTGGGATTAACAGATCATGATCTATAAGAAAAGGTAAATACAATGAATGGACAGATGTGGATTATACTCAGAGAATTTAAAACTATAAAATAGTCATTTTAGGGCAGTGAAAATGAGAGTAAAATGATGGATATATATTATTATGAAGGTGAAACTGTTAGTCACTCAGACATGTCTGACTCTTTGTGACTCCATGGACTGTAGCCTGCCAGACTCCTCTGTCTATGGAATTCTCCAGGCAAGAATATTGAAGTGGGTAGCCATAACCTTCTCCAGGGGATCTTCCCAACCTAGGGATTGAACCTGTATCTCCTGCATTGCAGGCAGATTCTTAACCATTTGAGCCATCAGGGAAACCCATATATCATTATACATTTGTTCAAACTCATAGAACATATGGTACTGAGAGTGAACTCAATGGTAAAATGTGAACTTTGAGTGATTATGGTATGCCCATGTAGGTTCATCTTTGGTAAGAAATGTATGTTTCTGGTGAATATGTAGATAATGGGAAACTCTATGCATGTATAGAGGGTAGGCATAGAACAGAAATCTCTGTACCAATTCCTGTTCAGTTTTGTTGTAAACCTAAAACTGCTTTTCAAAAACGTCTCCCCCAAAAAGTCTTTAAAAAGTAAAAAACATAAGCAAAAACAAGCAAATTAAATCTTTATAATTGAATAATTTGGGACTAAAGCTTAGTGAACTTAGCTATCAGTGAGTTAAAGTATAACATAGCATTTCATTATAGAACAAGTAGAAGAAAGAAAATAGAAAAGAAAAAACTATATTTAAAAAGGTAAAAATTTTCAATAGAAACAGCAATCTACATATTCTAGGACCTCAGAAAAATTCCAAGAAGAGTGAATATGATAAAATGACACCTAGACACTTTGAAGTAATTCCTGAAAACTGGAAATAAAGAGGAAAATCATTGAAGTGGTCAGAGATAAAAAGCATATAGCAGGTAAAGGAAACTATTAAGAATAATACATGAATTCTTGTCAGGAATAATGCAAACAGGTATACATAGAAGGCATTTTTAGAGTAGTGAGATAAAAAGTTTAAAAAAAGACAAAAGCCTGTCCAACTTTGAATTCCTAAGCTAAAATACACTTTAAAATATAATATAAGACTATTAAATGTATGATTAATAAACAATATAAATCATGAACAGTATGAAAAGGCAAAAAGATAGGACACTGAAAGATGAACTCCCCAGGTCGGTAGATGCCCAATATGCTACTGGAGATCAGTGGAGAAATAACTCCAAAAAAAGTGAAGAGATGGAGCCAAAGCAAAAACAACACTCAAATGTGAATGTGACTGGTGACGGAAGTAAAATCTGATGCTGTAAAGAGCAATACTGCATAGGAATCATGCAGTTGTTAGGTCCAAGAATCAAGGCAAATCACAAGTGGTCAAACAGGAGATGGTAAGAGTGAACGTTGACACTTCAGTAATCAGAGAACCAAAATGGACTGGAATGGGTGAATTTAACTCAAAAGACGATATATCTTCTACCATGGACAATCCATTAGAAGGAATGGATAATCATCACAGTCAACAAAAGAGTTCGAAATGAAGTAATTGGAGGCAGTCTCAAAAACAAAAGAATGATCTCTGTTTATTTCCAAGGCAAGTCATTCAATATCACAGTAATCCAAGTCTATGCCTCGACCAGTAATGCTGAAGAAGCTGAAGTTGAATGGTTCTATGAAGATCTATAAGACCTTTTAGAACTAACACCCAAAAAAGATGTCCTTTTCATTATAGAGAACTGGAATGCAAAAGTAGGAAGTCAAGAAACACAAGGCAAATGTGGCCTTGGAGCAAAGGCTAATAGAGTTCTGCCAAGAAAACATACTGATTAGAGCAAACACCCACTTCCAACAACACTAGAGAAGACTCTACACATGGACATCACCAGATGGTCAATACTGAAATCGGATTGATTATATTCCTTGCAGCCAAAGATGGAGAAGCTCTGTACAATCAGCAAAAGCAAGACCAGGAGCTGACTGTCTCTCAGACCATGAACTCCTTGTTCCCAAATTCAGACTTATATTGAAGAAAGTAGGGGAAACCACTAGACCATTCAGGTATGACATAAATCAAATCCCTTATGATTATACAGTGAAAGTAGCAAATAGATTCAAGGGATTAGATCGGATAGACAGAGTGCCTGATGAACAATGGACAGAGGTTCATGACATTGTATAGGAGGCAGGGATCAAGACTATCTTCAAGGAAAAGAAATGCAAAAGGCAAAATAGTTGCCTGAGGAGGACTTGCAAATAGCTGTGAATAGAAGAGAAGAGAAAGGTGAAGGAGAAAAGGAAAGATATATCCATCTGAATGCAGAGTTTCAAAGAATACCAAGGAGAGATAAGAAAGCCTTCCTCAGAGATCAATGCAAAGAAATAAAGAAAAACACTAGAATTGGAAAGACTAGAGATCTCTTCAAGAAAATTAGAGATACCAAGAGAACATTTCATACAAAGATGGGTAAAATAAAGGAAAAAAAAATTGGTATGGACCTAAGAGAAGCAGAAGATATTAAGAAGTGGCAGGACTACACAGAAGAACTATACAAAATGATCTTCATGACCCAGATAATCATGATGGTGTGATCACTCATCTAGAGACAGACATCCTGGAATGTGAAGTCAAGTTGACCTTAGGAAGCATCACTACAAACAAAGTGAGTGGAGTTGATGATATTGCAGTTGAGCTATTTCAAATCCTAAAAAATGATGCTGTTAAAGTGCTACACTCTTTATCTATGACAAATAAAAAGCATAGACAGTGGAGAAAAGACAATCTCTTTAACAAGTACTGTTGGGAACACTAGTCAACCACTTGGAAAAGAATGAAACTAAAACACTTTCTAACACCATACACAAAAATAAACTCAAAATGGATTAAAGACCTAAAGGTAAGGCCAGAAACTATAAAACTCATACAGGAAATCATAGATCAAACACTCTGACATAAATCACAGCAGGAACCTCTATAGCCACTTTCAGAATAAGGGAAATAAAAGCAAAAATAAACAAATGGGACCTAATTAAACTTAAAAGCTTTTGCACAACAAAGGAAACTATAAACAAGGTGAAAAGACAGCCTTCAGAATAGGAGAAAATAATAGTAACTGAAGCAACTGACAAAGAATTAATCTCAAATATATACAAACAGCTAATGAAGCTCAATACCAGAAAAATTACTCAGTTAAATACTCAGTTTAAAAAAATGGGCCAAAGAACAAAACAGATATTTATCCAAAGAAGACATATAGATGGCTATCAAACATAAAAAGATGCTCAACATCACACATTATCAGAGAAATGCAAATCAAAACCACAGTAAGGTCCCATCTCATGCCAGGCAGAATGGCTGCTATAAAAAAAAATCTACAAACATTAAATGCTTAAAAAGGTATGGAAAAAGAGAATCCTCTTACACTGTTGGTGGAAATGCAAACTAGTACAGCCACTATGGAGATTCCTTAGTACACTGGAAATAGAACTGCCATACGATCCAGCAATCCCAATGCTAGATATATGCACCGAGGAAACCAGAATTGAAAGAGACACATGTACCCAAATGTTCATCACAGCAATATTTATGTTAGCTATGACATGAAAGCAATCTAGATGTCCACTGGCAGACAAATGGATAAGAAAGCTGTGGTATATATACACAATGGAATATTACTCAGCTATGAAAAAGAATGCATGTGAATCATTTCTAATGAGGTGGATGAAACTGGAGCCTATTATACAGAGTAAAGTAAGTCAGAAAGAAAAATACCAATATAGTATATTGATGCACATATATGGAATTTAGAAAGATGGTAACAATGACCCTTTATTCACAACAGCAAAAGAGACACAGAGATAAACAACAGACTTTTGGACTCTGGAGAAGGTGAGGGTGGGATGATTTGTGAGAATAGCATTGAAACATGTATATTACCATATGTGAAACAGATCGCCAGCCCAGGTTCAATGCATGAGAGAGGGCACTCAGGACTGGTGCACTGGGATGACCCTGAGGAATGGATGGCGGGGTAGGTGGGAGAAGAGTACAGGATGTGGAACACATGTACACCCATGGCTGATTCATGTCAGTGTATGGCAAAAACAACTACAATATTGGAAAGTAATTAGCCTACAATTAAAATAAATGTATTAATTTTAAGAAGTGAAAAATAAACAATAAATTTCATATGCAAATTGGATAGAAGGGATATAACATTATTCAGTGATCCTGAATTTTAAACTAAATAAAATAACTATATAGACTCTGGATTTTCTTCATTGAAGAGAGAATAAATGTGTTCTATATATGGGTGAAATGATATGAGCTGGTATTTGGTGGAAAAGAATTGAAGATCATACAGAGATAGCTACATGTTCCTATGATCCATTATAACTTTTCTCTTGTGTGATTGAACCCCTAAGGTTTTAGTTAAGCACACAATTACTATCTATTTCTGGGACCTCTAAGATACATATGACAAATTATGATTAAAAATGAAGGAGATTTAACCTCCAGGATAAATGGAAAATCTCCAGGTGGTTAATACCAAAATCAAATTGATTATATTATTTACAGCCAAAGATGGAGAAGTTCTATACAGTCAGCAAAAACAAGACCAGGAGCTGACTGTGGCTCAGATCACAAACTCTTTATTGCAAAATTCAGACCCTCATTGAAGAAAGTATGGAAAACCACTAAACCATTCAGGTATGACCTAAATCAAATCCCTTATGACTATACAGTGGAAGTGACACATAGATTCAAGGAATTAGAATTGATATACAGAGTGCCTGAAGAACTATGGTCGGAGGTTCATGAGATTGTACAAGAGGCAGTGATCAAGACCACCCACAAGAAAAAGAAATTCAAAGTGGCAAAATGATTGTTGGAGGAGGCCTTACAAATAGCTGAAAAAAAACATAAGTTAAATATAAAGGAGAAAAGAAAAGATATACCCATTTGAATGCAGAGTTTCAAAGAATAGCTAGGAGAAATAAGAAAGACTTCTCTAAATAGGGGAAAACAATAGAATAGGAAAGACCAGAGACCTTCTCAAGAAAATTAGAGATACCAAGGGAATATTTCATGCAAAGATGGGTAAAATAAAGGATGGAAATGGTATGGACCTAAAAGAAACAGAAGATAGTAAGAAGAGATGGCAAGACTACACAGAAGAACTATAGAAAAAAGATCTTCATGACCCAGATAACCACAATGGTGTGATAACTCACCTGGAGCCAGAAATCCTGGAATGAGAACCCAAGTGGGCCTTACGAAGCATCACTACAAACAAAGCTAGTGGAAATGATGGAATTCCAGTTGAGTTATTTCAAATCATGAAAGATGATAGTATTTAAGTGCTGCACTCAATATGCCAGCAAATTTGGAAAACTCAGCAGTGGCCACAGAAGTGGAAAAGATAAGATTTCATTCCAATCTCAAAGAAGGCTAATGCCAAAGAATGTTCAAACTACTGCATAACTGCACTCATTTCGTAGGGTAGCAAACTAATGCACAAAATTCTCCAAGACAGGCTTCAACAGTATATGAACCATGAACTACTAGATGTTCAAGGTGGATTTAGAAAAGGCACAGGAACCAGAGATCAAATTGCCAACATCCATTGGCTCATAGGAAAATCAAGAGAATTCCAGAAAATAATCTACTTCTGCTTTATTGATTATGCCAAAGGCTTTCACTGTGTAGATCACAAAAAAATGGAAACTTCTTTAAGAGATGGGGATACCAGATCATCTTACCTGCCTCCTGAGAAATCTGTATGCAGGTCAAGAAGCAGCATTTAGAACTGGACATGGAAAAACAGACTGATTTCAAATTGGGCAAAGAGTATGTCAAGGCTTTATACTGTTACCCTGCTTATTTAATTTATATGAAAATTACATCATGTAAAATGCCAGGCTGGATGAAGCATAAGCTGGAATCAAAATTGCCAGTAAAAATATCAATAACCTCAGATACACAGATGACACCACTCTTATGGCAGAAATTGAAGGGGCACTAAAGAGCCTCTTGATGAAAGTTAAAGAAGAGAGTGAAAAAGTTGGCTTAAAGCTCAACATTCAGAAAACTAAGATCATGGCATCTGGTTCCAACACTTCATGGCAAATAGATGGGGAAACAATGGAAACAGTGACAGACTTTATTTTCTTGGGCTCCAGAATCACTGCAGATGGTGAATGCAGCAGTGAAATTAAAATACACTTACTCCTTTGAAGAAAAGCTATGACCAACCTAGACAACATATTCATAGCTCTTCATTGATGGATCAATAATAATTAAAAAAAAACTCCTAGAAAAAAACATAGAAATAAAACTTCCACTTGATCCTAGAAGTATTAGCAACTTCTCAAAACTCAGAGTTTTAATGTGAAGCAATAAGAACTAATCGAAAACATGAAGAATTCAGCATAAGCTCTACTTGTGTTCTTGTTACATAACATTGCTGTAAAGATAGGATATGATAAGATAAATGTGTTTTGTACTCTATACACTTTTGAACATAAAAAATCATTTGTATTCATATCACTGTTCTTCACCTTCTTCCACTAACTCATTGTGGTCATGCTTTTCTACATGCACTTTCTATTCCTACATCTTGTAGTTAAAACCTGATTCTTTCCCCTAAATTTTTAAATCATCTTTTAAAAAAAATCACTGTTTAGCATTATTTAAGATTTCCTAAAATGTATCAATAACTGTTTCACCTTTCCCCCCTGTCAATTCCCTGCTATTGTGTCAGCAACCTGACAACACATTATTTTAACCATTTAAGGGCTTAGACCATATAGTCACTTAATGCCTATTCAGACTCTGTCTTTCTCGCTCATTAGAAATTAATATGATATATCAAACTTCAAAAAAGGACCTCTAACATCTGCTTCTTTTCAATCACTATTCATTTTACATGTGCTCAGATTCAGTTTCTACTCTAGAATCAGCTGTCATATTTTTGACACCAAAAATGTTTATTAAATGAACAAAATCAAATCAAGATACATGTTCCCTGCTTTCATGTGTGTTGCTACTGATAAAGAGCTAACTGAATGAGGCATATCAAGAAATTAACGTATATAAATATTTTAAGGAGATTAGCACTAGCCTAGACAAAGTTGGATATAGGGTAGTGAAGAGGATGGTGATAGGAAAAATTGAAATGATAGTTTATATTCCACAGTATAAAATCAGGAGAAAATGAGATTTTTTTTCTATTTTGATCATTGTTATTTTTGTAGTTTTCAAATTCATATATTTATCTCAGTGTTTAGAAGGATACTTAGGACATAGTTGACACTAATTATTTTTTTAAATAAATGGCTTCCCTTAGACAAGAAATAAAAAGCTTTAAAGGGGATTTGAAATTTGAAAAAAAAATGTTAACATTTCAATGATCATACACAAAGTGAGAAAATTTTAGGTTCATTAGAAGCTGAAAATTATGGGCCCCCCACCTCCTAAGTCCTCATTCCACTAGAGAATAAAGAAACAATAGATAAAAAGTTCATTTTGCCTTCCTTCACTGTGGGTGTAAGGATGGAGGGAAGTTAGAAATAGAGTTTAGTTAAATATCTCAAGAGATTTTGAATGCAATTTGAAGAACTGTTACATATTTGGATACCAATAGAAAACTGCAATGATTTTTGAAGAAAAATAACCAAAATGAATTATAATTTCACAGGATCATTATGCAAGGGATCCACATGCATATGTCAAGGGGAAAATACACAAGTGGGGACACCATTAGTGAAACATGTTAAAATACGATTCTATCTCAGAAGTAGTTGAGGTTAAAGAGGTAAAGGATAAAATACAGATTCAAATACCCTTACAATCTAAATCCAGTTGCCAAGCCACCTGTGCAAGATGTGCTAAGAGATTACCATAGTGGTTCTACTAGCCTTAGTCTTTCATATGACCTCCACCAACAATATAAGAAATAATGTGTGTGTGCTCAATCATGTCCAGCTCTTTGCAACCCCCTGGACTATAGCCCTCCAGAGATTGCCTTGTGATATCCCAGGCAAGAATACTAGAGTGAGTTTCCATTTCCTACTGCAGAGAATCTTCCTGACCTAGGGATTGAACTTGCATCACTGGCACCTTCTGCATTACAGGCAAATTCTTTACCCACTGAACCACCTGGGAAACCTAAGAAATATAAGAAAAACAAAGAATTTAATGAGCTTTTGATGGAACTAGAGAGTGAATCTGTTTTTTTCATGAGAAACCTGTTACTGTATTACATAATTCATGGATGAGTTCCATCAACTCTAGTCCAAGGCAAAAGTTATAAAGAGAAAAAATTTGGATATATTTTAAATAAAGCTTTATAGATTTGGTTGTAGCTATTTTCATAATTCCACTACAATCTCACATTTGTCTTTTATCTTCAAAGCTAAGTACTACTGCATCTATGTTTTTATCATTTAGTGCTCATGTACATGATTATATTTGCTTGTTATCTATTCACTGGTGGCTCAGCTGGTAAAGAATCGACCTTCAAAGCAAGAGGAGACCTGGGTTCAATTCCTGGGTTAGGAAGATTTCCCTGGAAAAGGAAATGGCAACTCACTCCAGTATTCTTGCCTGGGAAATCCCATGGACAGAGGAGCCTTGCAGGCTATAGTCCATGGGGTCGCAAAGAATTGGACACAACTTAGCACTTAAATTACCACCACATATACATATATGTACACATATACCATATATACATGTATAAACAGTGAGAAAATACTTTGGTATATATAATCAACAAAACTTAATGTCATAATTTATGTTTACAATATTTTTTTGTAAACACAAAATTGTTTCTACAATTCATCCATTGTGGTACATATAATTCAACTACTCAAGTACAAGTGTATTCACCTTGTTGCTGTTTGATTATCCACTGTATTTATAATTTATCTATTTCTTTATGTATTTGTAATTTTGAAATCTATTTCATTTGGGTTGTTTTCTATCACAAATAATGTTGAAATGAGTAACAATATATTTATGTCATCATACAAGTACCTGAGTCTCAGAATATAAGACATTGTTTCATTGTATACTACCCAAAGCAATCTATAGATGCAATGCAATTCCTATCAAGCTACGAGAGGTCCTTTTCAGAGAATTAGAACAAATAATTTCACAATTTGTATGGAAATACAAAAAACCTCGTATAGCCAAGCAATCTTGAGAAAGAAGATTGGAACTGGAGGAATCAACCTACCTGACTTTAGGCTATACTACAAATCCAAAGTCATTAAGACAGTATGGTACTGGCACAAAGACAGTAATATAGATCAATGGAACAAAATAGAAAGCCCAGAGATAAATCCACGCATCTATGGACAACTTATCTTTGACAAAGGAGGCAAGAATATACAATGGAGAAAAGACAACCTCTTTAACAAGTGGTGCTGGGAAAACTGGACAGCCACTTGTAAAAGAATGAAACTAGGACACTTTCTAACACCATACACAACGATAAACTCAAAATGGATCAAAGATCTAAGCATAAGACCAGAAACTATAAAACTCCTAGAGGATAACATAGGCAAAACACTCTCTGACATAAACCAAAGCGGGATCCTCTATGACCCACCTCCCAGAATATTGGAAATAAAAGCACGAATAAACAAATGGGACCTAATTAAAATTAAAAGCTTCTGCACAACAAAGGAAACTATAAGCAAGGTGAAAAGACAGCCTTCAGAATGGGAGAAAATAATAGCCAATGAAGCAACAGACAAACAATTAATCTCAAAAATTTACAAACAACTCCTGCAGCTCCATTCTAGAAAAATAAACAACCCAATTAAAAAGTGGGCCAAAGAACTTAACAGACATTTCTCCAAGGAAGATATAAAAATGGCTAACAAACACATGAAAAGATGCTCAACATCACTCATTATCAGAGAAATGCAAATCAAAACCACAATGAGGTACCACTTTACACCAGTCAGAATGGCTGCCATCCAAAAGTCTACAAGCAATAAATGCTGGAGAGGATGTGGAGAAAAGGGAACCCTCTTACACTGTTGGTGGGAATGCAAACTAGTACAGCCACTATGGAAAACAGTGTGGAGATTCCTTTAAAAACTGCAAATAGACCTGCCATATGACCCAGCAATCCCACTGTTGGGCATACACACCGAGGAAACCAGAATTGAAAGAGCCACGTGTACCCCAATGTTCATCGCCACATTGTTTACAATAGCCAGGGCATGGAAGCAACCTAGATGCCCATCAACTGACGAATGGACAAGAAAGCTGTGGTACATATACACAATGGAATATTACTCAGCATTAAAAAAAAATTCATTTGAATCAGTTCTACTCAGGTGGACAAAACTGGAGCCTATTATCCAGAGTGAAGTAAACCAGAAGGAAAAACAAGAATACAGTAAACTAACGCATATATATGGAATTTAGAAAGATGGTAACGGAACCCAGCATGAGAGACAGCAAAAGGAACGCAGATGTATAGAACAGACTCGTGGACTCTGGGATGATATGGGAGAATGGCATTGAAACATGTTATCATATGTGAAATCAATCGCCAGCCCAGGGTTGTTGCTCGGGGCTGGTGCACCGAGACTTCCCGGGGGGGGGGGAGGAGGGGGGGGAGGGGGGGTCTGGAGGGGGAGCATATGTAAACCCATGGTGATATCATGTCATTGTATGGCAAAACCATATAAAAAAGAAAAAGAAAAGAAAAAATATAAAAGAGAAAAAAATAAATAAAAATAATACCCAAAGTATTTAAGTTCTGTTTTTCAATAAGTTATATGCCCATCCATGTTTAAACATGCAAATTCTTGAATTTTAAAGATTTGTGTCTTAAATTTTGATATGTCATGTGTTTCCTCCTTAGGTTTATGTTATATTGTCTGGATTATTATTGGTCTTTAAAATCCCATTAAAATTTTTGTGAAGAGAATTTCAACTTTAATGAAAAAAAAACATTTTGGGTGTGATTTCATGCTTTGAATTTATGGATGTATTTATAGAGAACAAATTTCTTTTGACTATTGAACATTCTCTTTCATGAATACTAAACATCTTTGCACATAATTGTCTTATTTTAAAACATTCACTAAAAACTCTAATTATCCTTATAAATATTGCTTTTTTTGGCTTATTCCCAGGTACTAGAAAATGCTATTACTATTGTGAGATTTTTCTTAAATTTATTTGTTTATTTTTAATTGGAGGATAATTACTTTATAATGTGTTGGTTTCTGCAGTACAAGACAAATCAGTCATCACTATATGTATATATGTATAATTCCCTCCCTTTAAGCCTCTCTCAGTGAAATTTTTTAAAATTATGCTTTCTAATTAGTTCTTGCTAGCATATACATTTTTTATATGAGTATATATCCATGAACTTGCTATGCTCAGGCAATATTTAATAAATAGTCAAAATTTTTGCTAGCTTTTTTATTAGAAATAAGAACATAATCTACAAATAAAAGTAAAATGTGTATCATTATTATGATTTGACCTAGGACTACTTATGTGCTAGAAAAAGCAGTAAAATAATGATGTTTTATTTTTATTGATATCTAAAGAAATATTTAGGCCAGAAAATTTGGAAAACTCAGCAATGACCACAGGACTGGAAAAATCCATTTTCATTCCAATCCCAAAGAAAGGCAATGCCAAAGAATGCTCTAACTACCACATAATTGCACTCATCTCACACACTAGTAAAATAATCCTTAAAACTCTCTAAGCCAGGCTTCAGCAATACATGAACCATCAACTTCCAGATGTTGAAGCTGGTTTTAGAAAAGGCAGAGGAACCAAAGATCAAATTGCCACTATCCACTGGGTCATTGAAAAAGCAAGAGAGTTCCAGAAAAGCATCTATTTCTACTTTATTGACTATGCCAAAGGCTTTGACTGTGCGGATCACAATAAACTGTGGAAAATTCTTAAAGACCATCTGACCTGCCTCTTGAGAAACCTGTATGTAGGTCAGGGAGCAACAGTTAGAACTGGACATGGAACAACAAACTGGTTTCAAATAGGAAAAGGAGTACATCAAGGCTGTATATTGTCACCCTGCTTATATAATTTATATGCTGAGTACATCATGAGAAATCAAAATTTTGCAAAGTAGTTACTTTCAAACAATATCCACTAAAGTACTCTTCTATACATCTTTTTTCCTTAGTGAATCTTGCAAGCTATTTTTTTTTTACCATTTTCCTACTTTTCATTCCTTTATCTCAAATACATATGGATATTTTTCTGTATGTGTGTGTGCAAAATTTTGGTTTTCTATTAAATTATTAGTGCTATTGTCTCTTAAAAAAAATAAACAGAGTTCATAACTCAACTCTGGCCACCTGATGCGAAAACTGACTCATTTAAAAAGACCCTGCTGCTGCGAAAGAGTGAAGGAAGGGGGAGAGGGTGACAACAAAGAATGAGATGGTTGGATGGCATTGCCTACTCAACAGACATGAGTTTGAGTAAACTCCGGGAGTTGGTGATGGACAGGGAGGCCTGGCATGCTGCAGTTCATGGGGTCACAAAAGTCGGACATGACTGGCTGATGGAACTGAGCTAAACTGAACTGAACAACTCAACAGCTTGCCTCTGAAAATTATAGAAGTAAGAGGCAAAGAGAAAGGGTATTGAATAGCCAAGAAGACAGATTATAATCATATTTGAAGAAAACTGTACCTGTCACACTATGCACAAACTTTTAATACTAAATAAATATAAAATTACATTCTTCTGAAAGATGTTCCTACTATTTCTTCAGTCACTTCCATATATATTACAGACAGTGAAATCATTTTTAAAAATCAGTGACTTAGGCAAACCAATCCTGATGGTTCATTAAAATGTTATTCTGTTTTTATGTAAAAATCATAGGATTGTGCTTTTGTATAAAGTCTGTACATTCAACAGTGTAAAATATGACACGTTTAAAAAACAAAAACAAAGATCAAACTCAATCTTTTTGACTCAATGCTCTATGTCTTTTTAAAAGAGAAAAAAATTGTACAAGGCTCAGAATTTTGGAGTAATTGATATGTTTTTCTTAATTTTACTTTTGGACCGGCTGCTTGTATACTGCTGCTGATGCTGCTGAGCTGAGTGTCACTGTTGCTACTATAGCTTTATATTAAATAAGTCTTGTCATTCATCATCTGTTAGACTTTGACAGTCCATCCTAAAGGAAATCAGTCCTGAATATTCATTGGAAGGACTGATGCTGAAGCTGAAACTCCAATACTTTGGCCACCTGATGTCAAGAACTGACATTTGAAACGACCCTGATGCAGGAAAGACTGAAGGCAGGAGGAAAAGGGGACAACAGAGAATGAGATGGTTGGATGGCATCACCAACTTGATGGACATGAGTTTAAGTAAATTCCAGGAGCTGGTGATGGACAGGGAGGCCTAGCCCGCTGAAGTCCATGGGGTTGCAAAGAGTCGGACATGACGGAGGGACTGAACTGGACTGACACCCTGAGAGAAACACCAAATATATTATCTCTTAATCTCATTTTAACATTGATGTGAGATGAATAATTCACCTATATCAGCATTTCTTATGACGTGCCCTTTAGAACATTAGTTCCATGATACATTTGTCAAAAAGACATGTATAGATGTGGAGAGATGGATAGATAATATGTATGCATGGCCATTTGTGTGAACACATTTCCCCCCAGAACTGCTGCCTATTATATCATCCCTTAGAGAATTACAATGCTTTTGAACTATACTATGTAAAATCTGAGAATTAATGCTGAAATTCATGAGAAAATCGTTTCACCATTCAATTTAACACTTTGAGAAAGCACTTGTAAAAACGTTGAACAATGTTTCCAAGGTCACTATCACACCATAACTGATTTATCTCATTAGACTGAGGGTCAAGAATGGGTTTCTGAGGGTCAAGAATGGGTTCAAGGGTTTTCTGTGTTAGCCAACATGGAAGTTTAGAGAAATCTATCACTGCTCAGGAAGATAGAAAAGAGCAAGATAGAAGCAAGGCAAATACTAATAAGTTAATAGTAACAAATTGGATTTTGACATTTCTGGAATGTCCTGTGGTCTCTGTCTCCTTAAATCTATAATGTGCAACATTTGAATTATTTAATAAAATCATAGCTTGTCCTTAAGAGTTATTTTCCATAATGGTGAAATCACATTTAATCTTATTTAATTATGAAAATCATATTTTAAGATAGGTATATTTAAATTAAAATGGGCACAAGGGAAATAAATGGTTCTGAAATACATACATTAAAAAAAAATAACTGAAGACTGAGTTTGCTAGCCTACATATAAAAAGACTCAGGATGAGAGGAATGGTGGAATGTAATGGTGGCTTTCAAATATTTGAAAATCAGACTAATATGAGTGGAATCAAAGTTTCTCACAGACAAAATCAGATCTCTATAAAGTAGTTATTTAATGACTCCCCTGAAATCCTAGGATGCACTTTCCAACAATCTGGCTCAGAAAGTAGTGAGGCATAAAGTCTGCATTCATTGGTAGTGTCAAGGCATAGCCTGACAAAAACAGGCATTTGTGGAGGAATTAAACATTACATTAACATTTTGTTTTAGGCTCTCATCTAACCCTAACATACTATCACACTAAATTTCCGGTTAACCTCTGGAAATAAGATCTAGACATCTAGAGAAAGTTATATCCTCACTGTATAAATGTTCTGCTCATTCACCGATGTCAAATTATGAAATCAGCTTGTTTCTTTCTTTGCAATACTTATAAACAAAATTTCTTCAGGTGGAAGTTGTTAATCTTTTCAGCTTTGCTGTAAATCTGTCATCTCAGAAGCGTTCTTTCATTTTGGTAGAATTTGTATTTCATCTAGAGCATTGAAAACAGAATTCTCTATCACACTGTGAAATCGGTTGTTTAATAATTCATGAAATGTGAGCCTTTTGAAACCTCCATTTTGCCTCCACTTGAATGCTCTGGCCTTTGGTCTGTATCAAAAAAAGTCTCAACATGTGGAAGAAATCATATGAAACCTGAACAAGGTTTTATTCTTAGACACATAAACTTGAACAAATACTTGCCACTGACAGGGCTATCAAAGGAGTATGGCACCCACTTGAGCAAATTCTCCTGGCGAGAACCCCAACTGAATGAACTTCAGGCAAGTTTGTGGAAGCCCATGTAACTAAGCATTATCCAGACAGTCATCTTCCACATTTCAGTGAGCCAAAAATCCAGATGTTCTTGCTGCTGCAGCTCAGTCAGTTCAGTCTCTCAATAATGTCTGACTATTTGTGACCCCATGGACTGCAGCATGCCAGGCTTCCCATCAAGTCGGTGATGCCACACAAGCATCTCATCCTCTGTAATCCCCTTCTCCTCCTGCCTTCAATCTTTCCTAGCATCTGGATCTTTCCCAATAAGTCACTTCTTTCCCATTAGGTGGCCAAAGAATTGGAGTTTCAGCTTCAGCATCAGTCCTTTCAATGAATATTCGGGACTGATTTCCTTTAGGATTGACTGGTTTGATCTCCTTGCAGTGTAATGGACTCTCAAGAGTCTTTCCAACTGCACAATTTAAAAGCATCTGTTCTTCTGTGCTCAGCTTTCTTTATAGTCCAACACTAACATCCATACATAACTACTGAAAACACCACAGCTTTGACTAGACAGGCATTTGTTGGCAGAGTAACGTCTCTTCTTTTTAACATGCTGTCTAGTTTGGTCATAGCTTTTTTTCCAAGGAGCATGTGTCTTTTAATTTCATGGCTGCAGTAACCATCTGCAGTGATTTTGTAGTTCAAAACAATAACAACAGAAGCAAAACTATCTGTCACTGTTTCCATTGTTCTCACATCTATTTGCCATGAAGTCATGGGAATGGATCCCATGATCTTAGTTTTCTGAATGTTGAGTTTTCAGTCAGCTCTTTCATTCTTCTCTTTCACATTCATCAAGAGGTTCTTTGGTTGCCCTTCACTTTCTGCCATTAAGGTGGTGTCATTTGCATATCTGTCATTATTCATATTTCTCCCGTCAATCTTGATTCCAGTTTGTGCTTCATACAGCCTGGCATTTCACATGAAGTACTCTACAAAAAAAAGTTAAATAAACAGGATGACAATATACAGTCTTGACATACTCCTTCCCTATTTGGAACCAGTCTGTTGTTTCATGTTCAGTTCTAATTGTTGCTTCTTGATTTGCATACAAATTTCTCAGGAGGCAGGACAGGTGGTCTGCTACTTCTATCTCTTTAAGAATTTTCCACAGTTTGTTGTGATCTACACAGTCAAAGGCTTTAGCATAGTCAATGAAGTAGAAGTAGATTTTCTGGAATTTTCTTGCTTTTTCTGTGATCCAAGGATGCTAACAATTTGATCTCTGGTTCTTCTGCTATTTCTAAATCTAGCTTAGACATCTGGAAGTTCATGGTTCATGTACTGTTGAAGCCTTGCTTGGAGAATTTTGAGCATTACTTTACTAGCGTGTGAGATGAGTGCAATTGTGTGGTAGTTTGAGCATTCTTTGCCATTGCCTTTCTTTGGGATTGGAATGTAAACTAACCTTTTCTAGTCCTATGGGCACTGCTGTGTTTCACAAATTACTGGCACATTGAGTGTAGCACTTTAACAGCATCAAGCCCACGAGACTTCTCTCTTCATGGAATTGTCCAGGCAAGAACACTGGAAAATGTGTATGTATAGACCTACGACATTTACATGTAATCCTACAAACATTGTTAACCTACAGAAACCAATTTAATTTTAATGTTCCTTGAAATGAGTGGTTTCTATTATGAGAATTATTACTCAATAATTCAAATCTTATTGAATTACTATGCTTATATTTCAATAGTTTTACATTTATTTTAGAAAGGAATTATCTGAAAATGTCTCACTGACAATCAATGAGATATCCAATATTTATTTATTTTAAGTTATTTTAGAACTAACTACATTTAGTAAGTCTGTATTATTGGGCTTCCTTGGTGACTCTGATTTTAAAGAATCTGCCTGAAATGCAGGAGACCCACGTTTGAATACTGGGTTGAGAAGATACCCTGGGGAAGGGAATGGCAACCCACTCCAGTATTCTTACCTGGAGAATTCTGTGGACAGAGGGAGTCTGGTGGGCTGCTATCCATGGGGCTGCACAGAGTCAGACATGAAGGAAGTGACTTAGCATTCATGCAGGCATTGGAGAAGGAAATGGCAACCCATTCCAGTTTTCTTGCCTGGAGAATCCCAGGAACAGAGGAGCCTTGTGGGCTGTCATCTATGGGGTCGCACAGTTGGACATGATTGAAGCAACTTAGCAGCAGCAGGCAGTATTCTTGCCTGGAGAATCCCATAGATAGAGGAGCCTGGAGGGCTACAGTCCATGGTGTCTCAAAGAGTCGGACATGACTGAGTAACTAACATTTTTATTTTCACACTTGCTAAGTCTATATTACTAATATTTGTAGTGAATGCCTACCATGTAGGGAAGAAAAAAGAGCATGAGGATTATTTTTTTTTTAGGGGGGAAGTTAGCATCTAATTTTGTTAAATAAAATTTTGTTAAAATGTATTTGTTTACATACATTTATTTATTAAATAAAGTTCTTACCTTTTTTTAAAAAAATGTATTCTCAAATAGGGACTATCTGTCCATTTCCTAACGACTATTAACAGCTTCAAGAATAAAGCTCAAAACCCTTTGAAGAGTCCTGCTTAATATGCAAAAGGCCAATCGGTCTACAGCCCCATCTCAGTGCACTTTCCCCCTTTTAATTCATTATCAACCCTAGCATTTCCCAAGAGTGTGTTCTGGGTTAAAATATATTTAGTTAAAAAAAATTAAACCAAACCCCTAATACACACTGTGCATTTTTTGTGAAGATATACAGTTTTTCTTAAATTTATTTGACCACAGATGCCTTTTATTGTGGGTCATTCCTCTAGAATAATATTTTAAGGCAGACATTCTGCAACACAATTCTGTATGGAAAACCTTCTTGATGTTTCTCCTCCTGGTAAAGTCTTGTGTATCCTTCAAAGTTCAGTTCGATGTCAATTCTTTGTTACATATTCCTTTGACACTTGCAGACTATGCTAATTCATTACTCTCAATTCATGTATAGCTTTTCCCCGCCACTTTAATAGTTTTCATATGCTTATATCATCGCCATATTTCATCAAATCTAGGGCATCAATGGGTATGAAAGCATTAGTTGCTCAGCTATGTCTGTTTGTGACTCCATGGACTGAAGTCCACCAGCGTCCTCCATCCATGGAATTCTCCAGGCAAGAATACTGGAGTGGGTTGCAATGTCTTCTCCAGGGGATCTTCACAACCCAGGGATTGAACCCAGGTTTCCTGCCTTGCAGGCAGATTCTATACCATCTGAGCCACCAGGGAAGCCCATTTACCAAAAATTTTAATCCTTTAAGAAATCAAAATTAATCATATTAATGCTATTAATATCAACGTATCATTCTAGATAAAATTATACTAGTATAAATGTCTTTTAGACTTATTTAAAATAATTTATTATATGATATTTTTATGCAGACATAAGAAGGAAAATATAAGTGAAATAAAGAGGGAAAATAGTTTCTAAATCTACTCTAAATTCTGACTTCAATTTTTGGTAAGTTACTTTTCAATAGGATTGCAAATAGTGCAAGTAGTGGTCTCTATTATCAAGAGCATTCACAATTTATTTAAGAGAGGGCTTCAGTACTGTCTCTGAGATTTCCTTTATACCCACCCCATTCTGTAATTTTTTATGTTGGTGCTTACTTGATCATTCAACAATGTTCCATTCATGTGAAAACAATGACAACTATATAACAGTAACAATTTGACAAAAATTGTAATATACTTTTGACTATAAGCTTTATCCTAATTTTAGAGATCTTGCAATCTGAAAAATATAAATTTAGGATTGAGGAATTGTGGTATCTTTCCGTTTTCCGAGTAAGAAGCCATATATCTCTTGAGGAAAGGACCTTGTCATCTTTAAAATCAACTGGCAGTCTCAATTCCCACCTACAGATACTCTCTCTCTCTCATACACACATTTATTTTGACACAGGTTTGTACATAACTAAGTTGTTGATGCATCTATATAAACATTTCCTGCTGATTTTTATGATACATATTTGTTGGATACTTTTGATATTAAAATCCATAAACTGAATAATACATAGGTTAATAGATATGTATAGGTTTGGAATAGTTGAGCAACTCCCCACTGGACCTTAAAGATTTACTCTCATTGCAGATAAGTTTGCATATATTGAGCCAATTTGATTTTTAAAATAGAAAAGGTCTTGTCAATATTTATTTGCAGCCAAGAAATCCAAGTGGCTATTATTATAAAATAATATCTATAGTAACTAAACAATAGCATAATGTACTTTCTCTTAATTTCTAAGCACACATACAATAATTTTTTGCATAAGTTACACATCCAAACAAGAGCTCTATCGATTTATGAGAACATCCTTCACATATAGATTTAAATAAATAGAATTTTCCTCCTGAGGAGTAAGTCTGTTTGTGACGACAGATGAAGAATTAACTAAAGTAGCTGAGTGGTTTTAAATCTTAACAGCAAACGTTGACTTAGTATTTTTTTAATCTCATTTTTCTCAGGGAATCCAGCAATTGCCTAATTTTATTTATTTAATCATAATTTAACATGCTGTCGAGATCTGTCTGGGGCTAATCTCAAATTCAAAACAGAATATAAAGTTAGTACCCCTTAAGTAGATATTTTTATTGTGAAGAATTCTTTGTTTCTCAGAGTTACAAAAGTTGTTGTAGGTCAAAGTATAAAATCCATACACTTAGAATTTTTAAACACTGGCTAAAACTTATTCAAATATTTTGCCATTGTTTTTTTAATAACTGTAGATAACATTTTAAGTGTTTCATCAACTGTTAGGAAATATTTGAGATAAGAAAGAAGCAATTTAAAGGCAGAAAGAAAGGAAAAAGAAAATGAGAACACTAAATCACTAATATATATTCACTTCAGTTTCACAGCAGCATCATTTATAGTAGCCAAGATATTGAAACAGTATATATATATATACACAAAGAGAGAGACCACACACAATGGAAAATTACTTAGCCATAAAAAGACATGAATTTTTTTCCATTTGCAACACCATGAATGAACCTGGAAGGTATCATGTTTAGTAAAATGTCAGACAGAGAAAGACAAATACTATACATATATCACTTAGAAGTGGAACTTACAAAATAAATTGAATGAATAAAAACAGACTCACAGATATAGGGAACAAACTAGTGGTTACCAGTAGGAAATGAAAAAGGGATAGGCACAAACAGAGTTAAAGGATTAAGAGGTACAAATGATTATGTGTAAAGAAAATAAGCTACAAGGATATATTGTAAAACATAAAGAATATAGCTAATGTTTTATAATAACTTTAAATGTAACATCATCTATAAAGATATTGAGTCACTGTTATACCCCTGAAAGTAATATAATATTTTAAATTAGTGAGTGAGTGATAGTCGCTCAGTCATGTCCGACTCTTTGCAACTCCATGAACTGGAACCCACCAGGCTCTGTCCATGGAATTCTCCAGGCAAGAAGACCAGAGTGGGTTGCCATTTCCATCTCCATTTTAAATTAATTATAACTCAAAAAACGTTTAAAGGTACTACTTTATCTCATAAGCTTTAACACTCTTTATTTTTGCCTTGTTTAACAAGTATGTAATATTATTTACTTACTGAATTTCACTTAACTAAAATATGTCTGTGCATCAAAATGTCACATAACAATTAAAATAAGTCAGGTATATTTAGAAAAGTATGTGAATAAAAGTTAACACATTTTCTCTCTTTAGCAAACAATACCTCTTAAAATAAAATAAAAGAAAGAAAGATGAATGAAATAAAAAGAAATGAAAACTGGGTTAAACAATCAACTGAGTCATGTTAAGATACTACCACTGAAAGAATTACATATATAAATGTAACAATGAAAGCACAGATGGAATCTAAATAGATAATACTTTTGATGAAGGTTTTCACCTTGTCAAATCTTTTTTTTTTTAATCTAGCCTTCTGAGTATAACTAGAAAAAATTAGTTTGCTATAATCTTGGCTGAGTCACGATAGTTGCCTGTGTACACAGGCACGTGTGCATACATGTATTAGTGTGCATATGAACTTGCCAGAGTGAAATAAAATGATAAGGAATATTTTTCCCAAATATTTTGAACATAAAATAACAGAGACATGTAAGCCAATGTCAGGATGTCAAAAACGTAACACAAACATTACTTTAAGTAATGAAATATATAATATTTCACATTTTGCAAAGTGTTTTTTCTTTTTTTCTTGTAGTAAGCACTAAAATTATTCAACTTGATTATGTAATTTCTGTTATTGACTAACTGGAAATAGCTATTTTGGAATAGCTTCAAGTACTTTGTATTTACAAAGTGTATATGTATTTATATATGTGTATATATGATATATAATTTTGCATGATATAGTACAAAATATATATAAAATATTGAAATAGAGTCAATTAATCTTAATTTTTGTATCATTCTTAGAAGCTAAAAAGTTCTAGAAATTGAATTAGTGCTTTATACAGAGAAATTACATCTAAAAACCATCATTGGGCTTCCCTGATGACTCAGTGCTAAAAATCCACATGCTGATGCAAGAGACAGGGGTTTGATCCCATGTCCCAGAAGATCACACATGCTTGGGAGCAACTAACCCTGCATGCCACAACTACCGAGCCTGTGTTCCAGAGCATGGGAACGGCAACTACTTGCGCCCTTGTAGCACAACTCCTGAAGCCCACGTGTCCTAGAGGTCCATGCTCCACAATAAGAGAAGCCACTGCGATGAGAAGCCTGTGCACCACAACTACTCGAGTACTCCCCACTTGCCACAACTAGAGAAAAGCCTGCGCAGCAATGAAGACCCAGCACAGCCAAAAATAAACAAATTTATAAGAAAGAAAAGAACACCAGCATTTCATTTTCTAAGTATCTACAGTCTATATGTAGACATCATGAAAAATGTAATTTAAAAGTTTGATTCATTTAATTAAAACATTTGAATCACATAAAAATCAAGGTTTAAAGAAAACATGAACTGATTCTTTTTCTATTTCTATTTTAAGTATGAATAAACCCTGAAGGTATAGTCATTATTTATGTATATTTTTAATTGCAGAAATAATTATTTTTAATGAAGCAGTGCTGCTACAATGCACATATCCAAGGCTATCACTTGAAGGAGGTGTAATTTGTAGATTGATTTATGCATTGCCCATTCTATTCTCTTTATAGTGCACCTTTTGACCTAAAAAGGTAAGAAACCAAAACGAATAAAGCAATCAACCACCCCCCCAAAAAAACAAGTAACTATATCAAAACGTGTAAATATGCAGATTTCTAAACTCCTCTGCAACTCAGTTGTTTCTAAATGACTGAGATTCTACAAATAGATGTACGCCTGTGATTTTTCAATTCAGAACTGAATTGAGTAAAAGTAAGAAGCATGGTAGAAGGCAATCACATATTGACATAAATTGCAGTCAGTTTCCTGAAGTGGCAACTTCCTGAGGCTTCAGTGGCAGTTGGGTCAACTACGGCAGTAACAACGTAACCTCAGAGGCTGAGTACTATTGCAGAAAGTTTGGTTTAGATTTCATCTTTCTGGATCTCCAGAAGATTTGTAAGCCACTCAGGATCTGGTTACAGTCCTTCCTACAAGAATGCCTTTTCTTGTCTGCAACTGAACCATAACACTTACACAGTTGTCAAGAAAGTCGTAGACATCATTCTCACAAAGAAATGAGTCTTTGGGAATGGCAGTCCAATACTATTTCAGACGAAAGTTTAGTGAGCAATCATTTAGTATTAAAAAATGAGATATGATCTCTCCTATATTTTCTTTTCTTTCTTTTTTTAAAAAAATTGTTTAAATTGGAGGCTAATTACTTTACAATATTGTAGTGGTTTTTGCCAAACATTAACATGAATCAGCCATTGGCATACATTTGTTCCACATCTTGAACCTCCCTCCCACATCCCTCCCCATCCCATCCCTCAGGGTCATCCCAGTGCACCAGCCCTGAGCACCTTGTCTCATGCATTGAACCTGGACTGGTGATCTGTTTCACATATGATAATATACATGTTTCAATGCTATTCTCTCAAATCATCCCACCCTTGTCTTCTCCCACAGAATACACAAGACTGTCCTATACATCTGTGTCTCTTCTGCTGTCTTGCATATAGGGTCTTCGTTACCATCTTTCTAATTTCCATATATATGCATTATTATACTGTATTGGTGTTTTTCTTTTTGACTTAGTTCACTCTGTATAATAGGCTCCAGATTCATCCACCTCATTAGAACTAATTCAAGTGTATTCTTTTTAATGGCTGAGTAATATTCCATTGTGTATATGTACCACGGCCTTCTTATCCATTCATCTGCTGATGGAGATTTAGGTTGCCTCTGTGTCCTGGTTATTATAAACAGTGTTGCTATGAACATTGGGGAACACATGTCTCTTTCAATTCTGGCCTCTTCAGTGTGTAAACCATCAGTAGAATTGCTAGGTCATATGGAAGTTCTATTTCAAGTTTTGTAAGGAATCTCCACAGTGTTCTCCATAGTGACTGTATTAGTCTGCATTCCCATCAACAGTATAAGAGGGTTCCCTTTTCTTCAGCACCTTCGGTAGCATTTATTGTTTTTAGACATTTGGGTATCAGTCATTCTGACTGGCGTGAGATGGCATCTCATTGTGGTTTTGATTTGCATTTCTCTGATAATGAGTGATGTTGAGCTCTTTTCATGTGTTTGTTAGCCATCTGTAAGTCCTCTTTGCAGAAATGTCTGTTTAGTTCTTTGGCCCACTTTTTGATTGAGTCTTTTATTTTTCTGGATTTGAACTGCAGGAGTTGCTTGTATATTTTGAGATTAATTCTTTGTCAATTGCTTCACTTGCTATTATTTCTTCAGTTCTGAAGGCTATCTTTTCTTTCATTCGTTGTGCAAAAGCTTTTAAGTTTAATTACATCCCATTAGTTTGTTTTTGCTTTTATTTCCACTACTCTGGGAGGTGGGTCATAGAGGATCCCGCTGTGATTTATGTCAGAGAGTGTTTTGCCTATGTTTTCCTCTAGGAGTTTTATAGTTTCTGGTCTTACCTTTAGGTATTTAATCCATTTTGAGTTTATTTTTGTGTATGGTGGTAGAAACTGTTCTAGTTTCACTTTTTCCAAGTGGTTGATCAGTTTTCCCAATAGTACTTGTTAAAGAGATTGTCTTTTCTCCAATGTATATTCTTCCCTCCTTTGTCAAAGATAAGATGTCCATAGGTGTGTGGATTTATCTCTGGGCTTTCTATTTTGTTCCATTGATCTATATTTCTGTCTTTGTGCCAGTACCATACTGTCCTGATGACTGTAGCTTTCTAGCATAGTCTGAAGTCAGGCAGGTTGATCCTCCAGTTCCATTCTTCTTCTCAAGATTGCTTTGGTTATTTAAGGTTTTTTGTATTTCCATACAAATTGTGAAATTATTAGTTCTAGTTCTGTGAAAAATCCCATTGGTAGCTTGATAGGGATTGCACTGACTCTATAGATTGCTTTGGGTAGTATACTCATTTTCACTATATTGATTCTTCCAATCCATAAACATCGTATATTTCTCCATCTATTTATGTCATATTTGATTTATTTCACCAGTGTTTTATAGTTTTCTCTCTCTATCTCTCTCTTTTTTTTTTATTAGTTTTGCCATACAATGACATAATATCGCCATGGGTTTATATATGCTGCCCCTCCAGAACCCCCCTCCCTCCCTCCTCGCTCCACCCTGGAAATCTCGGTGCACCAGCCCCGAGACTCAATCCTGGGCTGGCGATTGATTTCCCATATGATAATTAACATGTTTCAATGCCATTCTCCCATATCATCCCATCCTTGTCCTCATCCAGAGTCCATGAGTCTGTTCTATACATCTGCGTTTCTTTTGCTGTCTCGCATGCCGGGTTCTCGTTACCATCTTTCTAAATTCCATATATATGCATTGGTATACTGTATTGTTGTTTTTCCTTCTGGCTTACTTCACTCTGGATAATAGGCTCCAGTTCTGTCCACCTGAGTAGAACTGATTCAAATGAATTTTTTTTTAATGCTGAGTAATATACAGGTCTTTTGTTTCTTTAGGTAGATTTACTCCTAAGTATTTTATTATTTTTGTTGCAATGGTGAATGGAATTGTTTCCTTAATTTCTCTTTCTATTTTCTGATTGCTTGTGTATATGAATGCAAGAGGTTTATGTGTGTTACTTTTATATCTTTTAACTTTACTATTATTTATTGTTTAGCTCTAGTAATTTTCTGGTGGTGACTTTAGGGTTTTCTATGTAGAGGATCATGTCATCTGAAAACAATGAGAGTTCTACTTCTTATCCAATCTGGATTCTTTATTTCTTTTTCTTCTCTGATTGCTGTGGCTAAAACTTCCAAAACTATGTTGAATAGTAGTGGTGAGAGTGGACACCCTTGTCTTGTTCCTGACTATAGGGGAAATGCTTTCAATTTTTCACCATTGAGGATAATGTTTGTTGTGGGTTTATCATATATAGCTTTTATTATGTTGATGTATGTTCCTTCTATTCCTGCTTTCTGGAGGGTTTTTATCATAAATGGATGTTGACTTTTTTCAAAGGCTTTCTCTGCATCTATTGATATAATCATGTGGTTTTTATCTTTCAATATGTTGATGTGGTTTATCACATTGATTGCATTGCAGATATTAAAGAATCCTTGCATACCTGGAATAAAGCCTACTTGATCATGATGTATGATCTTTTTGTTGTTGGATTCTGTTTTCTAGAATTTTGTTAAGGATTTTTGCATCTATGTTAATCAGTGATATTGGCCTGTAGTTTTCTTTTTTTTTTTTTTTTGTGACATCTTTGTCTCGTTTAGGTATTAGGGTGACGGTGGCCTCATAGAATGAGTTTGGCAGTTTACCTTCCTCTGCAATTTTCTGGAAGAGTTTGAGTAGGATAGGTGTTAGTACTTCTCTAAATTTTTGGTCGAATTCAGCTGTGAAGCTGTCTGGTCCTGGGCTTTTGTTTGATGGAAGATTTTTTTGTTTACAGTTTCTATTTCTGTGTTTGTGATGTATCTGTTAAGATTTTATATTTCTTCCTGGTTTCCTAGGAATCTGTCAATTTCTTCCAAGCTGTTCATTTTATTGTCATATTGTTGCTGATAGTAGTCTCTTATGATCCTATGTATTTCTGTGTTGTCTGTTGTGATTATTCCATTTTCATATCTAATTTTGTTGATTTTATCCTTCTCCCTGTTTCTTGATGAGCCTGCCTAATGGTTTGTCTATTTTATTTGTCTTCTCAAAGAACCACATTTTAGCTTTATTGATTTTTGCTATGATCTCTTTTCTTTAGCATTTATTTTTGCCCTAATTTTTATGATTTCTTTCCTTCTACTAACCTTTGGTTTCTTCGTTTCTTCCTTTCCTAATTGCTTTAGGTGTAGAGTTAGGTTATTTATTTGACTTTTTTCTTGTTTCTTGAGGTAAGCCTGTATTGCTAAGAACCTTCCCCTTAGCCCTGCTTTTACAATGTCCCATAAGTTTTGGGTTGTTGTGTTTTCATTTTCATTTCTATGCATATTTTGATTTCTTTTTTGATTTTGTCTGTGATTTGTTGGTTATTCAGAAGCTGGTTGTTTAGCCTTCATATGTTGTATTTTTAATAGTTATTTTTTTTTTCCCCTGTAGTTGATTCTAATCTTACTGCGTTGTGGTCAGAAAAGATGCTTGGAATGATTTCAATATTTTTTGAATTTACCAAGGTTTTATTTATGGCCCAGGATGTGATCAGTCATGGAGAAAGTTCTATGTGCATTTGAGAAAATGTTGAAATTCATTGCTTTGGGGTGAAATGTCCTATAGGTATCAATTATTTCTAACTGATTCATTGTATCATTTATAGTTTGTGTTTCCTTGCTAATTTTCTGTTTAGTTGATTTATCCATAGGTGTGAGTGAGGTACTAAAGTCTCCCACTATTATTGTATTTTGTTTATTTCCCCTTTAATACTTGTTAGCATTTGCCTTACATATTGTGGTGCTCCTATATTGGGTGCTTATTTATATAATTGCTATATTTTCTTCTTGAATTGATTCTTTATTCATTATGTAGTGTCTTTCTTTGTCTCTTTCCATAGGCTTTATTTCAAAGCCTATTTTGTCTGATATGATTATTGCTACTCTTGCTTTCTTTTGTTTCTATTTGCATGAAATATCTTTTTCCAGCCCTTCACTTTCAGTCTGTATGTTTCCCTTGTTTTGAGGTGGGTTTACTTGTAGACAGCATATATAGGGGTCTTGTTTTTGTATCCATTCAGCTAGTCTTTGTCTTTTGGTTGGGGCATTCAATGCATTTACATTTAAGGTAATTATTGATAAGTATGATCCTATTGCCATTTACTTTGTTGTTTTGGGTCAAGTTTATTAACCTTTTCCATATTTCCTGTCTAGAGAGATCCTTCATTTGTTGGAGAGCTGGTATGGTGGTGCTGAATTCCTCATCTTTTGCTTGTCTGTAAAGCTTTTGATTTCTCCTTCATATTTGAATGAGATCCTTTTTGGGTACAGTAATCTGGGTTGTAGGTTTTTCTCTTTCTCCACTTTACGTATGTCCTGCCATTCCCTTCTGGCCTGAAGAGTTTCTATTGAAAGATCAGCCCTTATCCTCATGGGAATCCCCTTGTGTGTTATTTGTTATTTTTCCCTTACTGCTTTTAATATTTGTTCTTTGTGCTTGATCTTTTTTAATTTGATTAATATGTGTCTTGGGGTGTTTCCCCTCGGGTGTATCCTGTTTGGGACTCTCTGAGTTTCTTGGACTTGGGTGACTATTTCCTTCCCCATTTTAGGGAAGTTTTCAACTATTATCTCCTCAAGTATTTTGTTATGGCCTTTCATTTTGTCTTCTTCTTCTGGGACTCCTATGATTCAAATGTTGGAGCATTTAACATTGTCCCAGAGGTCCCTAAGGTTGTCCTCAATGCTTTTAATTCTTTTTTCTTTTTTCCTCTCTGCTTCATTTTTTCCCACCATTCTATCTTCTACTTCACTTATCCTATCTTCTGCCTCCTTTATTCTACTGTTGGTTCTCTCCCGAGTGTTTTTAATATCATTTATTGTATTATTCATTATTGATTGACTCTTTTATTTCCTCTAGATTCTTGTTAAACATTTCTTCCATCTTCTCAATCCTTGTCTCCAGGCTATTTATCTGTAACTCCATTTTGTTTTCAAGATTTTGGATCACTTTTACTATCATTATTCTGACTTCCTTTTCAGGTAGACTCCCTATCTCCTCCTCTTTTGTTTAGTTTGGTGGGAATTTATCATATTCCTTTAACTTCTTAGTATTTCTCTGCCTTCCATCTTGTTTAGATTGCTGTGTTTGGGGTGGCCTTTCTGTATTCTGGAAGTTTTTGGTTTCTCTTTCTTGTGGAGGTGCCTCCTGGTGGTTGGGGTTGAACTAGTGTCTTGTCAAGTTTTGCTGGTTAGGGAAGCTTGCATTGGTGTTCTGGCGGGTGGAGCTGGATTTTGTCTCTCTGGTATGCAATAAAGTGTCCAGTAGTGACTTTTGAGGTGTCTATGGTTTTGGGGTGACTTTGGGAAGCCTAAATATTAAAGTTCAGGTCTATATTCCTGCATTGCTGGAGAATTTGTGTGGTATGTCTTGCTCTGGAACTTGTTGGCTCTTGGGTGGAACTTGGTTTCAGCATAGGTATGGAGGCTTTTGGATGAGCTCTTGTCGATTAATGTTCCCTGGAGTCAGGACTTCTCTTGTGTTCTCAGGTTTTGGACTTAAGCCTTCTTCCTCTGGTTTTCAGTCTTATTCTTACAGTAGCCTCAAGACGTCTCCATCCGTACAGCACTGATGATAAAACATCTAGGTTAATGGAGAAAAAATTGTCCACAATGAAGGACACCCAGAAACATTTTCTGAGTTACATGGAGAAGAGAAGAGGGAAGAGAGAGATAGACGTGATCAGGTTGGAGAAGAGAGGGAATCAAAAGGGGCAAAAGCAATCTAGCCAGTAATCAAATCCCTATGTGCTCTCTACAGCCTGGAACACCCAGAGAGGTTCACGGAGTTACATAGAGAAGAAAAGTGGGAGGAAGGAGACAGAGGTGACCAGGAGGAGAAGCAGAGGATCAAAAGGAGAGAGACAGATCTAGCCAGTAATCAATTCCCTAAGTGTTCTCCACAGCCCAGAATACCCAAAGAGATTCACAGTGTTGGGTAGAGAAGAGAAGAGGGAAGGAGGAGATAGAAGTGACTTAGCGGAGAAAAAGAATCAAAAGGGAGAGAGAGCAATGAAGCCAGTAATTACATGCCTAAGTAAAAATGGTACTAAAGATTGGATTCTTAAAGGTACAAAATTGATAACAAACACCAGGAAGCAAAGATTAAAAATCTAGAGTAGATGTTGCTGCTGCTGCTGCTAAGTCACTTCATTCATGTCCGACTCTGTACAACCCTATAAACGGCAGCCCATCTGGCTCCCCCGTCCCTGGGATTCTCCAGGCAAGAAGACTGTAGTGGGTTGTCATTTCCTTCTCCAGTGCATGAAAGTGAAAAGTGAGAGTGAAGTTGCTCAGTTGTGTCCGACTCCTTGTGTCTTCATGGACTGCAGCCTACAAGGCTCCTCCGTCCATGGCATTTTCCAGGCAAGAGTACTGGAGTGGTGTGCCATTGCCTTCTCCAGAGAGCAGAGGTGAGACTTTCAAAAATACAATATTAAAAAAATAAAACAAAATCACAAAAATTAAAAAAAAAAAAAAATAGTTTGCCTTAAAAAATGGGGCCCCTTTTTTTTTTCAAAGTAACAGTAGGTTATAAAAATGAAAATTAAAGGAGTAATAGAGGACTTAAAATTTAAAAAAAAATAAAAAATGATAATAGTAAAAATATACCTAGGAATTTCTCTGGAGCTGTTGCGGGCAGTGTGGGGTCACTTCAGTTTCAGATACTTCCTTGTTCCAGCTTATACTTTCTAAGATCTATAGGCCCCTTCAAATTTAGTCAGTACTAACCACAGGGAATTAATCTGTTGCACCTATCACTTCCAAAGCAGTTCCCTATTTATTTTGGCTTATTCTGTTTGCAAGTCTCTTCAGTGTCTAATTTCCACCCTGACACAAGGGCGTGAAGGTGGTGACTTATTTATTCTCACTTGTTCAGTCGTGCTGTGGGGAGGGAGGAACACTGCAAACAAATATCACTTGCATGTGTGGGGAATGCTCTCAGTGTCTCAGCCACATTGGGTTTGCCCCCACTCACAGCATGTGTGCTTTCCCAGTCTACACTGCTCAGGCTCCAGGTCGCTCTGTAGAGGAACTGTCTAAAGTGGGCCCTGGGTTGCATCCACTTCCCAGGTCTAAGCCACTCAGGTTCAGGTTCTCAGATACTCCGCAAAGGCACAGACTCGGTTGGGTGTGCGTTTTGTGCCCTTCCCAGGTCTGAGCAGCTCAGGCAACCAGGTGTTTGGCAAGCACACTGTCCCGGGGGGGGGGGCAGGCATCTTAATCACATCCCTGACCACTGCCGCTCAGTTTGCCAGGTGTACCACGAGAGCACTGTCTCAGGTGTGCCTTGTGTCTCCTCTGGGGAAATGGTCTCTGGCTGTGACCCTCCTGGTGGATGTCAACCATCCAGGATCCAAGGAAGACTCGGTTAGCAACTGGGAGCCTGCTCGCAGTTTGGTAGAGGATACTGTCTCTGGGTCCAAAATTGTCCCTTTCCAGCTCTGGCTGTCACCAGCCTGCCTCTCTGCCTCTGGCAGGGGATGGGTGGGTCCACTGCAGGCTAGCTCTCCCCTGGTGTTTGCTTAGTCCTTTGTTCTGTGAGTGGCCTGGCAGTGCCTTAGGTTAGGGCTTTTCATGGGAAACTTTTTTCTCTCTCTCTTTTTGTCTCTCCTGGCCATCCCACAGTTTGGCTGTTATCTCATGTTAGCTCCCTCAGATTGCCCTCAGAGCATTCAGCCTGGTCCTTACCCTAAGTAATGCAGCCCACACCTTCCAGTTCAGCCCTCACTTGCTGGTGGTGGATGCCAGCGTCTGGACTACTTCTCAGCTAGGATTTGCCATTAGGCATGGAATCTGTGGATTTTTATTTATTTATTTATTTACTTATTTACCTCCCTGTTATGTTGCCCTCTGAGATTCCAAAACTACCCACAGACCCGTTGATGAGAGGATTTCCTGGTGTTTGGAACCCTAACTATTTTGTCTCTCTTTTTGTCTTTTATATTTTGTCCTACCTCCTTTCAAAGATAATGGGCTGCCTTTCTGGGTGCCTGGTGTCCTCTGCCAGCATTCAGAAATTGTTTTGTGGAATTTGCTCAGCGATCAAATGTTTTGATGAATTTGTAGGGGAGAAAGCAGTCTCCCCATCCTATTCCTCTGCTATCTTCTCTCTCCTATATTTTTAACTGAATCCCTTTGGATGCCATAATAGCAAAAGGCCAGAAAGTGTCAAGAAAAGTAAAGAAAAGTTAAATGACAATAGAAGAAAATACTTCAAAATACATTCTATGAGGTCAGAATTATTCCAATCAAAAAGACAAAGAAGTTAGAAAAATATAGAGCCATATCCTCAAAGATATAATCACAAAAATTCAGTTTTAGTAAATTTAATCCAACAGTGTGTGGAAAGGATAATACATCATGACAAAGCTGAGTTTATCTTGTAAATGTAAATGTAAATTTTGAACAGTTAAGGAGCGAGATAGACATGTGTGGTAGATGTAATGACATATAGAACTGATAATAATATTAATAGAAGAAAAAAATGAAAAAGTCTATCTCAATAGACGCAGGGGAAAAAAAAGCATTTTTCAAAATTCAAACAACAATGTACACTAAAGAAAGAAAGCCCTCAAAATTCAGGCTAGAAGGGAAATGTCTCAATCTTTTAAAGGACACAGATTAAAAGGTTTGGTTTCAATGGTGGCCACATGCAATAATGGGAGTAGGCTCCTCAAAGTTACTATATAAAATGTGAAGAGGTGGTGTCAGGGCAAATCTTTCATCAAATTTTAAATCAGGCAAAGTAAGGGAAATTGTGAAAAATAATTGATTAGTGGTCAAATTCATTAATGGAGAACAAGGTCAATGTGATTTTGAAGATTCAGTCGTGTCCAACTCTGTGCAACCCCATAGATGGCAGCCTACCAGGCTCCTCTGTCCCTGGGATTCTCCAGGCAAGAACACCAGAGTGGGTTGCCATTTCCTTCTCCAATGCATGAAAGTGAAAAGTGAAAGTGAATCGCTCAGTCGTGTCCGACTCTAAGCAACCCCATGGACTGCAGCCTACCAAGCTCTTCTGTCCATGGGATTTTCCAGGCGAGTACTGGAGTGGGTTGCCATTGCCTTCTCCGACATATATACATATATACTTGTATATATCTTACTTTATTTAAAAAAATTATATATATATATATATATATATACATGCATACATACCGGGCTTCCCAGACAGCTAAGTTGGTAAAGACTATGTCTGCAATGCAGGAGATCCAGTTCAATTCCTGGGTAAGGAAGATCGACTGGCGAAGGGATAGCCTACCTACTCCAGTATCCTTGGGCCTCCCTTGCGGCTCAGCTGGTAAAGAATCCACCTGCATTGTGGGAGACCTGGGTTTGATCCCTGGGTTGGGAAGATCCCCTGGAGAATTCCATGGACTATACAGTCCATGGAGTCACAAAGAGTCTGACATGACTGAGCGACTTGCGCTTTCACTTTCATATGCTTATAGCTTCAAAATGTATGGAACAAATTCATATCTTGTCTCGACTCTCAAATCTCTAAGCCATTTGAAATTGTTACTAAATATAAGAACAATAGGAAAATGTCAGAAGAGAGAAAGAGCTTATATATAAACAAGCCTATATGTGTGTGTGTGTGTGTGTGTGTGTGTGTATACACACACACATAGAGAGAGAGAGAGAGAGAGAACGAGAGGACTATTTAAAAAAAGTATCATGAAAGAAGAATGGTGCCAAGGGAGCAAAAATTGAGGTTATAATAGTGTTTCAGTGAAGACATAAAGTTCTTTGTCTGCAAATATGAACTAAAAATAACTACACTTGTATTCTTTCAGCACTGTATCTAGCAAGTTGTGTTTTAAAATAACTTAAAATAGAGTGGAAAACTATATTGATAAATCACTGGATAGACAAAAGTCTCTGGGTATTTTGTAAACTTCAAATGAATAAGAAGGGAATGTAACACAAAACAACAGTTTGAAATAGATCCATTGTTTATTAGAGGCAATGTTTTTTGGTTTTCTGGTTTGTCCTATTTATCTCTGTAGTCTTTTTCTAGGTTACAGAGCACATCAATATTTGTATTCTTTTAGTACTAAAAAAAGTATTTTAGAATTATGATAGAAATTACATCAGTAACATTCTTTGATCCTATAAATACTAGTCTTCCATTTCATTCTAAAATGTGTATCTAAAAGTTTTAATTTTCTTTCTGAATGCTAACATGCTAGCAGCAGCTGCCCTTTACTGGAAGAGCCTCAACTGAAATTAACATGTGGATATTTTGGGAGTTATTTAAGAATGGATGATATACTCTGTGGCCCAAGTATATTCAATTTACTAGATAGGATTTCTGTTTAAGGCAAAATTCTAAACAAATTTTGTATTCCCTAGCACTCTGAACATTAAAACTCTTTGCTTGTAGAAAGTTCAAATACAAATTTGATTTAAAAAGCAGAAACCTGCTTAAGGAGAAAAATGTTTCTACTTACATATTTTTCATAATGAGATGCTTCATTTTGTTAAGAATATGAGTGTCATTTTTCTATTATTTAGAAGTATTTTTATCTTTACTTTCATTTACTCAAAGGTAAGCAAATCATATTATCATTTCTTAAAATCTAGAAGGCTGTTAATATTAGGGTTTCTGAGTTATTTTAACTAGTTAAAGGTTTAACTAATTAAAAATAATCTAAAATTTGTCTTACTGAATTCTGAAATAAGTGCCTAGCCCAAATTAATTTTTAAGTGCTTTTTTTCATTCTTCAACATGAAGAGATAATACAGTATCATGAGATTCTGAGAGAGATGCCTCTCTGAGAAAACTTCATTTCTTCCATATCAAAGTCTTGAAATTGGGGTCATACTAGGTGTTTCATGACTTTATAGCCCACAGTAACTTCTAGGATCGAAGATGTAAATAAGAATGAGAGAGTTACAGCAATGGAGTAGTATGGAGAGATGGGACAGCAGAAAGGCAGAAAAGACTCAAAGGGAGAAAAATAAGCCAATATAAAGAATGGAAAATTAATGATTTTAACTATAGCTACATTAAGCAAAAAATGAGAGCAATTTGTAAGGATGCATGACTGTCTGCAAATATCCAAGGACAAGAATACAAATAGGTCTCAGTAATAAACTTAAATTAGAGGCTATAAAATATGACAGGAAAGATTGAAGGCAGGAGAAAGAGACAACAGAGGATGAGATGATTGGATAGCATCACCGACTCAATGGACATGAGTTTGAGCAAGCTCTGGGAAACAGTGAAGGACAGAACTGCATGCTGTAATCCATGGGGTCGCAAAGAATCAATGACTGAGCAACTGAACAACAACAACAGAGGCTGTAATACCCAGCAGAGTCAGATGCATGAGCTTACAACAGTCAGAGTTGCTCACTCAGAAAAACTAGGCCTTAAAAGTTAATATTCTGTGATTAATCTTGAAATTACCATTCATCTCTGAAATTATATTTGTAGGTAGAGTTCCATAGGATAATAGAAAAGGTCACAGGGAGCCAAGGCACCAAAGTGGTCTTGCCTCCTGCCTCTCTCCTCTTCCCAGGCTGCCTGTTCCCCGTCCTCTGGCACCCAGGCCTGCCAGCTCATATCTGCTCTCAGTTGTCCACTGGTCCCTGCTGCACTTGCTCCCCAAGGCCTCGGCCCCTGCACTGCCAGCCTACAACCCTCAACCTACCCAGTGACTATGGAGACCTGGGCACAAGTCAGAATCAGGAATGCAGCGTGGGCAGCAGCCATCCTCTCCCCAAGCTGGCAAAGCCAAGACTCTGTCATCGAACAGCTTGGCAGGTTAGGGTTGTCATGGATTCATAATTCAGGTAATGATGCATTCCACAAAGGGATCATAATCCCTTTGGAATTTTGTCACTGTGGGTTGGGGATGACTGGCTTGTGGGAAGAGCAACTTTCCTTGGCTGGATCACGTCTTACCAGTGTCTGGACTGGGAAAAGAAGCGCATTAAGGAGCAGAGCGTGAATACATCATGGGTACTTCTGAGGGTCTGCATTTGCCCTGCAAGTATTCTCATTCTCAAGAAGAATCAACATTTCATGGGATATTAAAAACATCTTGATAGGCAAAGAAAAAGACTTCAAAAGATGGGGAAAAAGTTTTATGTTTCAGTACGATTAACAGCTGGGTTTCCCAGGTGGCAGAGTGATAAAGAACCCGCTTGCCAATGCAGGATAAATAAGAGATGCCAGTTTGATCTCTGAATTGGAAAGATCTTCTGGAGGAGGGGATAGCAATCCACTCCAGTATTCTTGCCTGGAGAATCCCGTGGACAGAAGAGCTTGGTGGGCCCAAAGAGTAAGACATGACTGAATGATTGACCTAGTGACTGACTGACCTTTAACGGCTGCACTTGTTTTTGCCTTTTTGAATAAGAGGTCTCATGTTTTCATCAGCACTGGGTCCTGCAAATTAAGTAGCCAGACCTGATGCCAGCAATGCTTTTCTCTTTTATCTAGATCTTTGTTTCTTTCTAAATGTCTGCTTTATTCTTCCTCTTCTTTCTGTAGCTCAACTCTTCCTTGGATATGGTGACCCATAAGACATACACACACACATGCGCACACAGATACAGCTACTGGAAAGAAGTACTGGAAACTCAAAGTGTTTGAGCTTTTTTCTTTTTAATTAATTTATTTTTTATTGAAGGATAATTACTTTACAGAATTTTGCTGTTTTCTGTCAAACCTCAACATGAATCAGCCGTAGGTATATATATATCCCCTCCCTTTTAAACCTCCCTCCCCATCTCACCCCTCTAGGTTGATACAGAGCACCTGCTTGAGTTTCCTGAGCCATACAGCAAATTTCTGTGTGCTTGAGTTTTTATATCATTAATCAAGAAATAATTTGCTTTCCAGAGATAAATTTCCAGTGAAGAGAGTATAATTTGTCTTTGGTCAATTTCAAGTATGTCTGCTCTAACTACAATCATCTTAGGAGTGGAAGACAAGATGTTTAGGAAAAAGTAGGGTGATAAAGTTTCATAACAGAGTAAAAAGAATAGGGTTTCAAGTAAAATAGGAAGTATCAAAGTGTACCTGTGCATATAAATTCCATAAATAAAAAATTATAATAACATAGACTAAGTTAAAAATAAACCTATTACCTTCTGAAAGATATCAGAAAATTAAACTGATAAGAACCAACTTGGTACATGTATGGAGAAGCTACACCTCAAAACTATGAGGGGAGGTAAGTATCAGACCCTGCTCCCCTACTTTTAATTAGAACTGAGACCATCTAAACAAATATAACTTGTTTGTTCTGGGAAACATAAAACTTCAAACTAACCCATCTTTTCACTTCTTGCTTCAGAATATTAATATAAATAATTTTAACTGGGCAACCCATTTCCTCATTTGAGCAAGCAACTTTATTTTTAGGATTCAAATTTTCTCACTTGAAGAAAACAGCTTACTTATATTATAAGGCAACAGTTTGCTTATCAACATTCATCTAAAGACCATTAAGCTTAAGTGTTTTATCATTATATAGTGCCATCTAAAGCATACTTCACTGCAACATCAGAGGTATTAATTATTCACTTAACAAAATCTAGACAGTTGTTTTTTGTCAGTGCTGAATTTTCTATTGCCATGAACTGTCATATTCAAATGTATCAGGTATTTCCCATTTTATTTATTTTTAGGAAACATTCATGTTCTATAGTGGAATATAACATTGGAGAGCATGGCAGTATTCTGGTTTTATCTTTCATTTGCTCCAAGATAAGGATTACCCGTTAAATTCTAAATTTTATGCATATATATTCTAAGTATGCATATATATATATATAACATTTTTTTTAATACTCTTTTATGTATATATATATATATATATATATATGTACTTTTTTAATATTTGCATTTCTTTTTTCTTCAACCAGGGACAATTGTGTACACATGAGGTTATTTGACAATAATTGGACACCACTCTGGTGGTCACAACTGGACTGGTAGATACTACTAGATACAATTTGAGTTCTAGATACTAGATACTAGATACTGTTTGAGTTCTAGATACTAGATACTATTTGAGTTCATCAAACAGGGATGCAGCTCAACATCCCTACTGTGTGCAGAATAACATTCCACAACAAAGAATTACAGGATTCAAAATGTCCAGAGTGTCAAGGTTAAGAAATGAATAATGTGTTTATACCTAGCCAATAAGTACAAAGAGGAAGGGATATTCTTATAGATACAAACTATCAGTGTTTACTCTCCCATGGCATGAAAAAGAGGGAGATGTGGCTACAAATATGTGTGTGGTGCATTAACCGCTCAGTTGTGTCTGACTCTTTGCAACTCCTTGGACTGTAGCCCACCAGGCTCCTTGGTCCATGGAATTCTCCAGGCAAGAATACTTGAGTGGGTAGCCATTCCCTTCTCCAGGGGATCGAATTCAGGTTTCCCACATTGCAGTCAGATTCTTTACCATCTGAGCCACCAGGGAAGCCCCAACTGAGGCAGTTTTGCCAGAAATGATGAGCACAGATTTAATAGACTTCTATCATAAAACATATAATTATATATTTTATAATTTAAAATATTTACATTCTGTTCCCTAGTAATAATTTCCACAGTTATGGAAGGACAAAACTAAATGTGGCAGTGTCATAGTCATGACAAAAAGTCCCCACTAGTGTTAAGTTTCTGGTTGAGCTAATCATTTAGAAATAGATTAATGACTAAATACCCCATAAGTTGCCCCTCTATCATTTTCCATGTTCTATGGAATCACCTATTAACTGTTAATACCAGATGCAAAATATCAAGTGACTTGGTCTACAAAAGAAAATAGATATGCCACTCACCAATTCTACTGTTTCAAGTGATATTTTTCACTTAAAAATAAACTTATCTTTCTGATATTTTACTTATGACATGACTGGAATATATCTTCACCCAGAGTCTTGCCAGCATCTCATTCAAAGACTGCTTGAAACAGCTCACTTTTCTCTATGTGCCACAGTGTTTTCACCTGAGATACTGAAGCTCAGTATTCTATTGTGTAGGGAATAAATACTCACAATGATGTTTTCAAGACTATAGTCAGATTTAGGCAAAGATGAAGTTTAACACTCTTTAAACAGGTCCCAGATGTGGTCTGACATTGTCTTTCTTAAGCTCTTTCTTAAGCTACCAAATCAAATTGTTCTTATTTTCAGCGTAATTTGCTTCTCTGAGAAATAGCATTCTTACTGTCTCTGAAATTGGTTGGGGAAATCCAGTTAGCTCTCCTAAATGAGTGTGAAAACACAGAACTCTAGTGCTTACAGTTTTTGTCTGATTCATCATTAGTTTGTTTTTTTCAGAGGGAACTTGATGGTAGCTAGAGGATGTAATTTCTGAATAATGACATAAAATTCTTAAAATATTATGAAGTAGACAAGTACAGATACAAAAATTGATATCCTGATGAAGACAATTTCTGTTTTAAATAATAGTGGTTATAGGACAAAGTGCTTTCAATTGTTCGGTGATTATTGGAGTTTTGTTGTGATTGCTCAATTATAGTGGACAACAGTGGTTTACCAAATAATTTTTTTTTAACTTAAAAAAATTTTTTCACAGAAAGATAATTTTAATGTTTACAATTTTCCTGTAACCTAGCAAGCAGACAAACAAATTTAAGTTAAAATAAGTTAAACTTGGACCATGTATTGTCTTTTTTTTAATGGTAAAACAATTAATTTTGTTAGGAAATCGTTGTGTTTCAAGATGCTAATATCTAATATGACTGATTTTTATTAACAATGACTAATATTTTGAAATGTTTTCCATGTCAGACACTGTTGTCTTAATATGTACATATGTATACATGTATGTATGTTTGTGTGAGTGTATGAGTGTAACCAATTTAATTCCTGGATTAAGTTCCACTTTCAGATAAATAAACTGAGGCACAATGAGATTAAGTCACGATGGTAAGTGATAAAGCTGAAATTAAAACTCAAGCAGTCTTGCTCTGAGGTTGGGTTCTCTAAAGCAGGACTTTTTTCATATTTACTTCTATTAACAGATTATCAGGCAAGGTGTTGTAAGTATATGATGTGCTAAGAATCAAATGGATCTTAGAAATGACTTTGACTCACATTTTTTTTAACTTAGAAATTTTCACACCATATACTTCAATTCTCTAAAAATGTTTCTTCTTTATTTCTGTACATTTGCACTTATTCATTACTTTCTAAAACTGTCTTTTCCAAGGAGATAAAGTTTAATTTTAGTTGAATAATGTATTTTTCTCAAAACTTACATAAAATCACATAAATCTTGTGAGGTAATGTTAGAAACATCCTTTAATTTGTGTTTTTATTAACAGAATTACTATACCATTGTCATGCTATCCTTCAATTAATACCTTTCTACATATTTAACATATTTTATATTATGTTTTGATATAAACATTAATATTTCTGCATTAATTCATGTCATTTATACATTGACTAGTACAGTAATTATAATAATCATGGTAGTTTTATATCTAGCTAGTTACAATCTCTAACTTACACCTGTAAAATTCATATTTTTAGTGACCAGCTGATTCTTCTCATATGCTAAATTCTTTCACATATATTAAAGAGAATCCTCATTTTTACATGGAGCTTCATCTTTCCTCTCCTCACTCCATGTAATGGAAGTGCTGAGGATTTCAACCTAAATTTGTCCAGTTAAAATATATTTCCTGGCCAAGACGTTTGATCACCTTGAATATAAACATTGAGATAGGATACACTTCCAATTACTTGGATATTAATTTGTTAACAAACAAAAATACATACAACACAGTGGCACCAAAGTTTGGGCCTACCAGAAAATACAGACAGCACAAAAGCAAAAGCAACAATGACAGGCCTGATGACCCCATTTCAGCTGTGACTAAAGCCAGCTATTTACACTAACATGTCACTGATCTGGCCACAAGCATGTATTCATCTAATACATATCAATATATATTTTTCTAAGTACATTTAAAGTCAGTATATAATTATATATCATATATATAATTAATTATTTTACTTTTAAGATTTACAGAGTGAGAAATGACTTTTTCGTCACAAGTAAAATAATCCTAAATAAACAACCCATTACTAATAGAATACTAATTTTCTATGAAATCAACAATCATTTTAACCTCATTTTGTAGCTTCACATTTTTCATATTTTCAAATACCCCTCACATTTTTTTCTTTCTCTCCCTTTTAATATTGCTCTGTTTTCTTCAGTTCCACAATTATGCAAAAAAGGTTTATTTTTTTGAATATTAGGAAATGCAATAATTATGAAAAATATCACCCTAGTTTCATGATTCAAAACTAAAAGCTGCTAAATATTTATCCCATCTGAGTCTATGTTTTCTAATAAATGCAATATTTTTTTCAAAAGTAGGTATATACTCAATATAAATATGTATATAATCTATATAGATTTTATTTAATTACTACCATGAATATTATTCTATGTTAATAATACATCCCTCAAACACCATTAAATGGTTATATAGCTCATATTTGGATACAATGGTTTGTTTACCAATTTCCTTGTGCTGCACAGCTGGAATTTTTCCAGATTTGTACTATCATAAATAATGCTAGATTAAATATAATATGTAAAAATATATTTGTGTGATTCTTGGATTGTTTTCCAAGAATAAAGTATCAGAAATTAAGTTATCAAGTTCAAATTCATACAGAATTCTAGAGCCCTTGTATTAGCAAACATGGGTGGCCCATGAACATCCCCTGGTCACCCTCTTAAAAACTCTTGCATTATTTTTTCAGTAGACTTGAGTTTGGACTGTTTTCTGTTCTCTCCCTCCATCCCTGCTATTAGAATAGCCTTGAATAAAATATTTCGTACCTCTATAACTCTGTCCAGTGAAGTTTTGGCTTTGATAATTCCTATCCACGTGGAAAATGGATTCTACGAAAGGGGACAAAAAGAGCATATATATTTTTAAAAAATATTTCTGAATGCCACTTTCTGAGAGAAACAATGAACATTCACTGTACCTCACTCTTCCCACTTGTAAAAATGGAGCAATAATGCCATATGGGATCTGTTTCAAACTATAAATAGTATATACATTTTAAAGCTAATTATTCAGTATAACTAAGCTCTCAATATATACCATTGGGAATACTCTGAAAATGTTTCTCAGCATTTTACACATTAAGATAAGGTCCATGAATCCAAACTCTACTATTAACACATTTGTAGACTATAGTGTTAAACATTAAGGATACTGCATGACACTTTCCCTTAAAAGGCAGCATGACAGATCAAAAAAGCATCATGACTTTTATATTCCTGGCTTTCTGAATATTTGGATATTTATACATTGACAGTTTTCCTAAATGAAAATATCAAAGACTATCTATGGTAACCCTTCCTGCCAAATTTCAAGGAGTTATTCTCCAGTTGTTCAAATTTTCTCCAGGGCTTTTAACCAAACTCTTGAAATCAAATGTAGACTGTATTGATGCAAATCCATGTTTCTAAAACCATAAACTAAATCCAGCTGTGTAAAAAGTCAAGCCATGGTGAAATTATGCCAGAGTTTTGTATGCCCCAATATTTTAGGTGCATGGCACAGAATCTCAAGTGTTCAAAAATCCCCCAAATGATTTTGTTTTTCTTTATGAATACTTTAAATTCACTTATTGTTTCTGCTTTCAGGGCTTGTTCTTCTTGCTGTAGGTTTCTTTCTAATACCATTGTCTTGAATAGGTTTTTCTTTTATTTTTTTTTAATTTTCTTTACTTCATTGTGTTGGTTTCGCCATACATTGACATGAATCCTCCATGGATATACATATGTTCCCCCTCCAGGACCCCCCTCCCTCCTCCCTCCTGATTCCCTCCCCCTGGGTCATTCCAGTGCACCAGCCCCGAGCATCAAACCTGGGTTGAAAGGTTTTTCATTACACCCACAACGTATCAACATCTATTAATATGAAATAAGACAATAAAAGATGTCATACGTATCCATGCTTTCTGATTATTCTTAACTATGTAGCTTAACCTTGTTCTACAAGTCTTATTGAAATGTATAGGAATCCACTAGAGACAATTTACCATGTCATTATTATTGCTGTTTATTAGTGGTTTCCTTGAGCATAATGCAGCCTCCAGTAAAGTAGTAGCTTTTAAAAAGAACAATAAGTGCAATTCCCAAGTGAGTTTGAACATTTTCAGAAAATCATTCAAAATCTTCTACTTCCCTCAGTCAATTATTTTTTCCTCTATTTTATAAAATCCACACTTAAATGCATGACATTAACATCAGACTTATCACAAGTAAATGATAGAGTACATTTATTTTCTTCTAATATGTAACTTGATGTTCCTCACAGTAATAAAACTGAACAAACTATTAATTGCTGACTACTAAAAGGATTTAAATTATGTTAGTATAAATACCTAAAATATATGCTTTCATTTTTGCCCTTAGTACCCTGCCAATGCATTCTTCATACTGCTAGTTGAGTCGTGTTTCAGAAACACCAGTCTACTCTTTCATTTGTAGTTATAAATGCTGAATTCCCATCATAAAATGATAAAATTATTTGATGGGACTGATTTGATTTGATTTCATTTTCATTGGCTAGGGAATTGGTCAGATTAGATAAAAGGAATTGTTGGAAATAGGCCTTTAGTGCAATAGTCTTCAGCTGTAAAAAAGGGCAAGCATTCTGTGCTCCTATGATTAGGTCTCAATTTTAGTGATTTTATTCCTCTGGACTGTGAACCTCACAAGTATTTCTGGGTATTTTTCTCCCTCCTCAGGTGAGACAGGGTGACTAGATTAGATTGGGATGGGAAACAGAAATACCTCCGAGATATTGTGGGTTTGGTTCCAATCACTGGAATAGAGTATTTTAATAAAGTTCACATGAGTTTTGTTTGACTTCTTAGTGCATATAAAAGTAATATTGACAAAATACTGTATTATATTAATTGCATCATAACATTATGGCTAAAAGAACAAAGTACTTAATTTAAAGTGGAAGGTCTTACTTGGATGTTGGTGGCTGCTGACTGATCTGGGTGGTGGTTGCTGAAGGTTGAGGCAGCTATGGAAATTTCTTCAAATAAGACAACAATCATATATGCTGTGTTGACAGACACTTCCATTTACCCAAGGTTTCTCTATGGTATGCAATGCAGTTTAATAGCATCTGACCCAGAGAAGAACTTCTTTCACAACTGGAGTCAATTCTCTCAAACTCTGCTGCTTTATCAACTAAGATTCTGTCATATTCTAAATCAGAAGAAAGCTATGACAAACCTAGACAGTGTATTAAAAAACAGAGACATCATTTTGCTGACAAAGGTCCCTCTAGTCAAAGCTAAGGTATTTCAAGTAGTTGTGTATGGATGTGAGTTGAACCATAAAGAAGGCTGAGCACCAGAGAATCGATGCTCTTGAACTGTGGTGTTGGAGAAGACTCTTGAGAGTCCCTTGGACTGCAAGGAGATCCGACCATTTAATACTAAAGGAAATCAATCCTGAATAGTCATTGGAAGGACTGATGCTAAAGTTGAAGCTCCAATACTTTGGCCATTTGACATAAAGAGCCAACTCACTGGAAAAGACCTTGATGCTGGGAAAGATTGAAGGTAGGAAGAGAAGGGGATGACAGAGGATGAGATTTTTGGATGGCATCACTGACTCAATGAACATGAGTTTCAGTGAGCTCTGGGAGATAGCGAAGGACAGGGAAGCCTGGCATGCTGCAGTCCATGGGGTCACAAAGAGTCAGACATAACTGAGCGACTGAACAACAAAATCTTCTGTCATTTGAACAATCTTCACAGCATCTTCACCAGTAGTAGATTCCATCTCAAGAAACTACATTCTTTGTTTATCCATAAGAAGCAGCTCTTCATCCATGAAAGTTTTGCCTTGAGATTGCAGCAATTCAGTCACATCTTTAGACTACACTGCTAATTCTAGTTATTTTGCTTATTTCTACCACATCTGTAGTTACTTCCTCCACTGCAGTCTTGAATCCCTCAAAGTCGTTAAGCTCTTCACACGTATCTGTTATTTCATTTCCTTTTACTTTATATGATTTGATTTAGTTGATTTGATTGGATTGACTCTATATTTCCTCAAAGCTTCCCTTGGTGTTCACCTTGCTTTTATAGGCTCCTTTACATATTTCTAGGACGCCAGGATCATTTTGCCTCTGTATGTTGAAACTTAGTCAATATTTTTTTCATATTACCCCACTATTGAATCATATTTTGGATCTATCCTTTCTACTTGTCAGTGAACAGCATATGTGCAGATCAAGTTTTATTCATAATTTTTACTTTTACACTTAATATATTTAGAAGATTTAAGCATGTATCAAGTTATTTGCTGAAGCTGACTTAAATAGATGTGTGTATGAGTGTATGTGCATGTGTAACAAGTGTGTATAGTTTTAGTTAGAACTCTATTAATAGCCACATGCAAAATATTAAAATGGGAAGTTTGAATATAAAAGCTGAGGAGCTAGAAGGAGTGATGGTGAGGAGCTTTTATGATTTTACAAAATTTTCAATTTAAACCAAATAAAACAGTGACAATAAGGAAAATATTGAGACAGTAGACTCTTGTGGATTAAAAGTTTAGATGATTCAATTGGAAATAAAAGCACGAATAAACAAACGGGACCTAATTAAAATTAAAAGCTTCTGCACAACAAAGGAAACTATAAGCAAGGTGAAAAGACAGCCTTCAGAATGGGAGAAAATAATAGCCAATGAAGCAATGGACAAACAATTAATCTCAAAAATATACAAGCAGGGGAGAAACTAAGATGGCGGAGGAATAGGACGGGGAGAACACTCTCTCCCCAATAAATATACCAAAAGAACTTTTAAAGGCCGAGCAAACTCCAAAAAACAGGAACTGAATGCTGGCAGAGGACATCGGGCATCTGGAGAGGCGACCCAGTGCCGACGTGAGGAGGTAGGACAAAAGAAAGAAAAGAAAAAAAAAGTAGAGGGAGAGACAAAGAGCTGGGGACGGGTTCCGTCCCGGAAGGGGAGTCTGGAATAAAGAGGAAAAAAAAAAATATACAAGCAACTCCTGCAGCTCCATTCTAGAAAAATAAACGACCCAATCAAAAAGTGGGCCAAAGAACTCAACAGACATTTATCCAAAGAAGACATAAAAATGGCTAACAAACACATGAAAAGATGCTCAACATCACTCATTATCAGAGAAATGCAAATCAAAACCACAATGAGGTACCATTTTACACCAGTCAGAATGGCTGCCATCCAAAAGTCTACAAGCAATAAATGCTGGAGAGGATGTGGAGAAAAGGGAATCCTCTTACACTGTTGGTGGGAATGCAAACTAGTACAGCCACTATGGAAAACAGTGTGGAGGTTCCTTAAAAAGCTGCAAATAGACCTGCCATATGACCCAGCAATCCCACTGCTGGGCATATACATGAGGAAACCAGAATTGAAAGAGCCACGTGTACCCCAATGTTCATCGCTGCATTGATTACAATAGCCAGGGCATGGAAGCAACCTAGATGCCCATCAACTGACGAATGGATAAGAAAGCTGTGGTACATATACACAATGGAATATTACTCAGCATTTAAAAAAAATTCATTTGAATCAGTTCTACTCAGGTGGACGCAACTGGAGCCTATTATCCAGAGTGAAGTAAGCCAGAAGGAAAAACAACAATACAGTATACTAACGCATATATATGGAATTTAGAAAGATGTTAACAAGAACCCTGCATGCGAGACAGCAAAAGGAACCGCAGATGTATAGAACAGACTCGTGGACTCTGTGGATGAGGGCAGGGGTGGGATGATTTGGAAGAATGGCATTGAAACATGTTAAGTATCGTATGTGAAATCAATCCCCAGCCCAGGATTGTTGCTCGGGGCTGGTGCACTGAGATTTCCCCGGGGGAGGGAATCGGGAGGGAGGAGGGAGGGGGTTCTGGAGGGGGAACATATGTACACCCATGGCGATATCATGTCATTGTATGGTAAAACCAATAAAAATATATAAATAAATAAATAAAATAATAAAAAAAAGTTTAGATGATTCAGACTATGACTTCAGTTGATAAAAGTAACATGTTTATTTTCCTTAATTGCAACAACAAATTTTAGCTGCTGAGATATCTTTGTATTTCAATTAACCTGATTAGCTAAATGGTTAAATAGTTTGGAAGACCTGACTTATGTCTCCAAATCTTTGTAGGTGAATTCTACAAATGGAAATTAAGGAAGGTTTAAAACTATCTTCTGATACTTCAAATCTTCCAGTATTCTTGATATTCAGACTTTAAAGCTACCATGATATTTAACACCTTCTTTCTTTGCCCACGTAAACCTGCTTCAGGCAGTCAATTATTGTTCCTTCTTGAATCTTCTCTCCAAGTATGAAGTGCATAAGTCCACTCTTTTCTTATCATGCTATGACCTATTTTATTCCTTCTCAACTTATGTATTTCAACAGTATTTTTCAATTTCCTTACTCAATTACTTCCTAAAAGATTTTAACAGCAACATATATACTCATATTTTTAAGATAAAATATAAAATTGTTTATCTTGTTTCAATAATTATAAAGGAATTCTATATATTTTCTCTTAAAACAAACTGCTGTGATGCCATTTAAAGGTTTAAGTAATAAACTCCTAATACCATATGGACTTAACACCCACCACCATGTATTTAAGTATTCATGTAAATAACTTTTTAGAGGAGCAGAAATTCTCCATTACTGCTTGAAATCATAGTTGCATGCATTGAATTTGAATTTGACTTTTCTAAAAAACTTTACCCTAACATATTTTAAGCACTTAAACTTTATCATATATTTTGCATGTATATATTTATATACAGACTATTTCTTGAGAGAGTAAATTCTTCATATGTTTGTGTGTATGCATGTATGTCTATATATCCTTTGCACAGAGCTGTAGTTATACATCTATCATATCATATGAATGACCTCATTACCTTTACTTAGTAACTTTCCACATTTGGCGGCTTAATTCCAGAAAGCAGAAGAAGCACTCTGTAAATGACTACCCCTATTCCCCATACCGTGATGGATGGCTACATGCTTTCCCTTAGCAAAAATCCCCAGCTTCATATTGTGCAGCATATTCAAGTACTCACAGAGACATACAGACATGTAAGCTCACCACATACACTGGAATCAATTTCTTAAAAAAAAAAAGAAAAATATCACCCCTTTCTTCAATCTCCAGAGAATCCTACAAAGCCATATGTTCAGTTATTCACTGAGATCAGAGGTATGGAAAGATTGAGAAAGCCTGCTGAAATGTTGAATAATAATCAGTTTAGTGATACACTTCTGCCTTTATTTTGAATAAATCTAAATTTATAGCACTTTATTAGTGAAACAGACACATTGATACAATTCAAACAATATTCTTTAACACAGTATTTACTATGCAGATGCATTATTATTTACCTAATATGATTAGACATTGATAAAATTCAAACAATAATCCTTAATACAGTATTTACTATGCAGATGCATTATCATTTACCTAATCTGATTAGAAATATTTTTTTCACTTTAAAAGTTAAAATTTACTTAAAAGTAAACTAATAATTAATGCCAAATTAAAGAAGGAAGCATATCAGGGAAGATCATATAATAAAACTATACCTGAATCATTAATAAAAAAGGGTAAATGATTTCTAAATAACTGTGGAATCAGATCCAATGTTCCTGGATGTGGGGTTTGTCTGCTTGTATATTTTGCCAGTGGATAATTATTATTATCAATTTTATTTTCAAAAAAGCATAGGACTTTCAAAAATATACATTTTTAAAGTATATTTAAAATACACTTTATATATTTTTTGTTTGTTTGTTTGATTTTTGTCTCTAAGTCATGTCTGACTCTTGCGACCCCATGAACTGTAGCCCGCCAGGCTCCTCTGTCCAGGCAAGAACACTGGAGTGGATTGCCATTTCCTTCTCCAGGAGATCTTCCCAACCCAGGAATCAAATCCAGGTCTCCTGCATTGCAGGTAGATGATTTACTGACTGAGCCTGAGGGAAGTATGTTTAAAATATACTTTAGATATACAGTTATATATAATTGATGGTAACATTACATTTAATTATTCATTTATTTTCATAAGTAGGAAACAGGTCTCTAAGAACTTGCAAATGAGAAAATAGAGTGGCTCTGTGACTATTATAGCCATTTCATATAATTGATTAAACCAGATATATGCAAAATCACCTTAAGCAAATAGAATGATGCATAGGACACTGATACATATCAGAAAGACCAAATGAAATAGTAGGATTAATTAAAAAATTTTCAATCCACTGTGTGTGTTATCTCTGCTGGAATATATGAGAAGGACAGTCACTGAGAAAGGGATTTCCATATCTAGTCCAGGGTCCAGGGCAAAGAATTCTAAGGCCAAAGAGTATGACTGGCTTGTCCAAATGGTTTACAAAGCTGCATTACCAAAAATAAATTACAAGCACTTTATACTAGTAATAGGGTTGTACATGCTGCATGCTAAGTCACTTGAAACATTTCTGATTCTTTGCCACCCTATTGTTTATTATTGGGTCACAATTCACAAGAGCTCTTCACACTTGGAAAATCAATAACATGATTTTATGAACATGAAAAGAATGTGCCACTTCCTTTTAGTACATATCTTGGAGAATAAACTAATTTCTTAATATTTAACTTAATCAAAATTAAGACATTTAATTTTTAGTAAGAGCAAGAAGATATTTTAATTCTGTCTGTGTGTGCTGAATCACTTGTGTTCTTGTTTGAGTCTTTGCAGACCCATGAGCTGTAGCCTGTCAGGTTCCTCTGTCCATGGGATTTTCCAGGCAAGAATACCGAGTTGGATTGCCATTTCCTCCTCCAGGGGATCTTTCCAACCCAGGGATGGAACCTGAATCTCTTGTGTCTCCTGTATTGGCTAGTGGGTTCTTTACAAATACTGTCACCAGGAAGCCCTAACAGTAACAGCAACAGGGTTGTAAAAATAAATTAATAAATAAATAAAACATGTTTAGGTCTCCATTTCACCATGTAACACAGCTAATCATAACTTTTTTTTTTTTTACTCTTGGAGGGTCTTATCACTAAACAAATGTATGATTTATGATGATAATTTGACTTTTCCATGTTGTTTTGTAACAAGAAAGAAGCATTTAGCAGATGATACAAGTGCATTTCATTCAGCAGATATATTTTCACTTTAAATGAATCCATTGTAGTGCTGGTTTATATTAAAGTACTTTTTAGCCTGGCTATCACATATATACACCCTTAATAGAAGGAGCTACTATTTGCCAGAAAAGTCATGGTTTTAAATCTAAAACTTAGATACTAACAATATTTAAAGGCAATTTTGTTGAATCTCTACGTGAATAACCAGACAGTTCTCACTTTTCTGAAAAGAACTCTCTGCTTATACTGTTTATCATATTGTTCTTTTAACTAATATGTTTAATAGCCAGTTGGTGAATATTTACTAAATAAATAGTAGTTGAATATGGTACTAAGACGGAAATGGGTGAATAAAGAGCTCTTCAATACATACCAAAATTCAAGGGAAAATGTGGTACTTTCATTCATTCATCCTTTATAATCGTTGTGTTTAGTTTCAAATACAACACAAACTTTCTTATTAAATGACAACCAAAAATGGTTATACACATAATGATAAAGAAATGTAAAATAATAATAAGGTATTAAAATAGTATATGACCTCTATAATTATAAAATTGATTTCTGAATTTTCTAGAAACCATGAGAGGAAAAAAATAATAAATTGTAAGATTTATTGGATTCATTATTGGCTTACTTAAAATATATTTAGACATTGCTTTTTGGCAAAAGCTCCAATTTAAGTATCATAAAACTAGGGGCAAAAATGTTAATTCTATTATTGCTAAACTGTAAAATTTGACTCATCCTCATTAAGATTCAATCTCCTCAACTTTGCATGCTTATTAAGCAGTCATGAGGATCAAGTGAGGCAATACACTGAAAGGTGCTTTGGATTCACAGACAATTCTTTCTGTTGTTTGAGCTCTAAAAAGTTTCTTAGAAATATTTAATCATACCATTTTAAACCAGAAGTTTGCCTTCAAACTGAGTTTAACTATCTTTGATAAGGGAGGAGGCAAAACCTTGGAAACATTATTTAAAGCTTCATTTTTGGGTCATTTGCATTCACTTAATGATCCTATTAAATTATAATAGTGTCCTTCAGTTCAGTTCAGTTCAATCGCTCAGTCGTGTCCAACTCCTTGCGACCCCACAAACTGCAGCACGCCAGGCCTCCCTGTCCATCACCAATTCCTGGAGTCTACCCAAACTCATGTCCATCGAGTCGGTGATGCCATCCAGCCATCTCATCCTCTTTCATCCCCTTCTCTTCCTGCCCCCAATCCTTCCCAGCATTAGGGTCTTTTCCAATGAGTCAACTCTTCGCATGAGGTGGCCAAAGTATTGGAGTTTCAGCTTCAACATCAGTCCTTCCAATGAGCACCCAGGACTAATCTCCTTTAGGATGGACTGGTTGGATCTCCTTGCAGTCCAAGGGACTCTTAAGAGTCTTCTCGAACACCACAGTTCAAAAGCATCAATTCTTTGGCACTCAGCCCTTTTCACTGTCCAACTCTCACATCCATACATGACTACTGGAAAAACCATAGCCTTGATGAGACAGATCTTTGTTGGCAAAGATCAAAAAAATAAAGTCTGACACTGTTTCCCCATCTATTTCCCGTATAGTGATGGGACCAGATGCCGTGATCTTAGTTTTCTTAATGTTGAGCCTTAAACCAACTTTTTCATTCTCCTCTTTCACTTTCATCAAGAGGCTTTTTAGTTCGTCTTCACTTTCTGCCATAAGGGTGGTGACAATAATAAAACCATATAAATTAAACTTATATGTATCAAATTACTTTACATATTTTAAATATTTTCATTCATTTTCATTATATCAAGCAATCAAATAAAATCAGAGCATTATGTACAACCAATTTATTTCTAAATTTAAAATATCTGTAAACATGAAACAAGTGACATATTACTTCCAAAACTGAAAATGCAGAAAGTTGGTCAAAAAAACTAGAGGTCAGATTTTTTATGTTTGCTTCAATTTTAAAGAACTTTTTTTAGTGTTATACAGTATCTGAAAGACCTGAATCTTTTCCTTTATTGCATGGCTACTTTTTTTTTTTTAAATAATAGCATTCATTTGATAGTTTCTCTTCTCATCTCCACTTTAACCTTAGTAAGTTTTCTTCTATTCACATTGCCTTAGCAAGGTGCTGTCGGGATGATTTACAATGACCTTTTAATTGACAAATCAATCTGCGTCTTCTCTGTCTTCATCACTCTTGATTTCTTTATAGCATATGTCACTACAGCCCTTATCCTTTGTGACATTTTTCCCCTAGGCATCTCTGATGTTACACTTTACCACTCTTTACACTGAAAAGTAAGAGCAAAAACATACTCATTAATTCCTAAGCCTCTTCTTTCTTTTTCTTTTTTTCATAATAGAAGCACAATTCAGGTCAGACAGAGCCAAAGCACTGGAGACATCATCTACTATTCATCTGACTTTATAATACCTTTTTTTTTAAAATAAGACAGCTTGAGTAAGATTATAAAACCACTAGCTAAAATCTGTCACTTTTCTGTTTACTGTCTTCCAGTTCAAACTGATTAAACAAACAAAAAGATCAAAATACTCTATGGTGGCTTATAATGTTCTATCTACTTCTTCCTCTGATCATTCCATCCTCTGTCACTCAAGCTCCAAGCATAGAGACCTTCTTCCTGTCATTTGAAAACACCAAGTTTCTATGTTTCCTTCTCAGTAGCCCTGGGCACCAATTGTTACGCTGTGTTTAGTTGCTCAGTCATATCTGACACTTGGAGACCCTGTGAACTGTAGCCCACCAGGCTCCTCTGGCCATGGGGATTCTCCAAGCAAGAATACTGGAGTGTGTTTCCATGCCCTCCTCCAGGGGCTTTTCCCAACCCAGGGATTGAACCCAGGTCTCCCACATTGCAGGTGGATTCTTTAACATCTGAGCCACCAGGGGAGCCCCACACCAACTAACTACACATTTCCTCTAAAGTACCTTTTCCTTCTATCATCCTGTGACTGACTGCCTCTTTACCATCACATTCCAGCTTTTATATCACCTTCCTGGAGAAGCCTTCCCTGACCAGTCTGATTTAGAACATAAGCTCCCCAAAAGTGGGGAGTAGGAAATCTTGTTTTGAAAATCTTTCTATTATATTACTAGGTCCTAGAACGGTGTGTGACATGTGACATTAAATATTTTTCAATGATGAATAAACAATACTTCTAATTCAGAAACATCTTTTCAACCCTCCTTTCCAACACATAATAGTTCAGAGTATTATTGCCTTTTTCCTTAGAATAGTAACCATCTTGATGGAATTCTTTCAAATTTACCTTCTGTGATCATGTTACTTCCATTCCCAAAAATCTACCTTAATTTCCCACATTTCAAAGAATGAGTTTCCATTCATGGTTTTCTATTATCCAATCCAGGATTGCTTGTTCTGTGCAGTGTCACTTATAATTCTCCCATTCTCCCTTTTCCTGAAACTCCTCTTTCCCCCGAAACCAAGCTATTGCATTCATTCATCTTGATAAACTGGGTTTACCTGTCTCTTGAAGATACCCTGTACATTTGTCAGCTATGATTTTTATATTTAATTTCCTAAATTCAGAGAGATTACAAAATCTTATCAGCTAGAGTCATACATTTGCCTGTAAGTCTCAGTTCAGTTTTCATTTTTGAGGAGAGTTAATGTCTCTCCTTTGCAAATAATATAAAGAGGCACATTATCAAAAGTACAGAGTGAATGCATGCATGCATTCTCAATCACTTCAGTTGTGCTCAGCTCTTTGTGACCCTATGGACTGTAGTCCACCAGGCTCCTCTGTCTCTCAGATTCTCCAGGCAAGAATACTGGAGTGGGCTGCCATTCTCTCCTCCAGGGGATCTTCCACACCCAGGGATCAAACCAATGTCTCCCGTATCTCCAGTATTGCAGGTGGAAATTTCACCTGCTGAGCCAACTTGGAAGCCCACAGGGTGAAGATCTTACATCAGTTACCCACTCATCTGTTTCTACAAAAGGCAGCTAACTTCACTCAGGCAGGAATAACTCTTAGTACACATTTTTAAGTTCTCATTTTATCTAACATGTGTCCTGCACAGAAAGGCCCAGTAAATAAATACTGAATGGTTATTCGGATGTTTACCATTCCATAATACTAGTATAGTCTGACATTTCAGTTTATTAGTATCAAGAATTATTTCATAAAGTATACATTCAAAATTTCCAAATAGAAAGCAACTATTTAAAATTATACATGACTTTAAACTTCTGAAAATCAAAGAGAATTACTATGTCACTATTGGAGAAGGCAATGGAAGTCCACCCCAGTGCTCTTGCCTGGAAAATCCCATGGACAGAGGAGCCTGGTGGGCTGCAGTCCATGGGGTCATGAAGAGTCAAACACGACTTCACTTTCACTTTTCACTTTCCTGCATTGGAGAAGGAAACGGCAACCCACTCCAGTGTTCTTGCCTGGAGAATCCCAGGGACAGGGGGAGCCTGGTGGGCTGCCATCTGTGGGGTCACACAGAGATGGACACGACTGAAGCGACTTAGCAGCAGCAGCATTATGTATATGTATTTTATTTCCTGTCCATTCTTATATTTTTGCTTTATGTTTACTTTAGTTTTAAACTGAAGTTTCTGTCTTCTTTAAGATCTTTATTTTGATTCCCTGATTTTTGTTTTGTTTTGTTTTTTTGTTTGTTTGTTTTTCTCCTTAGGACACAAAACTGCTTGGTTGAACTTCCCCATCTAAATACTTTATAATTCAATATAACTGCAGCTCTCTTTTGAAAGTATTTCTGTCATTACTAGCTCTGAATACCCTGCTGTTTATGAGATAGAAGCTGTCCAAAACCCCACCAATCCATCAATAATCCAACACTTGTTGTCCTAGGGATTGTACCCTTATTTCTTATCTCAAGGTCTATAAAATTGAATTCTTATTAGTAAAATAAAAGTGTACATTTATTTCAATAAACTGAAATGCCATATTCACACATACCCATTCACTGAGTTTGACACTGGACATTTTGAAAGAATCTATTACAAAAACTCACTACGATTTCTTATTTTAACTAAAATTTTAAAGGTAGTTACTGCATCATGCAACCCTGAATAGGCACTCAGACTATGCTTGGCGGTGACTCTAACAAAGGTTTTGTGCAGGAATTCAGATCCCAGCGAACAAAATACTTTGTTATTTTTAAAAAAATGTTAATTGAAGAATTAGCTTGTTAATTCAAGAATTTAGAAGCAGCTTTGGTTGGTTGCTCTTTTAGGATGTGTCATTTCTTAAATGATTTTTCAAAGTTTTATAAATTGAGAAATACAAAGCATTCAGTATCTAATTTCCTTATCTCATCACCCTGAAATGTATTACCTGATGTCACACCTCTAACCCGTCCCAATGAAATGTGACAAAGCACACATTGTTTGATGTTCCATTTACAATGCAGAAGATTTTTTATAGCTGTTCCATTTTCTTGTGATTTTGTATGGCAAATGTCTTCTGCAGAATAAATTTAAGTATTGAGCAAATGACCAGACATTTTGAAATGTATCCTCTAGTTTAAACTATCCTGAACTCTTTAAGGGCAGTGCGTCTTCAAAAAGTATAAGATAAAAATGTTAGTTAAAAGAAACAGTTCCTGAACATTGCTCATAAAGGATTTCGCTATTGTGTTTCTGTTTGTTTTGGAAATATGTTTTTTGAAATATATATTTTTGATACAATCACTTTTAATTCCCTGTTAATTTATTTTCTCCCTGGAAAAGTGTATGTTATAAAAATGAGTTTTCTCCATTTGCTATCCCTGAATAACAAAGTATGTGGTGGAAAATATGTCTTTATTTTCACAGGACTAAGAACTATTAGTGCTTGAAATTTGACTAATTTCAAGTCAAATTTGAAATCTAAAACATAATAAAAATAAAATTGATTGTTTTTTTAATGATCACACCAATATAACTACTACTACTAATATAAGTACTGAGCCACGTACTGGACTAATTACATTCATTGTTTCACTGAATGCTTAAAACGATCCTAGAATGGAGATTATAGAGAAAAATTCAGTATTTTACCAAAATTCTCAATACAACTGGCAAAAGATGTATTTTATTTAACATGTAAGGCAGAGACAGTATGAGCTATTAACTCCTGTATGATTCTACTTCTTTCTCCCTTCAAATCATTATGTGTGTGTATATACATACACATATATATGTTTTCACACATTGAATCAATTCTTATACACACAATTGGTTTAATGTGGGAAAACATATTTCTAAAACACTAGGAAAGCTATGATTATGGCGAAGGGCTTTGTAAGTTTTCAAATATTTAGGTTCATATGTCTCTGAAAGAAATCTTTTCTCTCATGCTATCCAGTACAGGATATCAGAAGATATGTTGGCTATTTGGCCAAATTAACCCATAATTCATTCTCAACTCAGTTTAGAAATCCATATAACAGTCCAGAATTAGGTGCTATAGCTGTTTTCCTATCCAAGTCAATATTTATTTGCTATATATTTGTTATTTAATAAGTAGTATGCCAAAATCATGCTTCAGGAAAATTTAATGTGGCCAAAATAAATGCATAGGCTAGTTAGACACATTTATTTCCTCTATTATTTTATTTATCCAGAGTTTGTTTTTCCCTCAGCTTTGTTTCTTAATTTTGACATACATAATAGAAAAGGGAATATTCGAGTTCTATATATTTGTTAGGGTATATTAACCAACTCATTCCTTGATTGTTTTCCTCTTTACTACATGCTTTTGAGGCATTGTATAAATAGTAAACATGGTGTCTGCCAATACAGTATACACACACACACACACACACACACACACCTAGTAGTACATTTTTGTCTTCATAGTTTGAACACTACTAATACAATATACCAAACTAAACAAGCTAATTTTCATTCACACACTTGAAATTCAGTTAGAAAAAATATTCTTATAATTATTAATGTAAGAGTTAAGATTTATTTTAATATATGGAGCTTGATATTGTATCAGTCCCTCTGAAAATTCCCACCCCCACATCTTTGACTTAAATGTTGACGATTAAATCATATTAACATTTTGAGCAAAGGATTTACAAAGAAGAAATAAATATTTAACAAACAATATTTTTTTTGCCAAGATTATACTTTATTACAGAATTTATGAAGCTAGAGTTTAGTAACTTGCAGGTTTTATTAAAAGAAATAAAAAAAAAAGAAAAGGAGAACGCAACCCTGCCAAATCTTTCTAGATTTTTTTCTTAAGTGCAAGAAATGCTGTATCACTGGAGCATTTGAGAATTATCATGAAATCCTAGCAAAAAATTTAATCACCTCAGAAATGGTAATAAAAAAGAGAAACAACCAGAGAGGCACACAGATTGCTTTTTGTTTGTTTTTTTAAAAGGATTTTTATACTATATTAAAAAACCACAAAATAAAAAAGGGATCAGTCAACAGATATCTTAGAAGTCCTTACAGAGTCTCTGCACCCACTACCACGAAGGCCCCCTGTCGCCTTGTTCTCCTCTGCTCAGTCTGCAGCTTGCTGAAGGATCGCTGGAGATGACTCAGGCTCTAGTTTTTAAAATCAAACTTGTTCTGCCAAATCCAGGACCCTGAATTTATCCAAATTGTAGAAACATGTTTTGACCACCCGTCCACCAAAATACTTCCCATTCAGATCAACAACAGCTTTAATTGCTGATTCAACCCTCTAGAATTCTAAAAATATTCGTACTGCTTCATCATCAGGGGCACCGGGGAATTTCAAATATTACACATTTTCCAACTTTGCCATATTTTTCACATTCTTCCTTGGTTTCCACTTCCAAGTCTTCATCCACCTCTCCTGCACAATCATGTTCCTGAGTAGGACCACTTTGGTAGGACACCTAAGTGTTTCAGTTAATGGATTTGAATCCGACTTCTTGGCTGCGTCTTTCTCGGTGGCGTCACCCACAATGATCTTGCCACCCCGCTTGCTGGTCTTCTCCACCGACAGCACTGTGCTCAGGCCCTGCTCATGCCTCCCGAGACCCTGGCCTTCCTGGAAGCCCGTACTTCTGCATGATTTTATGTGCTACCGTGCCCCCCCATGTTGGCGAGGAAGGAGTTGCCAGGGCCGGTCGGGGATCGGGGTCTGTCCTCTTCCTCGTACACTGGGGGAGGGATAGCAGCTTTGGAGGACTGTGAGCGAGGTCGTGAATCCTCTTCATAAGGGAAGTCTCGGGGTAACTCTTTGTCCTTCTCCACAAGAGACGTGGGAGGTGCAATGGCAGCGCCGCCCATACTTCTTTTCCTCCTCTCTCGCTCATAATCTTCATCAGAATCTGGATCGGGTCTCCTGGAAAACCCACTAGCTTCATGTCTGTCTTGACGCCTCTTCTCTCTCTCTTCTATTTCCTTCTGTCTTTCCAGCTCCCGCTGCCTCTGTCGCTCCTCTCTTTGGTGCTTCACTACTTTCTCATAATCGTTAGGAAACATGGGATCATATTCATCAGCTAAGGGGATCAAAACTCCTGCAGAAAACCCGCTGGGGACAGGGTCCTTGAGGCCCGCGGCCACGTGTGGCGGAGTGTCCACGACCTGCCGCTCATCTGAAGGGCCGCCCCGCTTCAGGTCGATCACCGGAGCAAGGACTGTGCTCGGCTTTGTCCTCTGGCTCTTGGCCTGAGTGAGAGCTGCCTTCTTCACCTGGAGCTGAGACTGCAGGAGTTTGAAGTTTTTGGACCAGCCTTCTGTTTTCGAGTCACTGGTCTCCACTCCCAGGTCATCGTACAGGGACATCTTCTCAGTTCAGTGCTTCTTTAGGATGGACTGGTTGGATCTCCTTGCTGTCCAAGGGGCTCTCATGAGTCTTCTGCAACACCACAGTTCAAAGGCATCAGTTCTTCGGTGCTCAGCCTTCTTTATGGTCCACCTCTCACATCCATACATGATTACGGCCCGCCCGGCCGACGCTCCCGGGCCGCGGCCGCGCACCGCCGACACCAGGGGCTGGGCGCTCGGCGTCAGCCCCCGACGGCAGCACTGCTCCGGCGCCAACCCCTACGCGGACCACAAACAATATTTTAGACTCTGTGCGAGGAGTGAAATTTGAAATGGAGAGCAGGACAGATGTGGTCTTTCCTCTGAGTGCTCACAACATATATCAGAAAACAAGCAATTAAAACAGAAGAGAAAAAAATATGATACTGTAGTAGCTGAAGCTAAACAAAATCAGGAGCATGGTGAGATGATAAACATTCCTAAAGTACCTAAAGAGCATGACTTTAAAGGTGATACCTGAAAAAAATGACTAAGATGTATTCAGAAGAACAGGGCAGGAAATGATCAAGTGAGATATTACAGCCAGTACTAAGATTGAGAGATGTGAGCAGAATCAGACAACCCAAGAATGGAGTGCAAAAGCAAGAAAGATGAGCACTGAAACCATGGAAGTACGTGGAGACCAGGCTGGAATGGCTCTGTGAGTCTTTTTAAAGACTTTGCTGAACTATCCCAGAGACAGGGGAAGCCCTTTTAATTTGTATCCTGCATCATTCATTTCACGTCAAAATATCAGTCTCCTTGCATTCAGGTAAAAAGATGACATGGGGACAGTAAAAGTTGGGCAAAAATAAGATCCAATATTTTTTAAATCTTGTTAAATACAAAAAAAAAAAAGTAGAAAAGATGTTAAAGCTATACCTGGCTTAATGGAAGCTCAGAAAAGTACAAGGGGCTATAGAGAGAAAAATCATATCTACTCCCTAGATTTCCCTTCATATGGCAGACTGAACTCAGCCAAGGTTGTGAGCAGACACTGAGAACTGTAAAGAGGAAAGGCAACATAAATGGGGATGGGAGGGAGGAAGGAACAGCAAGTCATTACTCATTGATGTAGAACATGTGGGCCTATGAACCTAATGCAGAAGAGAAAGGAAACATTTGAATTCCTGTATTGTTCAACATGAAATGACAGACGTATTTGCTGTTATCTGTTCCTCTTGCCTCATATTTTGCCTTAATGTATATGCACAGCTGTTGCTTCTGACCCAAGAGAATTTATATTCAACCAATTAGTCTATGGTTTTAAGGGAATTTTTTTCATAATTGTCATTCATCAAGCTTTTAACGTAATAAGTTTAGTTAGAAACACATGTTTTTTTTATTCCTTGTGGAATAACTTCTCAGGTAAATTAATACTGTATTGCAAAACATTCTAAGTTCTGTAATATTTAATATGCAAAATTATTAAGTCATTTGGAAATCATTACCTTCCTATTTCTTAAGTAATGAATTTTTAAATCTTTACCTAAGGCTTTCCCTGAATTATAAAAATAAATGGCAGAGGAGAATTGTATTTTAGCAAACTGCTGCAAACTGTGTTATACTGGCACTCAGATACTAGTAAAAATGATTGCTTAGATTATTGAGGTTTTGGTTTAGTCATTAATTGTTTCCTCTAGGTTTCATAAATATCAGAAAAGGATAATCAGAGGAAAGGGGTCTAGAAAAGTGTGCTATCTCTAGGAAGCAAAATTTCTAACATGATTGATTTATTCATTTCCCAGGCTTCTCATATACCTCTCCCCAATCATATTCCCATCACATGCCAAATTTTGATCATATCATATATACAGCTATCCTATAAATTACAGGAATTATTATGAGTTCAGGCTAACTCATAATAGCACAAATTTTAATTTATATCCAAATTCTAGCATACAATATTCAGTAGATCCTTGAGTTTATATGTTACTTAAATTTTTTCATTTTATTTAACTTTAAAGAAGGATTCATAAAGCCTACCTTAAATAAGATGGATAATTAAAGGTGATAATTTAATGAGCTGGCTATATAAAACCTTAGTTTCTTCTTCATACATAGCACATTGTCAAGAAATAACAACACTAAATATTTTATTATTATGGCTATTTTCCATCCACAGCTAATTTTAGCTTTAAAAAAATACATCTGGGAAACTGAATATTTAAAGTAGAAATTGATAGTTTCCAAATATATTTGGAAACTGAATTTCATGATGTGTATAACATAGCAAGCAAATGTGTTATTTGGTTATAGCCGTCGTTCATGGGGTCTCAAAGAGTTGGACCCGACTGAGCGACTGATCTAAACTAAATTAAACTACTTGATTGAGAAGCCAGTTACACTTATTGTTAGAAATTGTACTGATTCTTTACAGCATGGATATCAAAAAGGTAAAAATTGTTGCTAAGTCCCAGTAGGAAAAAGAAAAAAAAAAAACAATAGACAACACCCCCAAATCCAGTCAACTAATATTGCTTTTGTAAGTATCCAACTAAGACTGAAAATAGGAGGACTTTATTTTAACTCTAACAATAATTAATTGGTTATTTCATTAATCCATTGCAAAGTGACTATATGCTTATATTACAGATAGAACATTTTCAGTAATGTGCTTGATTGTCCAATAACTAAAAGCCACTGACCACTCCCTTGTAAATCTGGGGACAATGTTTTTTAGAATTTCCTTTCACACTTGGTCATGGGCTAGAATTTGATAATGAGGGACAAGTCACTTTGGGATGCAGAAGTGACAAAGTCCTTCTGCTCAAAAGTTCATGGCATACAGGTATGAGGAATTTGCAGAACTCAGATACCTTAAGAACTTCCTTTCTTGATGGTTTCTTTGTGAGTTCTAGCTTATACTGTGTCCTGTTCTTCAGGATGAGTTCTTAGTGATTGAGTGGGGATAACTTTTCAGACCCTCACTGATGTAAGCCCCTTTCACATTTTTATAAGCCACAATTTACATATAAAACACCTTATTCTTTTATTCTAGTAGTGACTCAATTTTCCTGAAAAAGCCAAACAGATGAATTTTTCCAACATATGATATATTTATCTGTGAATATCTCAATGACATTCCAGTGATGATCACACATGAGAGGAATTTCAGGTTGCCTGCCTTATATAAGTAGTTTCATATATCATCTGAATAACAACAACACAACCTCAACAAAATTTATTGCATACACTCTACCAAAATATTTCATTTAATAATTTGAGCTAGTCTTAGATTTATATTAATAAGTAGAAACTATGGATGTCTTTAATTCACATATTGAAAAAAATACATTAAAAAATTTTGGTAACATTGAAATTAATGCCATCCATAATTAGTCATTATTAGGATACCTTCTACTGTCATCTTCAATTAAAAACATCAGCAAAGCTTAAGTATCAATAAAGAGATGGTTCAAATGCTTCAGGCAGCTACTAAATACTCATCTTTATCACTACTATTTCACCTAATAATACCACGTATTTCTCACCTAACCACTGGCTATATTCCTAAAAATCTGCTATTCAGCAAAAAGATTACACAAAAAAGAAATTCTATTATTTTTAAAGGGAAAAATTATATGTTCTATTTGAATCCAAGATACCAAGCCAAATTTTAAAGATGTTTCCAAGCCAATTTGATTAATTGAAACATTATACATTAGAGTATATGAGTAATAAAAGCTGTATATTACATGGATATTAAAAACTATTAAAATTAACAAAATCAGTTTGTATATCAATATAATGTAAGGGCTTCTCTAGTGGCTCAGACAGTAAAGAATCCACCTGAAATGCAGAAGACCTGGGTTGGGAAGATCTCCTGGAGAAGGGAACTGCTACCCATTCCAGTATTCTTGCCTGGAGAATTCCATGGACAGAGGAGCCTGGCAGGCTACAGTCCTTGAGGTCACAAAGAGTTGGACAAGACTGAGTGACTTTCACTCACTTCATAATGTAAAGAAAAGCAATTTATTTTCCAATAAGAAAAAAGAGGTCAGAGAGAGTGGTGGTTGTTTAAGGTGGAAGGGGTGCAAGGGACAAATGTGGGGTTCTTTGTCATCCCACACTCAAACTGCACTTACAATCATGAGTAAGTAAAACAGCCATAGGACCAAGTAAAGGTGAATCATGAGGAAGCTCTGAAATACACTGAACTATCACAAGTACAGAACTTCCCAGGTGACGCTAGTGGTAAAGAACTTCCTACCGATGAAGGAGACATAATAGATGTGAGTTCCATCCCTGGGTCCAGAAGGTTCCTTGGAGGAGGGTGTGGCAACCCCCTCGAGTATTCTTGCCTAGAGTACCCCATGGACAGAGGAGCCTGGCAAGTTACACAATGCATAGTATCACAAAGAGTAGGACAGGACTGAGTGACTTAGCACATCACAGCAGCACATCACAGGCACACAATAGACTGAACAGTCGTATGAGATGCGGCGCCTTTACCCGTCTCACAGGGTATGTGTTTTCAAAAAAAAAGGGGGGGGGGCTTTGTATTTATCCAAACACCAAGGACAATTAAATTTTCTGACTTTCTCTCTTATAAACTGGTAAATATGTCATTACCTGAAATCATAATACCAAACTATCATTTCTTAAAGTTTTTCTTAAAGTACATTTGTTTTGTTTTTCTACTTACTGCTGAAATTGCTCTCTGAAACCCTTTACCTCTTAACCAGAGCTGGCATTTCTACTGAAAATGGTTGCTGGGAGTCCGAGAAGGGCTGCAGAAAACTGCGGGTAGTTAACTGTTTTCTGGATCAGTCTTTTCCTTGATTTGCATTTACATCCAAAAAGATTACCAAAAGACAGAAATTCATGGGAAAGTATAATTGACCTCAAAATAAAGGAAGAGAATTCTGCCTTCCATTGTGAAATGTTTCTTTGCATAACAAAGATAAATCTACATAGATAAACCTGTTTTCCCAATTTAAAGTTATTTCTACAATAGAATAGGCTATTTTAACTTATTTAAAGACATTTATAATCTATGGGAAATTTAACACCTGTCCCTTCGTGTTAGCTGGTATCCTAACTTTTGTACTGTCTTTTCCAGCTTTCTTCTAAATTTCTGTTTTAATTGGAATGCATTCTTTCTTACATTGGATCAAACTGCAGATAATTTAGTTACAAAAAATCCATTGGTATTGGCTGTGTTTCTCATTTCCTTTCTAGTAATAGCTATCTTTCCCTACATGATTGAATGTTGACATCTGTTCTTTGGTATTACAATAGGATGAATAATTATTTTCATGTGTTGTGTAAATATCCAGTGTTTCCCAGTAGTTTCATAATCATAATTTAGGTACACTGAAAGAAGTATAATACCAAATTGAAGTTCATTGAAATCCAGAGCTTACCTAATATTTTAAATAAACAGCTTTTACCTCCTTTGATTTTGATTTACATTTCTTTTTAAAAGTAAGTTAAATTTTGAAGAATTATCTAGAAAAACTTCATTTACTCATAAAATTGTTGGATTGATAACAAAATCAATTTCTTTATATTCCCTAAATAACATAAGACCAGTGTAAGTATTACTGTATTTCCACTCAATCTTAGGCCGCTGCCTTTTCTTCCCATTAGGTCTGATTGGAGCTGTTTATGTATTTATCAATACACATTCAGAGAAAGAGTATCTAGATGCATGAGCTTTTGTATAAATTCTATTTTTTCACTTAACATTTCATATAGGGTGATGAGGGCGTCATTTGCCCCAAATCTGAGATGAATTCACATTCACAAATTTAAGAAAAGGTATAAAATAAAATGGACAAGAGTATGTATTCAAGCCAGATTGAAGAATTTTCAAGAGATAGTAGGACACTCCTGTTTCTCTCCTTCAGTAGGAAATTTTTACAGTTCCCTGAAACAGTGCCAGCATTTCTGGTATACTTCTCTCAAATTCCTGATCATCGCTAGCCTATAAGCATGAGAAGTTGTATTTCAATAGTTCACTCATTTTTTTCCAAGTTTGCAGATGAAAACAGTTGAACTTTGCATAGTTTTATTCTGAGAAGACAATCCTAAAATTATACAATCTCTAGTGTCAAATTTCCAAAGGAAAAGTGTTATATAGAGCTTTTAATCCTCTAAATCTTTAATTATAATAAGACAAAGTAGAGTGGAAAAAAGCAAAGAAAATGGCTACAAATAATCAGGAAAGTTAACCTTTCATGATTATCTTTACACTCCTTTCATATGCTTCCTAGAAATGAAGGCTCTCTCCTCTCCAACTTTCATCTATCCATTTTCCTGTCCAGCCCTAGCCTCCAAAGTCCACCCACCTTCTCTTCTCTAGCCTAAGATCTGTTCACCTGGTATCTACAATCCAAGTTTATATATCATACAAAACGCATCAGTATACTCTTTGCCAATTTTAAAAATTTAGGAGTTAAAATAAGCTCTTTATTTTAATACTGTTTTATTCAGAGATACTAAGGTAAATCATTCAATGAATTAAAAAAAATCTCTACATAGAATTCAGGGCTTTTTTAAATGCTTTTATATGTCTTGGGAGTTCTTTCAGTTTTCACAATTATTAATGTAAATTGTGTCACCTGAGAAGTAAAATTGGAACATGCTTATGATCTATGAAAATAGTCTATCATTAAAGTAGAGACTGTACTCAGAGTATTATTTTAAATCTTTCATTTCTTGTAAGGATTTTTTTTCAAATTATCATATGGTTTCTTCTCAAATAGAGAAAAAGCAGAAAGATAATATGACAAAATATCAAATGTCAAAATACTGCCATGGTTATGTATAAAATGAAATAGTTAAACATTTCCATTAAAAGCTTTTAGTACAAACAGGTCACAAGTGAGCCAGAACACTGAAAACAAGATCTTTCCAGCTTCATTGCACTAATTACCAAAATTTTATAGAAAAGAGCCTTTGCAATGACCCAAATATGCAAATATAAAACTTGTTTCATCTGAATAAAAGTACAGGAGAAAAAGTCTTTCTTTAAATATTGCTTCATTACATTTTCATTAAAGTGAGGCAATTTATGAATAACTTAGTATATGCACATAAATGTAAAGTTTTTTTTTTT
>ML663565.1:24639018-24657297 GCA_007570785.1 Antilocapra americana
CCCCTCCCTCCTCCCTCCCCCCCGGGAAATCTCGCTGCACCAGTCCCGAGCATCGATCCTGGGCTGGCGATTGATTAGACACATGACAATTAACATGCTTCAATGCCCTTCTCCCATCTCATCCCACCCTTACCCTCATCCACAAAGTCCACAAGTCTATTCTATACATCTGCGTTCCTTTTGTTGTCTCCCATGTTGGGTTCTCATTACTGTCTTTCTAAATTCCATATATATGTGTTAATATACTGTATTGTTGTAAAGTTTTTAAATGCATATTTCTTTTTGGAAGCCATTTTCTTTAAAAAGGTTTTTACTCAATCTCAGTTTGAACTGAGAAGCAAACATAGAAAGTATTAACAACATTATGGAAATGTTGGATGTTTTGAAGTGTTCCCTCTTTTGACCATCAATTTTCTCTTTGCTTTAACATTGTTTTTTTTTTTAAACTGGAGAATGTAAAAAGGATATCAAGCTTCTGTGCTTAGGGACCAGTAAGGCTTCAGAGCACAGACTATCTAGAATACAGAAGATAAAAGAAGCCAGTGTGGGGGAGGGCAGTCCTAAGATGGTGGAGGAATAGGACGAGGAGACCACTTTCTCCCCCACAAATTCATTAAAAGATCATTTGAATGCTGAACAACTTCCACAGAGCAACTTCTGAAATCTGGTGCAGGACACCAGGCACCCAGAAAGGCAGCTCATTTTCTTCGAAAAGAGGTAAGAAAAAATATAAAAGACAAAAAGAGAGACAAAGACTTAGGGACTGAGACCCATCCTGGGAAGGGAGTCGTGAAGAAGGAGAAGTTTCCAAACATCAGGAAACCCCCTCACCAGCAGGTCTATGAGGAGTTTTGGAATCTCTGAGGGCAACATAACTGGGAGGAAACAAACAAACAAACACAGACTACACCCCTAACCACAATTCCCAGGGGAGAAGTAGCCCAGCCACTCAAGTCCACCACCAGTGAGCAGGTCTAGACAGGGAGGCATGGGCTGCATGCTTAGGGTAAGGACCTGGCCTGAATGCCCTGAGGACAATCTGAGGGAGCAAATGTGAGTTGTCAGATAGCAACCCAAACTGTGGCATAGCCAGAGAGAAAAAGAGAGAACTTTCCCATGAAAAGCTCTAACCTAAGGAGAAGTATGGACCACTCACAGGAAAAAGGATTGAGTGAATACCAAAGGAGAGCTAGCGGATTGTGGACCGGCCCATCCCCCTGCTGGAGGCAGAGGCAGGCAAGCAGCAGCTACAGCTAGAAGGCAAGGGGCAATCTGGGCCCCAGATGTCGCCTCCACTAAACTGTGAACAGGCTCTAAGCTCCTAAGCAAGTCTTCTTGGGATCCTGGACGGTTGACATCTGCCAGGAGGGTTGCAGCCTGAAGTCAACTCCTGAGAGGAGATGCACGGCACACCTGAGATGATGTTCTTGTGGTGCACCCAGAAAACTGAGTGGCTGGGAGCGGGGAGGTGATTAAGACACACGGCCCCCCCCGGGACAGTGCGCGCACAAAGCACCTGATCACCTGAGCTGCTTGGACTTGGCAAGGGCACAAAATGCACACCTAATCAAGGAGATGCCTTTGTGGAGTACCTGAGAACCTGAACCTGAGCAGCTTAGACCTGGGAAGTGCAGGAAATGCAGGGCCCACTTTGGACAGCACCTCTGCAGAGCAACCTGGAGCCTGAGCAGTATAGACCGGGAAAGCGCATGCTGCGGTGAGCTGGGGCAAACCCAGTGTGGCCCATACACGACGGCACTCCCCACACACGCCAGTGATATTTGTTTGCAGTGTTCCTGCCTCCCCACAACACAACTGAACAAGTGAGCCTAAATAAGTGACCACCTTCACCCCCTTGTGTCAGGGTGGAAATTAGACACTGAAGAGACTTGCAAACAGAGGAAGCCAAAATAAACAAAGAAGAGGGAACCAACCGCCCTAGAAGTGACAGGTGCAACAGATTAAAACCCTGAAGTTAACATTGACTAAGCATTGGAAGGTGCCTACAGACCTTGAGAAGAAGTGTAAGCTGGAGCAAGGAATAGTCTGAAACTGAACTGACCCCACACTGCCCTCAACAGCTGCAGACAAATTCCTAAATATATTTTTACTATTATCATTTCTTAGTTTTTTTTTAAGTTTTTATTACTCTTTTAATGTTCATCTATAACCTACTATTACCTTGCAAAAAAGAGACCCTAGTCTTTAAAGCAAATTTCATATATATACATATATATATATATATATATATATATATATATACACATACATATATATAATTTTTGTGATTGATTTTGTTTTGTAGTTTTAATATTGTATTTTTGAGTCTAACATCTACTCTAGATTTTTAATCTTTGCTTTCTGGTATTTGTTTACAATTTTGTATCTTTAAGTATCTAATCTTCAGTACCCATTTTTACTTAGAGGTGTGATTACTGGCTTGATTGCTCTCTCTCCTTTTGACTCTCCTTTTTCTCCCACAGGTCACCTCTGTCCCCTCACTTCCCCTTCTCTTCTCTACTTAACTCTGTGAATCTCTATGGGTCTTCTGGGCTATGGAGAGCACTTAGAGAATGGATTATTGGCTAGACTGCTTTCTCTATTTTTGACCCCTCCTCTTCTACAAAACTAAAAGCTGGTTCTTTGGGAAGATAAATACAATAGACAAACCATTAACCAGACTCATCAAGAAGAAAAGGGAGAAGAATCAAATCAACAGAATTATAAATGAAAATGGAGAAATCACAGCAGAGAACACAGAAATACAAAGGAGCATAAGAGACTACTATCAGCAAAAATATGACAGTAAAATGAACAACTTGGAAGAAATGGACAAATTCTTAGAAAAGTATAACCTTCCAAAACTGAACCAGGAAGAAATAGAAAATCTTAACCAGCCCATCATAAACATGGAAATCAAAACTGTAATAAAAAATCTTCCAACAAACTAAAGCCCAGGAGCAGATGGTGGAACAGGCAAATTTTACCAAAAATTTAGAGAAGAGCTAACACCTATCCTACTCAACCTCTTCCAGAAAATTACAGAGGAAAGTCAACTGCAAAACTCATTCTATGAGGCCACCATCACCCTAATACTAAAACCAGTCAAAGATGTAAGAAAAAAGGAAAGCTATACTCCAATATCACTGATGAACATAGATGCAAAAATTCTCAACAAAATTCTAGCAAACAGAATCCAATAACATATTAAAAATATCATACATTATGGTCAAGTGGGTTTTATGCCAAAGATGCAAGGATTCTTCAATATTCACAAATCAATGAATGTGATACACCACATCAACAAATTGAAATTTAAAAACTACATGATTATCTCAATAAATCTAGAGAAAGCCTTTGACAAAATTCAACAACCATTTATGATAAAAACCCTTCAGAACGCAGGCACAGAAGGAACATACCTCAATACAATAAAAGCTATAAATGATAAACCCACAGCAAACATTATCCTCAATGGTGAAAAATTAAAACCATTTCCCCTATATTCAGGAACAAGACAAGGGTGCCCATTCTCATCATTACTATTCAACATAGTTTTGGAAGTTTTAGCCACAGCAATCAGAGACAAAAAAGAAATAAAAAGAATCCAGATTGGAAAAGAAGAAGTAAAACTCACTGTTTTCAGATGACATGATCCTCTATATAGAAAACCCTAAAGACAACACCAGAAAATTTTTAGAGCTAATCGATGAATATAATAAAGTTGCAGGATGTAAAATTAACACACAGAAATCCCTTGCATTCATATACACTGACAATCGGAAAACAGAAAGCGAAATTAAGGAAACAATTCCATTCACCATTGCAAAACAAAAGAATAAAATACTTAGGAATAAATCTACCTAAAGAGACAAAAGACCTATGTATAGAAAACTATAAAACACTGGTGAAATAATCAAAGATGACACAAATAGAAGGAGAAATATACCATGTTCATGGATCGAAAGAATCAATATTGTGAAAATGAGTATACTACCCAAAACAATCTATAGATTCAATACAAACCCTAACATGCTACCCATGGTATTTTTCACAGAACTAGAACCAATAATTTCACAATTTTTATGGAAATAGAAAAATCCTTGAATAGCCAAAGCAATCTTGAGAAGAAGAATGAAACTGGAGGATCAACCTGACTGACTTCAGACTATGCTACAAAGCTACAGTCATCAAGACAGTATTGTACTGGAACAAAGACAGAAATATAGATCAATGGAACAAAATAGAAAGCCCAGAGATAAATCCACACACTTATGGACACCTTATCTTTGACAAAGGATACAAGAATATGCAATGGAGAAAAGACAATCTCTTTACTAGGTGGTACTGGGAAAACTGGTCAATCACTTGTAAGAGAATGAAACTAGAACGCTTTCTAACACCATACACAAAAATAAACTCAAAATGGATTAAAGATCTAAATGTAAGACCAAAACCTGTAAAACTCCTAGAGGAAAACATAGGCAAAACACTCTCTGACATAAATCATAGCAGGATCCTCCCAGAGTGATGGAAATAAAAGCAAAAATAAACAAATGGAATCTAATTAAACTTAAAAGCTTTTGCACAACGAAGGAAACTATTAGCAAGATGAAAAGACAGCCTTCAGAATGGGCGAAAATATAGCAAATGAAGCAACTGACAAAGAATTAATCTCCAAAATATATAAGCAGCACATGCAGCTCAATATCAGAAAAATAAATGACCCAATCTAAAAGTGGGCCAAGGAACTAACCAGACCTTTCTCCAAAGAAGACATACAGATGGCTAACAAACACATGAAAAGATGCTCAACATCACTCATTATCAGTTCAGTTCAGTCACTCAGTGGTGTCCAACTCTTTGAGACCCCATGAATTGCAGCACCTCAGGCCTCCCTGTCCATCACCAATGCAAATCAAAACCACAATGAGGTGGTCAGAATGGCTACTATCAAAATGTCTACAAACAATAAGTGCTGGTAACAGTAGGGAGAAAAGTGAACCCTCTTACACTGTTGGTGGGAATGCAAACTAGTAGAGCCATACGGAGAACAGCATGGAGATTCCTTGAAAAACTGGATGTAGAACTGACATATGACCCAGCAATCCCATTGCTGGGTATACACACCAAGGAAACCAGAATTGAAAGTGAAACGTGCACCCCAGTGTTCATTGCAGCACTGTTTACAATAGCTAGAACATGGAAACAACCTAGATGTCCATCGTCAGATGAATGAATAAGAAATCTGTGCATGAGCCAGGCCTCTCAGGGCCGGTGCACTGGGACGACCCTGAGGGATGGCGAGTGAGGTGGGAGGTGGGAGGTTGGAGGAGCCAGTCACTGCCCTATATCAGTTAATGTTTCTACTGCTGCTAAAACAAACTCCCACAAATTAATGAGCATATCAACAAGGATTTATTGTCTCACAATTCTTAGGTTAAAAGAAAGACCTGTATCACAGAGATCAAAGTGCTGGCAAAGCGTACTCCTTGGGTTGGGAAGATCCCTTGGAGAAGGGAAAGGCTACCCACTCCAATATTCTGGCCTGGAGAATTTCATGGACTGTATAGTCCATGGGGTTGCAAAAGAGTCGGACATGACTGAGCGACTTTCACTTTCAGGGGAAATTACTAGTCCTTGTCTTTCAAGAGGATTTCCCTGTTTATGGACTCCATCATGCCCAGTAATCTACTTTATTCACTGTTTCTGAGCAGCTCTGTCTTCTTATTTTTTAGGATACCCTTGTTTGGTGTCAATTGTTTCTCTTCAAGTTTCAAGCTGGAATCAAGGTTTCTGGGAAAAATATCAGTAACCTCAGATATACAAATGAAACCACCCTTATGTCAGCAGGTAGAGCTACTCAGAAATCAACTAGAAAAAACTTGATATTTTATACTCTACACACAGTTTCTGGGTTGTTGGAAAAGGGTGTTTGCTATGACCATCAAGTTCTCTTAATAAAACTGTTAGCCTTTCAGTTCAGTCAGCTCAGTCACTCAGTAGTGTCCAAGGCTGATATCCCATGGACTATATGGAATGCATGGACTGTTAGCCTTTGCCCTGCTTCAACTTGTACTCCAAGGTCAAACTTGCCTGTTATTCCATGTATCTTTTTACTTACAACTTTTTCATTCCAATCCCCTATGATGAAAATGACATTTTTTTTGGTGTATGTGTGTTAGTTCTATGTCTTGTAGTTCTTCAGAGAACCAATCAACTTCAGCTTCTTTCACATCAGTGGTTCATGTATAGGCTTGGGTTATTGTAATACTGAATGGCTTGCTTTGGGAAAAACACACTGAGATCATTCTGTCATTTTGGAGGCTTCCCAGGTGGCTCAGTTGTAAAGACCCTCTTGCCAATGCAGGAGATATAAGAAGCACAGGTTCAATTCTTGCATGGGGAAAATCCCCTGGAGGAAAGCATGGCAGTCCACTTCAGTATTCTTCCCTGAGAATTTCATGGACAGAGGAAGGTGGTGGGCTACAGTCTCTGGGGTCCCAAAGAGTCAGACATGACTGAGTGTACTCACTAATTTTTAACTGTATTTGTAAAGTAAACATGTATCATTTATGCCACTATTTTTTAAATGATAATTTAGGAGAAGGCAATGGCACCCCACTCCAGTACTCTCGCCTGGAAAATCCCATGGATGGAGGAGCCTGGTGGGCTACAGTCCATGGGGTTGCTAAGAGTCGGATATGACTGAGTGACTTCACTTTCACTTTTCACCTTCATGCACTGGAGAAGGAAATGGCAACCCACTCCAGTGTTCTTGCCTGGAGAATCCCAGGGACGGGGGAGCCTGGTGGGCTGCTGTCTATGGGACACAGAGTCAGACACGACTGAAGCGACTTAGCAGCAGCAGCAGCATGGGGAATTTAAACAGATTGAAGCCAATGTGAAATGTATTTAGGGAACATCAGAGATAAAATGTGTACATACAAGTAAATGACTTTGAAGGTGAACTAAATAAACTATAAATGTAAATACTAAACTACAGGTGTGAAGGCTTCTGGAGAATTCTACTCCCACAATAGGAATCATCAATCTAAGATATCTTTGAAAAAATAGAATAGTTATTATTGAAATAAAATTCCTATTTTATGGCAAGACAAGAAACATTTAAACATAAAATGTTTCTCTGCCCTTTGACCTCTCTCCCACACTGTGCATCCTGTATCAGCATTATTCATGGACCAAGCCTCCCCATTGGCAGAAACAGCTTAAAAGATAGTATCCCTTCTTGATTTTGTAAGGGGCCAGATGACACTTAGATATGAATAGTGTAAACTGCTAATAATTTGTCATTTTGTATATAGCTTTTTATCCTAAAAAGAAAAATCTTGCATAACTTCAATATGACTCTAATGGGCAGAACAGTCAGAGCTTTATGAGATGCTCTTCTTGGGTTATAATGATCAAATTTGGCTCGAATACAAATTTTCATTTCTTTCTTAGATCAACAAATTAGTTTTTCATTGACATAATGAAAGAAAAATAGATAATATCAGTTCATATAGATTTGTTTAAAATCTCAAATTAAATAAGGGATGCCTAAGATTGAACTAGTTACTGAAGTTTTATTTCAGAAGAAGCCATAATCTTTCACTGCTTTACATTACAGTTATTAAAAATTAATGCACATTTCAAGTTGAAATAAATGAATTTGTATTTCTGAAATAGTTTTATATAAATTATAGAGAACATATTAATTGGACTCTAATAGTATAAAAAGTAGGGGAAAAAAGATTAATTTAGTTTTCCTTAACAATATCAATTTGAAAAAGCTTGAGAAAGATACGATTGATGGCACAAACGAAAAGAAAATGAAAAAATTGATAGAAGTTTTTAAGTGATTCCTGGAACTGAATTTCCTGAGATTCTAGTTTCTCCAATAATAATGTCATTCCCAAAGTTCAGCTCTACTATCACCTTGACAGCACTTATCCCAACACCCACACAAACACTTCTTTATCTCTCCAAACTCTAATCTATCCTATTCCATTTCTCTGCTCAATTCTTGTCTGTCTTCTCTATAATAATGCCATATGTGTATATATATATATATGTGTGTGTGTGTGTGTGTGTGTGTGTGTGTGTGTATGTGTGTGCGTGTGTGTATATATATATACACATATATATACGTATGCGAGACAGCAAGAGACACAGATGTATAGGATAGTCTTTTGGACTCTATGGGATAGGGCAAGGGTGGGATGATATGGGAGAATGACATTGAAACATGTAAATTATCATATGTGAAATCAATCGCCAGCCCAGGTTTGATGCTTGATACAGGGTGCTCAGGGCTGGTGTAGCCGGATGGCCCAGAGAGATGGAATTGGGAGGGAGGTTGGAGGGGCATTCTGGAAGGGGAGCGCATGTGCACCCATGGCGGATTCATGTCAATGTATGGCAAAACCAACACAATAATGTAAAAAATAAAATAAAATAACAAAAAAAAAACTGAAAGAAAAAATAATGCCATATATCCTTAATGGTTTGGAGCATGCTATGATTGAAAGAATGGCAAGTAAGCAAAACAAACATGAGTTGAAAGTCATCATTAGATCTAATATGAATATTTAATATATTAAGAATGTTCAGCATTTTCAAAGGCTAATTCTGATAAAGTTTCATAAACTAGAGGAATCTGCCACAATTGTATTATAGTTCTTATTCGAGTTACTGAGAACTTGAAGTTAGAAAATAGCTAATTTATATTCTTGAATTGCCTTAAATAATAAACAATAAAGCTAAAATCAATTTTCTATGAATTCAGTTTCTGTCTGTCTCTCCCTCTCATATACATTACTGCCAATCAACTCAGTTTTTTAAAATCTGTTCACTCTAAACATATTTAGGGCATACTGGTTATGTTCCAACACTACTTCATATTCTTGAGATATATAATAAAAATGACAATGTCCTTGATACCCTCTGAGAGACTAGTGTCAAAACCAGTTAAGTAAGCAACTAAAATAAAATGTGATGAGACAAACCCATAGTTCTATGAAAATAAATAATTGGAGCCCTTGACCTAGTCAATAAGTGATAGGTGTTTTATTACACAAAATGTGATAATTAAGATGAAAAAAGAAATTTTCTTTGACCAGGTGAAGTAAACAAATCACACTAGATGGGGTGTTGTTTGCTTAACTATCCAGAAACCAAAATCCAAAAGTTTCTAGATGTATGCAAACTCTGGAGTGAGACTGCATAGGATATGAATTTTTTGTAAGTTCCTTACTCGGCATTTAACCTTTGTAATGAAGAGAATGACTTAATCAAACCCACAGAATTTAGAGATAACACATGCACTGCACAGGGAAGTAAGCTTGGCATGATGTGTCAAACAAAGTTTAACTAGCATTATTAACTTTTTTAAGGATGTATTTAGCTAACTATAGATCCCTTTCAAACTAGATGGTCTAGGATAAGGTAGGTAACGAGTTTACACTTCAGCCCAAATTTTATGAGCATGAACAAAGATAGGAGATAGTTTCAATTCATATATAGAAGGAGACTATTAATGCTTAAAATATTCACAGATAAAGAAGCACAAATTTCCAGAAGGAGAATAGAAGTGAATACTTGCTTAGAGTGGCAGGAATAGGAAGTTCTGCTTTGATATCCAGTAGATACAGCTTCCATCAATCATTCCCCCAGGCTATTCTGAGAACTTTTCCTTAAATATCATCCTCACTCAGAATCTAGACACAAATACGTTTGGATGAAATCCAGACTGTTCCCTGGAACTTCCTATTTATTTATTCCACTTTATTTCTCCCCAAAACTGATTCTCATCCTCTATCAACTAGGTGTATGCTTACTGAGGGGAGAGGTTTTCTACATTGTTTCAATGCTCTATCTAGTGTGCATGAGTATTCAGTTCCTCGGTCATGTCCAATTCTTTGCAACCCTATGGACTGGAGCCTGCCAGGCTCCACTGTCCATAGGATTCTCCAGGCAAGAGTATGAGAGTGGCTTGCCATACCCTTCTCCAGGGGAACTTCCTCACCCAGGGACTGAACTGGCACCACTTGCATTGGCAGGTGGATTCTTTATCTGAGAAGTCCATATCTACTCTATCAATATGTAAAACAGAGCCTGACATATGGTAACTGCTTTGTAAATATTTTTTGAGTGAACTAAATGTTACAGAATAGAACAAAGATACAGGAGGAGTTAAGAATTGATGTTTTTGAACTGTGGTGTTGGAGAAGACTCTTGAGAATCCCTTGGACTGCAAGGAGGTCAAACCAGTCAATCCTATAGGAAATCAGTCCTGAATATTCATTGGAAGGATTGATGTTGAAACTGAAACTCCAATACTTTGGCCACCTGATACGAAGAACTGACTCCTTGGAAAAGACCCTGATGCTTGGAAAGATTGAAGGCAGGAGGAGAAGAGGATGATGGAGGATGAGAGGGTTGGATGGTGTCACCGACTTGATGCACATGAGTTTGAGCAAGCTTTGGAAGATGGTGAAGGACAGGGAAGCCTGGTGTGCTGCAGTCCATGGGGTCGCAAAGATTCAGACATGACTGAGCAATTGAACTGAACAACAGTTAAAATCTCCTCCTCTTTCCCATTATTTCATCAAAGAATAACTAGGATTATTATACTTGGACATGGCAAAGCATTGAACCACTGAATTACATTACTAAAAACCTCTTTATGTTTGTTAACTTATTAATTTATTTTACTTCATATGTAAAATTGAAATAGAATAGTTAAAATAATTAAAAGTCAAACAGTATATCACATCTGAAAATATGAAAAAGTAACTATGGTTTACATTGTAGGGGAAATTCAGAGAATACTTAGCATTTACCCATAATTTATATATACTAATCTATTATTGCCAACTAGATATTTATGCACCATGCAGGTAAACACATTTAATTCTGAATATAAGGATGTTGTCTGCATCTTCCTTCAAACATTGTTGCATGAAGTATATGTTTTGGATAGTTCTATCTTCTTTTCTTTTTTGTAATCCATAACTGAAATCCTTATAGATAATCTATGAAATATGATTCAAATAATAAAATATGAATAGGTTGTGTATCTTTTTATTTTCTATCAAGTATTAATATTAAGATGTTCTGTTTGGCAAAATTCCATGCTTGACAGTTCTGATGATATATTTCATGTTTTATTGATACTAATGTTATGTAGATATCATGATAGGAACCAAATCCCTTTAGGTAACAAGAATATTGCCAAGGGTAACCGAAGGTACCATTTTTCTTTTTGCTGTAATATCAGTGTTGTTCTGAGAAAGACATAGCAGAAATTTTTGGACCAGTTTTTAATTCTTTTACTCAGCTTGTTGAAAGTTGTTGCTTGTTTTCTCTTTGACCCATTCACAGAAATCTAAAACAGCAAATATGCTTGAAATAAAGTAGGTGTTCAATAAGTATTTTCTGAAGGAAAGATACATAAAAAAGGAAGAAAGGAAAGAAGGGAAGGGATGGAGAAAAGGAGGGAAGGAGACAGAATAAAATAAGGGAGAGAAGTAAGGGAAGGGAAGTGAGGAGGGAAGGAAAATGAGACTTTTGCTCCCCTGGTACTCTAATTTATATTATTGTACAACAAGTATCCCGTGAAGAACGTATACAGCAGAGCACAGTACCTAACATTCTATCACAGTTAAATCATCTTTACTGACTAAAGAATCTATCCCTGTTATTACTAATACATTTATGATTAATTCTAAATATATCAACCTGAAAGAAACTATTTTTCATGAATTTTAGTAAAGCAGCATATGATTCTACTGCAAAAGAAAATAGGCATAAACAATGCTTTTCCTTTCACTGGTTCTCTTTATTTTACTCCCTACTAAACATTTTTTTCATGTTTCGCAATCTATGAAAGTAAAAGCATTTGTCATTCAGTTGAGTCCAACTCTGTGACCCCATGGACTGTGGCCCACCAGGTTCCTCTGTCCATGAAATTCTCCAGGCAAGAATCCTGGAATGGGTTGCCATTTCCTTCTCCAGGGGATCTTTCTGACCCAGCAATTGAACCAGGGTCTCCTATATTGCAGGCAGAATCTATACTGTCTAAGCCACCAGGGAATATCTCTCTCTCTCTCTCTCTCTCTCTTTTTTTTTTTTTTTTTACAATTTGTGGATTAAGCCAAAGTGAAACAATTTCTCAAGAACAATTTCATTGTAAAAACTTTGCTTTTCTCTAAGATTATTTACAATTATTTTAAGTACTTAGATATTTACTTTATACACAAGACATTAAAAACTCTTACTAACTTTTTGCATTCCCCTATAAACCACTGCATTACAAAGAACATTTAGTTTCCTTTCCTTAACAAATTCAATAACACAAGGTAAGCCTATGAAATATTCCCAATAGACTACATAACAGTGTCTATTGCCCCTTTTGAATGTTTGGCAAATAAAAAGAGAGTATCTCTATTGAAATACATTCTCTTAACATCCAGAATTTTATTATATAATTTATTGATTCATTTTGTTTAAGGATAAGATAATCATCATAGGAAAAGATCTGTGTATTCAAGGTATAATGCATGATCAAACATCTGTAATAAATTTTATTGCTTATTCCACTGTAAAATGGAGATATTTTGACTTTGATTTTCTCCTAAAAACCTGACAATTTTGCCACACTGCACTATCATTATTGGAACTAGTTATCAGAACAAAATCTACCTAAATCATGCTTGATTGCCAGCTATTGTCAAGTAATTATTCAGATACTGAGCAGTTTGAATAAAAATCTGACCCAAGTTATGTGACTTAAAAGGACTACAGGTATGGACAAAATATTGTATTTCAAGAAATAATCTCCATATGGGGTTTCTTTAGAACTGGAAGAAGATTCATAGGTGATTTATTCAAATACAAATATTTAATGTAGTACAGATCAAATTTAATATTATCCAATATTGCAATTATTTATCTATTTCTTCATACACTTTAACCTCCTTAATGAATACAACAATATTTTTCTTTCTATAGTAGCTACAATACAACTGGTGCTCAATAAAGGCTAATAAATAAATTTGTATGATACTATTTATTAATCTAGATTTGAAATTATGTTTAGAGTTTTTAAATACCTAAAAATTATCTTAATATATCACTCTGCCACACAATTTCAAAGGGTCTCAAAATCAATTAATTGAGAAAAGTACCATACAAATTCACTAGTAACACAGTGACTTCAGACTAAAATTTCATGTATTGATTTTATGTCAATTATTTTCAAAATCTTTGTTGTTTTTTAATATGGCATCCTCAAGATTTTTGAATATGTAGGGGACAAACCTTCTTTATGAGTGGGTCTTGGGTATACTTTGTGAAATGAAATTTACATTTAACAGCAAGATTAGAAAAATCTAAACATAAAATGTTTTTTCTCTGTCCTTTGTCCTCCTCTCCTCCCACACTGTGCATTGTGTATGAGCATTACACATCAACAGAGCCTCTCCCAGGAATATGTGCTGCATCATAAAGAACAACGTTCTCCCAGAATCAATAAAACAACTGCTTAAAAGATACCATTCCTTCTTGATCTTGTAAGGGTCACATGACTCACCACAATGATGCCCACATATCTTGATTATATAAACTGCCAATAATATAGCATTTGATGTACAGCCTTCTGTCTCAAAAAACTTACATAACTGGACCTTGATTTCTAAGGAGCAGAGTAGTTCTCAGAGCATTTGTGATTCTTTTCCCAGGATATAATCCTCAAATTTGAAATAAAATTTTCCATTTCCTTCCTAGATTGACTAATTAAATTTGTCAACACCTTGAAGCATTAAATTAAATAAATTCTGAATATACTATCTCAAAAAATGGAACTTTTAGAGTGAAAGTATCAAATCACCACCTGAAAAAACAACAAATTAGCATTCTTAATGGTAATTTTAATAATTCAACATGATCTATGTGAGGAACCCTGCTTTAAGTGTGTGGTTCACTGGGGTACAGAGTCAAGGATAAGAAAATAAAGGAAGAGAGAAAAGAGAGAAAGAAAGAAAAAGAATAGAGACATGGGGACCAAGACTCTGATGGAGTAAAGGTGTTTATTCAATGTAATATCGGTATATATAGCTGTCTTAGGACCAAGAATCTTACAACACATCCAGGAAACATAAGGCTAGAATCCATGTCCAAGAGAGGGGGTTGTAAAACTCATTTTCCATAACAGAAAGGGAGGAAGGACATGATTAGTTACTTTTACTTTAAGAATGTATGCAGTGCCTTTCTCCCTAGGAGAGGTAGGCCTCTCCACTCATCTCTGAATATTCAGGGATTAGTAAGGGACATCAGGAAACAGCACACAGGAAGCCTCCTGCCAAATGTTCCCTGACAGTTCACCTCAAGTTCTTACTATCAGTTCTTTTATTTTTCTTTCTTTCTTCTTAATCTATGAGCATTTAGGCAAGATTTCCATAAAATGTATAATATCCAAGAACAACAATATGATTAATGAAGACCAATATGGGGCTTCTGGGCTATCCAGCTCTTGAATCCATATTGCAAATGAGTTTTGTTTTCTTCCATTCCCCTTTTTTGTCAGATACTACGGATTTATTTTTTGCTTTTGTCCTGGCTCTTTATGTCCTTTCTTAACTTTGTAGAAACGCTTGGAGCATTTCTTCCCCCTTAATTCTGCCATATTACTTGATCTTTGACATTATGAGGAGGCCTTACACATAGTTGAGAAAAGAGATGCTAAAGGCAAAGGAGAAAAGGAAAGATATACCGATCTGAATGCAGAGTTCCAAAGAATCGCAAAGAGAAAAAAAGAAAGCAGTCCTAAGTGATCTGTGCGAAGAAATAGAGGAAAACAATAGAATGGAAAAGACTAGAGATCTCTTCAAGAAAACTAGAGATACCAAGGGAACATTTCATGCAAAGATGGATCCAATGAAGGACAGAAACAGTATGGACCTAACAGAAACAGAAGATATTAAGAAGAGGTGGCAAGAACACGCAGAAGAATTATACAAAAAAGATCTTAATGGCCCAGATAACCATGATGGTGTGCACAGTCATTTAGAGCCAGACATCCTGGAATGTGAAGTCAAGTGGGCCTTAGGAAGGATCACTACAAACAAAGCTAGTGGAGGTAATGGAATTCCAGTTAAGTTATTTCAGATCCTAAAAGACCATGATGTGAAAGTGCTGCACTCAATATGCCAACAAATGTGTAAAACTCAGCAATGGCCATAGGACTGGAAAAGGCGAGTTTTCATTCCAATCCCAAAGAAAGACAATGCCAAAGAATGTTCAAACTACTACACAATTGCTCTCTTCTCACATGCTAGCAAAGTGAAGCTGAAAATTCTCTAAGTGAGGTTTCAACAGTATGTGAACCAAGAACTTCCAGATATTCAAGCTAGATTTAGAAAAGGCAGAGGAAACAGAGATCAAATTGCCAACATCCACTGGATAATCAAAAAAGCAAGAGAGTTCCAGAAGAACATCTATTTCTGCTTTATCGACTATTCTAAAGCTTTTGACTGTGTGGATCACAACAAACTGTGGGAAATTCTTAAAGACACAGGATACCAGATCATCTGACCTGCCCCCTGAGAAATCTTTGTGCAAGTCAAAAAGCAACAGTTAGAACTGGACATAGAACAACAGACTGGTTCCAAATAGGAAAAGGAGTATGTCAAGGCTATATATTGTCACCCTGCTTATTTAACTTACATGAAGATTACACCATGCTAAATGCCAGGCTGGATGAAGCACATGCGGAATCAAGATTGCTGGGAGAAATATCAATAACCTCAAATACTGAGATGAAACCACCCTTATGGAAGAAAGCAAAAATGAACTAAAGAGCCTCTTGATGAAGGTGAAAGAGGAGGGTGAAAAAGCTGGCTGAAAATGCAACATTCAAAAAACTAAGATCATGGCATCTGGTCCCATCACTTCATGGCAATTAGATGAGGAAACAATGGAAACAGTGGCAGACTTAATTTTCTTGGGCTCCAAAATCACTGCAGATGGTGACTGCAGCCATGAAATTAAAAAGTGCTTGCTCCTTGAAAGTAAAGCTATGATACACTTAGGCAGCATATTAAAAAGTGGCGACATTACTTTGCCTACAAAGGTCCATCTAGTCAAAGCTATGGTTTTTCCAGTGGTCATATATGGATGTGAGAGTTGAACCATAAAGAAAGCTGAGTGCTGAAGAATTGATGCTTTTGAATCACGGTGTTGGAGAAGACTCTTGAGAATCCCTTGGACTGCAAGGAGAGCCAACCAGTCCATCCTAAAGGAAATCAGTTCTGAATATTCATTGGAAGGACTGATGCTGAAACTGAAGCTCCAATTCTTGGATCACCTGATGTGAAGAACTGACTCATTGGAAAAGGTCCTGAGGCTCAGATAGACTGAAGGCAGGTGGAGAAGGGGACGACTGAGGATCAGATGGTTGGATATTATCATTGACTATGGACATGAGTTTGCACAAGCTCTAGGATTTGGTGATGGACAGGGAAGCCTGGAATGCTGTAGTTCATGGGGTCGCAAAGATTCGGACATGACTGTGCAACTGAATTGACATTCCCAGCCCTGGTGTCACTTTTTAGTGTTTATATTATCTTGATTCTTATTTACCATATCCTTATGCATCAGTCCTTTTTTTGCCACTTATTTTTTAACTGAAGGATATTTGCTTTACAGAATTTTGTGGTTTTCTGTGGAGCATCAATAAGAATCAGCTATAGGTACACCCATGTCCCCTTCCTCTTGAACCTGCCTCCCAGCTCCCTCCCCAGGCCATCCTTCTAAATTGCCACAGAGCCCCTGTTTGAATTCCCTAAGTCATACAGCAAATTCCCATTGGCTATCTATTTTACATATGGTATTATAAAATTATCAATAGGGAATTAATAATTTGCCTGTCTAGCTATTGAAACTAAATGGCATAGTTTCTACCCTAAGGCATTTAGAAAGAAGCAGTATGTACTTGATTAGGGTGAAAGCTTTTGTGATCAATTGAATCTAAGGCTCTCTGGATGCTGCTTACTTGTTTTTCAGTCTTAGGAAACTTATTTGAGATATCTGAGATTCCTTTTTTCACTACCATATATTCACATAACAATATTGTGCTAGTTATATAAAATAAGTCATATAAATCAGTATAGGATTTGATTTACAATTTGTGTTACACTTTTACACTTTGACTTCTTTGGATTTAAATTTTTAGATGCTGAGATAGCTGTCATTTGGAAAATACCTTTAATTGTCCTGCTCCATATAGTCAGAGTACTGGGGAAAACATACTGTTATATTGTTCAACAAAAGAAAATTTAATTAAAAAAAACTGCTTGAAGACAATAAGATATATCTAGATTATCTTGAATTTGGCAATGACTTACAATACCAAAGGCATGCTCTATGAGAGAAAGAACTAGTAAGTGGGGCTATGTCAAATTTAAATTTCTGCTCGGTATGAATCTGTTAAGAGAATGAAAAGTCAAGTCACAGACTGGTGGAAAAACTATAAAACACATATCTGATCTAGTATTTATAGCCATAATGTGCAAAAGACTCTTAAGATTTAACAATAACAACAGCAACAAAAGTTTAAAAGATGAACAAAGATTTGAAATTCATCTCATCAAAGAAGATATACAGATGTCAAATAAGTATACAAGAAGATGCTTAGCACAACATGTCATTAACAAAAGGCAAGTTAAAACAACAGCGATGTATCACTACCTATCTATTAGAATGGGTAAAATTCAAAATATTGACAATACCAGAATAGTGGTACAGCTGCGAAACAAAAGGAATTCTCATCCATTTAAGATGAGAATGCAAAATGTTACAGTCACTTTGAAAGTCAGTTTGGCAGTTTCCTATAAGGCTAAATATAATTTCATTGTGCAATCCAGCAATCACACTCCTAGATATTTGTCCAAATGAGTTGAAAAATCATATCCACATTCATGCATATCCATGTACATATTTAGATTTGTTTTATTCATTATTTCCCAAACTTGAAAGCAACCAAGATGTTCTTCAATAGGTAAATGGACAAAAGCAGTATGATATATACAATGGTGTATATTTTGTGATAAAAAAGTAAACAAGCTATTAAGTTGCAATATACACGGCAAATCCTTAAAGCATATTGCTAAGTAAAAGAAGCCAGTCTGAAAAGATTCCTATTTTTTTTTCTTTTTTTTTAAAAATTTATTTATTTTTATTAGTTTTGCCAAACAATGACATGATATCACCATGGGTTTA
>ML663565.1:24657397-24690256 GCA_007570785.1 Antilocapra americana
CATATCATCCCACCCTTTCCCTCATCCACAGAGGCCACGAGTCTATTCTATACATCTGCGTTCCTTTTGCTGTGTCTCATGCTGGGTTCTCGTTACCGTCTTTCTAAATTCCATATATATGCGTTAATATACTGTATTGTTGTTTTTGCTTCTGGCTTACTTCACTCTGGATAATGGGATTCCTATTGTATGATTCTGACTCTATGACATTTTTGAAAGGCAAAACTATAGACACAGTGAAACAGTCAATGGAGGACAGGGTTCAAGGGGAGGAAGAGTTGAATTGATGGAGCAAAGGGCATTTCTAGTCAGTGAAATTATTCTGCATGACTTTGTAATGATGGATACATGATATTATACATTAGTAAAAAGCCATGGGACTATAATAAACAAACAGTAAATTATTATAACTATGGAGTTTAATTAATAACTATGTATTAATACTGGTGCATCAATTGTAACTGCATTAACATGAGATATTGTTTCCTGGAGAGGCAAATATGGAAACTCTAATTACTATCTATATATGCAATTTTTCTGTAAACCTGAAACTTCCCTAAAAAATAAAGTCTGTTAAGAGAACTAGACTTATAAATGAATCTTCTATGACTTGTGTTTGTTAGTCTCTCAGTCATGTCTGACTCTTTGTGACCCCAAGGACTGTAGTCTGCCAGGCTCCTCTGTTCATGGGATTCTCTAGGCAAGAATAATGGAGTATGTTGCCATGCCCTTCTCCAGGGGAACGTCCCCACCCAGGGATCGAATCCGTTGAATCCTAAATGAACCAAAATAAATTAAAATTACTTTGTATTGATTTTGACTTAATTTGCAGACCATTGGATAAGTTGGAGACAAAGATGTTTCAGAAACCTTAAGGTTGTGTTCGCTAATCTTCATGTTCTGGTATTCATCAGATTTTATTTATTGTAAAATGGTTTACATTAAATTTGCTGTTTCTGGTTTTAGTCTCTTTTAAAATAAGTACTAATGAAATATCAGCATGAACTATAACAACACAGATGGATACTTTTAATAAATATTTTGTATAATTTAAAGTGGAAAATTAATTAAATTGGAGGGATTTCAAATGCCTGTACATTATATATTTATGTACTTTAAGATATACTGATATAATAAGGCATGTAAAGCAGATAAATAACATATGTAGTCCTGGAAGAAGAATCAGAGTTTTTGAGTCAAATATTCAGCTAAAAAATAGTTGTTTGTACTTTGATAACATCTAATCTCTGAGCCTCATTTCCTGATTTGCAAAATGAGAATATTTGTATATATGATTTTCAGTATCTTTCTGGATTTAATTTTTATGTGTGTGTGTGTATGTATGTAATATATTATTACTTATTTGCAGTAGACGTCGAGGTACAGTCACCTTTTATGAAATGATAGGTCTTTCCTGCACTTTACGGTATCTAATTATGCAAAGGGAGATTGCCAGAGTGACATAATATTCTACTTATTTTAGATGCCTTTCTTAGGAATTATTATTCAGTTATTATATGAGATTTTGGCACAAGGGATTCTCATTAGTTTCATATTCAGTATGTTTATGGTGGTTTTAAATAGTAAGAGGCAGTTGGTTTATATCTTACTAGCTATGGAAAAAACATTATAAGTATTCTGAAATAAACATTAACACTTGTTCTTGACTCTAAAACTTGACCTAGTGAAGGGTCTGGTCCTTTAATGATAAAACACAAAATAGTGGCTTGTCTCTGTTCTGCAATTACATTAAATGAGTCCCTTGAGTTTTCAATGAAAAGAAAAATATCTTCTATGTTTTGGTGTAAAATGCATATTTAATTGGCTCTCTGACAGATGTTAAATTTTAACTTCTTGAAAAATAAACATTTGACCATACTACACAGATTTTGATACTGTACGTCTTTTGGGATCCAAAACATCTGGGGAACTGGGTAGGTTATTAACCTTTCTCAACACAGCTATTATTCCTTTATCCAATGCATTGTATATAAGTTACTCCCTTTGATAGGATATTTAAATCATTTCTTATATACCCACATTTTAGTACATAGGTTTCTCACTCGATCTCATTCCTCCCTTTTGTGTTTTTCCTACACTTTTTTTTTCAACCTACTTGAGCCAACACAGCCCAGGTTACAGACCAACAGGTTCATGATACATCATTTTCACCACTCCCTTGATGGGACCCCCAACCACTTTGCCTTATCTCCCTCTCCTTTACTTCTATTTACTCTACTATCCCTTATCTTTTAACTAATCTCACAACTGTTTTCCTTGGTTCCAGAAATCTGGATTACTAAACATTCTGAAAAGGACACCAAAGGATATTGATAATTTTTAAGAACATACAGTCGCTCAATTTACATGGACTCATTTAATTTGGCAAGCCATATACTTATCCTTAGTCATCCCCAATTCATATTCTATTCCTTTTCTTCTATTAGCTCTCACATCTGACAGTCTAGCTTCCTGGATGTCAGTGCAATACTATCTTCACACACAAACACAAATACCCACACATAACATAGGGAAAAGAAAATTTTGTCTTCATTGAGTATGACCACATAAGGATTCATCCCACAATAATTCTGATTGAGGATCAGTTCAGATTTCCTTAACTGCATTACTGCTTTAATTTCAGGGATGTGAAATTCAGTGCTTCAAAACTGAAAATTTTTATCTTCAAATAATCCTCCTCCTGATGTAATTAAGCAAAAAAAGAATGCAATATCTACATAAGCCATCTGCTATAAATAGATTTGCTTTACTTATTTCTAAATTTTAGAGGATATAGACAACTCACTTCAATTTTCGTGTTTCTAGAGCTTTTTGAGCTCTTTTGATTTGTTGCTTGTTTTTTGTTTTACTTTTGTTTTTGTGCTAAGAGCTTTGAGAGGATGATTTTCTTCCAAGTGTAATAGAGGCTTCAGGAAAAAAGTCAACAGGCAAACAAACATAAAAGGCAAACTTATTAAAATCAAAATGTATTCAATCTGGATTGTGTTAACTTGAAAAGTAATGCTAATTCTGACATTTTAATTAAGAATAGAATTATATTCTAGTCTGTGAAGAATATAATCTATCACTAGAATTTAAAAATTTAACTAATCACTAACAAAATCATTTCTCCTATGTGAGTACACTTTATACATTAAATGAACATTCAGCAAGCAATACAAAAATTGAATTACTAGGGAATATAAAACAATCTATATTCATTGGCAGAACATAATGTCCTTACTTAAGCTGTAATAGTCCCTTTTTAGTTAAAACATTTAAAATGCAGCCTATCCATTATACAGTATTTTTTAATTAAAAGAGGCCTGTGGTATGTAGCAAGCTCCCCACATATGGACAAGATCAATTTCAGGTAACATAATTTCAGAAAGGAGTTTTGTGACATGACTAAACTATATTTTGATCTTTTATCAGGATTAAAATTGTTACATAGAATACACTGTTTTATAAGAGAACAAAGATAGAGTGAAGTATAAATGTAGATTGAACAACCTGCTGGAAAATAATAACAGAAACTCTTAATCCTAAAAATTATGATGGAACGTGGATTGATGGGGGAACTCCACATTGTGGAAAATGGAATAATGTGTTATGAGAAACAGTTCTGATGAGTCTCGAGGAAGACTAGTTCAGTGAAGACTAGTTCAGTGAAAAGTCAGTGGGTCTAACTTAGGAAAATTAAGATTATAAAATTATTTAATTATCAACATTTCTGTAGTACTTTTGTTTCAAAGTGTTTTCCTTATATTTATCACAGTTAATTCTCAAACTAATTCTGTACAATAGTCATAGTACTGAGCATTATTCTAATTTAGACAAAACTATGAGAGATTGAGTCTTATTAGCAAATTCACTTTGCTATGTATATAACAAGCTGATATAACTAAACCTTACAAACAAATGTGAGGAGTTTGAAAAATTTTCTGAAAACACTGACAAATACAGATCTGTGGGAAGAGAAATATATGCTTGTATTCAAATCACAAAATATAATTGGCTAACAGCATTACTGCAACTTGAAATGAAATTTTTTTTTATCCAACACTAATTTTAGGTTTAAAATATAACTCTACTTAGAGATATGGCATGTAATTTATTGCATTAAAAATAATAATACTAAAATCTCTTAAACATTTTACATTTAAATTTACTTACAATGGGATCCTTTTATTTTTTGGTTTTCTACAGAAGTGAGCTTTATAATTTTAAGTTCATATATACCTGTTGGAAGAAAAGAAAAATAATTTAGCCATAATAATCCATATTTTTCTTTAAAATTTTAATCAAAGAATTCATGTAATAATAGCCAATAATTTAAAGAGCATAAAGGTCTTGGGAAGACCCTTTGTAACCACCTAAATTTTAATTTGATTTTTAAACCTAATCCAAACTGAGTTATAGGTTTGAAAATTGTTATCGCTTTCATATTCTTACATGCATGTGTGCATGCTCAGTCCCTTCAGTCATGTTGAACTCTTTGTGACCCCATGAAGACTCCTCTGTCCATGGGATTTCCCAGTTACAATCTTATATACCCACATACAAATAAATTTGTGTAATACTTGTTTAATAATAAATAATTTTGAAAATAACATATAGAAAGTCAGCCAAAGGAAACTAAAATTGGTACCGTGAAGATCAAAAGGTATATATGAAACGCTTTTTTGAGTGAACATGCCTATTTGAGTAATATAAACTGTTTACTAGAATTGTTTATGAGTTAGAGGTAGATATATGAATAAAGTACTTCAAGTTTTCAACAATTGAATTTATTTTCTGATGAGATTTTTTTCCTAAGGCAAATTGGTAGATACAAAAAGCAACCTTTACAAATAGGTCAAATAGGTTCTTATGAATCATGTAGGTATTTAAAGTTCATGGATAGCACTATCTGATCATTCTTTGGTGATTTTCTTTCTCTGTATTCAGCATAATATGTAATATAAAAATGCCTTATACTATGCTAAAAAATAAATTACTCTCTTAGAGAATATATATATATGTATATATATATATATATATGTATGTATGTATATATAATTATCTACCTTAAAAACATAATAAATCAACAAAACTAGGAATTTATCAATGGTGATAAATTAACTCTGGGCTTCCCTTGTGGCTCAGCTGGTAAAGAACCTGCCTGCAATGCGGGAGACCTGGGTTCAATCCCTGGGTTGGGAAGATTACTCTGGAGAAGGGAAAGGCTACTCATTCCAGTACTCTGGCCTGGAGAATTCCATGGACAGTAGGGTCCATGGGGTGGCAAAGATTGGGACACAACTGAGCAACTTTCACTTTCACTTTCAAATTAACTATATTACTGACTTTATTCCGATTTCTCGAGCTTTTCCATGTTCTTTTTCTGTTCCAGGACTCAATCTTGGGTTTTCACTTGTATTTAGTTTTCCTATTACCCTGTTGTTGTTCAGTAACTAAGCCATGTCCGACTCTTTGGGACCCCATGGGCTGCATCACGTCAGGATCCTCAGTTCTCTCAAGTCTTCTCTAGCAGCACGATTTGAAAACATCAATTCTTAAGTTCTCAACCTTCTTTATGATCCAGCTCTCATTTCTGTACATGACTACTGGAAAAACAACAGCTTTGATTTTGCAGACCTTTGTAAGCAAAGTGATATCTCTACTTTTCAATATCCTATCTAGATTTGTCATAGCCTTCCTTCTAAGAAGCAACCGTGTTTTAATATCATGGCTGCAGTCATCATCCACAGTGATTTTGGAGTCCCCCAAAATGAATATTACATTGCTTCCACTTTTCCCCCATCTGTGTGCCATGATAGAAGGGGAAAAAGTGGAAGCAATGAAAAATTAATTTATTCAAATCCTAAAAGATGATGCTGTGAAAGTGCTGCACTCAATGTGCCGGCAAATTTGGATAACTCAGCAGTGGCCACAGGACTGGAAAAGGTCAGTTTTCATTCCAAACCCTAAGAAAGGCAATGCCAAAGAATGTTCAAACTACTATACAAGTGCACTCATTTCACATGCTGGTAATGAAATGCTCAAAATTCTCCAAGCCAGGCTTCAGCAATACATGAACCATGAACTTCTATATTTTCAAGCTGGCTTTAGAAAAGGCAGAGGAACCAGAGATCAAATTGCCAACATCCGATGGATGATTGAAAAAGCAAGAGAGTTCCAGAAAAACATCTATTTCTGCTTATGGACTATGCCAAAGCCTTTGACTGTGGATCACAATAAACTGCGGAAAATTCTGAAAGAGATGGATATACCAGACCACCTGACCTGCCTCTTGAGAAACCTGTATGCAAGTTAGGAAGCAACAGTTAGAACTGGACATGGACAACAGACTGGTTCCAAATAGGAAAAGGAGTACTCAAGGCTGTATATTGTTATCCTGCTTATTTAACTTATATGCAGAGTACATCATGAGAAATGCTGGGCTGGAGGAAGCACAAGCTGGAATGAAGATTGCTGGGAGAAATATCAATAACCTTAGATATGCAGATGACACCAGCCTTATGGCAGAAAGTGAAGAACTAAAGAGCCTCTTGATAAAAGTGAAAGAGGAGAATGAAAAAGTTTGCTTAAAGCTCAACATTCAGAAAACTAAGATCACGGCATCCGGTCCCATCACTTCAAGGTAGATTGATGGAGAAACAGTGGAAATAGTGGCGGACATTATTTTTCTGGGCTCCAAAATCACTGCAGATGGGACTGCAGCAATGAAATTAAAAGACACTTACTCCTTGGAAGGAAAGTTATGATCGACCTAGACAGTATATTAAAAAGCAGAGACATTACTTTGCCAACAAAGGTCCATCTAGTCAAGGCTATGGTTTTTCCAGCAGTCATGTATGTATGTGAGAGTTGGACTATAAAGAAAGCTGAGTGCTGAAGAATTGATGCTTTTGAACTGTGGTGTTGCAGAAGACTCTTGAGAGTCCCTTGGACTGCAAAGAGATCCAACCTGTCCATCCTAAGGGAGACCATTCCTGAGTGTTCATTGGAAGGACTGATGCTGAATCTGAGACTCCAATACTTTGGCCACCTGATGGAAGAGCTGACTCATTGGATAAGACCCTGATGCATGTAAAGACTGAAGGCAGGAGGAGACGGAGACAACAGAGTATATTAGGTTGGATGGCAGCACCGACTTAATGGACATGAGTTTGGGTGGACTCCAGGAGTTGGTGATGGACAAGGAGGGAGGCGTGCTGTGGTTCATGAGGTCACAAAGAGTCAGATATGACTGAGGGACTGATCTGAACTGAACTTATGTGACATGAAGTGATTGGACCAAATGTTATGATCTTAGTTGTTTTTTTTTTTTCAGCATTTTTCCTGTTCCCTAGTCTCCTACAAATTGCAATAGCTGCTCAGTCTTTCCTTGTGTTCTAAAACCATGACAATTTTATGAGTATTTGTCAAATAATTTTGTAAAATATACTTCAAAGTGTTTTCCTCTGTTATTTTCTCATGATAAATTTATGATATATATTGAAAGGGGAAAGAATACTATCCAAATGGTATTCCCTTTTCAGGGTAACATCTTAGGGAATCCATGATGTGTGGTGTTTATGTGTTTTACTCCCAGTGCTATTAATATCAGCTTCTTGTTTAAGGTAGTATCTGCCCTGTTTCTCCACTTTAAAGTTACTCTATTTTCCTTTATCATTAATACATATCTTAGGAGAGAGTCTTCAAGACATTTAAATGTACTGTTTTCCTAAAAAAATGTACTAATTTTATTACTCCTCAGTTTATCTTACCTGGTATAATGATCAATACAGTATTCTAATGGTGATTGTCTGAAATTTTCTTTATTTATCCTACAATATTATTGGAATTCTTCTGTAAAGAAAAGTCTCTTTATTCAATTATTTATTTATATTAGTACAGATGCATGTATTTTTTTATTACTTCATCAATTTATGTTGTTATTCATAATTGTTCCAGCTCTTTCATGTTGACTTCTATACCATTTGGCATGTCCTAATTTTTACATTATTTTTTTATTTCCATACATTTTCAACATAAGATGCTCAAAGATGATCTTTTACTTTCCCTTTGCCAACCTTACAGTCAGCTCTTCCATGAACTCTAGTTCTTTGTTAATAATTCAGTGAATCATTGTTAACCAATAAATTAAGATGATGGTATTTATTAATTATATTTTCATGATTATTCACTTTATCCATCCAAGAAAGAATATTCCCATGTAAGACCTGCTAGTTACATGACTGATCAATCCACTTTATGTCCCAACATATTGTTTCTTCCATAACATGTTGATAATAATAATACATTTTTATGGTTCTTAAAGGCAATTAAGAAAGTGAAAGTAACTTGTAATTATAAAGCATTATGGTAATCCTTATGATATCATCATGTGGGAATTTCACATGATGCTATTGCTCCTGTATATGATCCTTACTTCAGATTAATCAGGTAAAAAGTGTATGCTTCTACCAATGCCATAACTTACTGTTTATTGTATTGGAATTTCAGAATATGCTTTTGAAAGAAGCATAAATTCTTCACTTGGAATAAATACTTAGTCTTGGAAAAGGTACAAAAAAATAAAAAAAATCAATCAATCTGTTCCAATGGTTCAAGTATGTTTTATAGAATTGAAACAGAAAGTCATTAAAGGTGTCAATTTTTATATCAGCCACTAATTCATAATACAGCAGAAAATGAGACTCAAAATCTATTTTTAAAAAATCTTGACCCTAAAACTCCTCTGAATAATGCCTATGAAAGATATATTTTAAGAACTTTTAACTGAAATTTACTTAGACGAGGGAGTAACTGTAGCTAAACTTTGAATGATCAGAACTTATGGTTCAACAAACTGTCCCAAAGTCAGCCAAGCAGGGAGTTTCCACAGACCCAACCGCACAATTTGTGAATGGATTCTGCTGTTTAAAAATATATTCAGGACTTCCAAGAAACTAAATAGGAAAACTCTATTTATAAGAATTATCCTCATATCACCATTTAAGGCCTGATGACTCATGGCTATAGGAATCTTATTTTGGATATAGAAGTGTCCTGATTCCATACTTGGAAAAAGAATTGCCCTCCAAATTCTGAGGTGATGACACTCAAAACATTCAAGAAGGAATTTAAGACTCAGTGGTAGGCCAGGATCAATAAAAATCTCAATGAGTATCTCAAGATAAATGAAAGAAACATCATGTGATTTTTCAAGTATTTCAGTAGCAAAGAATTAAAACTATCATATCCAAAACTATAGCAGGAGAATTTCATAAGCAGCCAATATTTTGAAAATGTCTTAAATGGCAATATTGTATTGACTCTTTTTATGTGGAATTTTTTAGAGGTCTAGTTTGAAAAGCATTTGCAAAATATAAAGATATATTTGCAATAACAGCAGCAAGTAAATCTAGTTATATTATAGCACAAAATGTCAACAATAGAAGAAATTATGGAACTAGTGGGTGTATAATTTAGGGACATTTAAGCTTAATTGAAAAGATCCATGTTTATGCCTGATTTTGAAGAGGCTATCTTGGTTGTATTTTGCATAGCAAAATAAAATTGCAGTATAAAAAGAGTAGTATAGGCTCCGAGTGTATCATTTTAGTGAGAACTTCAAAATCCTCTTGGCCCTATTTCATACTCGAGCCACTGCAATGGTAATAGCTGGTGAACATTTTAACCAATTTCACACAGATAGAACTGATAGTACCTCACCCCTGCATCCTGCCAGGGACTTTCCCTGAAACTGTAGAAGGAGAAGGCATGAGAAATTGCTCATCATGCACATATGTTCAAATCAGAAATATGCAGTAATCAAAGCCCGTGGGGTCATCTTCAGCCCTTAGGTATGAGAATGAATAGATGAATATATCCTCATTTTGGACCCTCAGGTGCACAGTTCTGATATGTTCTGGTTGTTAGAACATCCTCAGGAGATAAAACAGAGTTGCCTGTAGCACTGGAGTGAAACTGTTAGTCACTCAGTCATGTCTGACTCTTTGCAACCCCATGGACTAGAGCCAGTCAGACTCCAGCTACAGTTCATGGATTCTGCAGACAAGAATACTAGAGTGGTTTGCGTGCCCTCCTCCAGGCGATCTTTCCCAACCCAGGGATCAAACTTGGCTCTCCCATATTGCAGACAGACTTCTTACTGTCTGAGTTACCAGGAAAGCTACTTGTGAAATTCATATAACATCCTTATGTTGGCTTTTTCACCTTTCTCATTTCCACTCCCCATGACTTGCACTCCTGCTCCCTGAGATTATATTTTCTCAAGATTTTCTTTGAGAAAAATTTAGGCTGAGTTAAGTACTATTTCTGTTCTTTGTAGCTTAGGGAGGGTGGGGAGGAAATCAGAGTCCTTCAGATCTTTCTTTATGTGTTGACCTTAAACAAATGATCAAGTTACTCAGCAGCAAACACAAAGAGAATCAGATTCCAAATTAAAACACACTAGTTTTATTTACTTTATAAAACAAACTCCATGATACCATAAAATGAAGGCCCAAGTTCAGAAATTATTAAAGTTCTCCATCAATTGCTTTATGCTGAATTCTAAATCTCTGTAAAGAGATTCACTGGTAAAACAATATAATGTACAAAAGTACTGATTATTTTCTTTTAAATGAGATTTGTACTATATTCTCTTTAAAATGAATTTATATCAGATTGTTTTTAAATATCAACTGTCTGGAGCATTAAATGACTTAGTTATTAAAATGCCCATTTTTAGACGATGTTTTTAAAAATACATCTATCATACAAAGCAAAGAATTTCTTGTCTGACTTATAACGGCATCATTAGTCCACAGAAAAGTTTCTTCCCTATCACATTAATATTATTCATTTAGACAGCTATAAACATGTTTTGACATGTTTACTTATTCTGAAATGTCTTGATTTTTTCTTTGTCAAATACACCCACTTTGAGTAAATAGTATAAAAGTTATAAACTAAGGCACCAGATAGTGGGAATTTTAATAGTGAAAATGAGATATCCTACATCTTCACATTTTCATAAAATTATTTCAAGTTTTGGTCTCACCGTAGCAACTAACTTTTAATAAAGTTACCATGGACACAGTTAGTACTTTTTATTGATTATAAAGGGTTGTCAGTCTTTTACAACATAATCGCCGGTAAAATTTTCTCTAGTGCAACGGTGCATATTTAACTGCTAACTCAATATACTCATGGGGAAAAGGGAAAAGACAAAGCTTGTTGATCTGTATTATTAATTTTCATAATCTTTCTTTCTCCCCAGTATACCAACACTAAAGGCACTGGAAAACCTTAGGGGAAAATTTTTATTCACCAATAGAGGATTTTCTCTATATAACTAGCATTTCAATAATGGTCAAATGAAAGCTTAGGAGAAAGGGAAAAAGACATAACCACGTGTGCATACTACTTGGAATGATGGACAAAGTAATTGATTTCTGTCAAATCAATTTTCATTTCAAATTAAATATTTACAAAATACATCAACATGAGTCTTGATCAGCACACAGATCTGAGGTAAAATATTCAACATATCATGGTAGCCATACTTTCTGTAGAAAAAAAAAATTACCTATCAAAGAACTGCAGAATTATTTTCTCTTCCAGCATTTCTGTTGCTGAAGATAACACAATAATATATATAATTGATATAGTAAGACTATCCTTTTATTGGAATGAACAGCATCATCTTAAGCCACAGGACATATTTTCCCCAAATAGATATTGATTTCTGAAATTGTATATGTATCTGAGGAATTATTTGTAGTAAAATCATCTATTTATACATCTTAGGATATGCTTCTTCCCTGGAAATTCATGATATATTGTGGTGGAATTTCTAAAAGAAGTGTCTTTTTATTTAAATTCAAAGTATTTAAGAAGAAGGGAACAAATGAAAAAGAAAACCCTGAAAGCAGACTAAATTATGCTCAAGTTTTTATATTTAATTATTCATATAATACATATTATATCAAGCAGATAAGAAAGGCCAGCATGAGAAGATCTTTCAAGTGCTCTGTCAAGTCCTAATTGCACTTATGTTGAAGAAATAACCTGTAGATGTATAATAAGGAGGGAAAAAATTCCAGCAGTCACAAAGATAAAGATTGAGACAAGTATTTCTTCTTTGAAACTTTTTTAAAAATGAGATTTATTGTTAATGCATGCTATTGAAAATAATTTCATATCACTTTTTTCCCCCAGTTTTCAGTAGCCCAGAAAGTATAATTAAATTTTATTTATATATATATATATATATATTTTTTTTTTTTTGAGAACCCAGTCTTTACTCTAGATTTTTAATCTTTGCTCATTAGTACCTGGTATCAACTTTGTACCTTTCAAGATCCAAGCACCAGTACCCACTGCTACCTGGGAATGAGATCATTGGCTTGACTGCTTTCTCCCCATTCTTATCTCTTGCTAGTAACAGTGAGGAAACCTAGACTCACCCACCAGAAAACCACACAAGCCTTTCCACCCAGGAAACTTCGACAAACCACGCATCCAACCCCTCCCATAGAGAGGAATCCCCACAATAAAGGGACAACACAGCAAGATAAACAAGATGAAAAGGCAGAGAAATACCCAGCAAGTAAAGGAACAGGATAAATACCCCCTAGACCAAACAAAAGACGAAGAGATAGGAAGTCTACCTGACAAAGAATTCCGAATAATGATAGTGAAAATGATCCAAAACCTGGAAAATAAGTTGGAGTTACAGCTCAATAACCTGCAGGCAAGGATTGAGAAGATGCAGGTAAGCTTTAACAAAGACTTAGAAGAAATGAAAAAGAGACAAAATACAATGAATAATGCAATAAATGAGATCAAAAACACTCTGGAGGGAACCAACAGTAGAATAACAGAGATAGAAGACAGAATAAGTGAGGTAGAAGACAGAATGACAGAAATAAATGAAACAGAAAGGAAAAATGAAAAAAGAATTAAAAGAAATGAAGACAACCTTAGAGACCTCTGGGACAATATTAAACGCACCAATATTCGAATCATAGGAGTCCCAGAAGAAGAAGACAAAAAGAAAGACCATCAGAAAATTCTTGAAGAGATAATTGTAGAAAACTTCCCTAAATTGGGGAAGCAAATAGCCACTCAGGTCCAAGAAACACAGAGAATCCCAAATAGAATGAACCCCAAGCGGGACACCCCAAGACACTTATTTATATATTTTTATTTGAACTTCATTCTTCTCTTTATTTGTTTCAGTTAGTCACTCAGTTGCTTCTGACTCTTTGAAACTCCATGGACTATAGCCTCTCGGGCTCCTCTGTCCATGGAATTCTCCAGGCAAATGGGTAGTGGGTAGCCATTCCTGTCTCCAAGGGATCTTCCCAACCCAACCCAGGGATTGAACCTTGTCTCCTGCATTGCAGGCAGATTCTTTACTGTATGAGCCAGCAAGGAAGAAGACTTTGTTACATGTATGCTTATTTTCTTTTTATTTTAATATCTGTCCTCTAATAAGTTACTCTAATGATGCTTGGCATAAACATAGGAACAAAAATGCAGATAATTTTTCTATTTTGTAAACTACAGAATGTTGGATAAATAACCTGGATGATATTCATGTTAAGCAACTAAAAATTCTTATAACCTTTTATATATTATAGTCTATGAAATTTTCATTTTAAATGCATTGTCAAGTTAGCAAGAATACAGGGGAACAGCAAAAGCCAAAGTGAAAAAGGGGATATTTTGGAGGAAACAAATTCAAAATTCAGAAATTGACTTCTCATCCAGAGGGTTTCTGCTAAAACATGGTCACCTGAAATTTCAATCTGAGAGGTTTATGAGGAGTGAGAAGAAGTTGTGGAGATAAATGACAAGAAATGATGTCTAGAGTTTTCCTAGGGTTCAATAACTAATAGAATCCCCTGATATATAGATTGGACCACAAAGGCCAGGAAATTGTTTCATTCCATACTAGAGACAGCAATGGATTTTGACAGTCTCACATGAATTGGGGTTTTTTAAAGGATAAAATAAATCCACCTTAAAGATTATAATCACGAAACAGACTTCATCTAACCATGGTAACAAATTTCACAAAATTTATGTTTTTTCCCCAAGTCTCTAACAAATATTTCACTTTTAAACTCTTCTTAGATTTGTGTAACCCATATGCCTGGCAGAAGCAAAAGTTTAACTTTTCTGCATGAGTCAAAGATTCTCACAAGTAGAATCAAGTTAAACAAGCAAGTCACAACACATACACAAAACCAAGGTACACAAAGCCAAGAAATATCAGACAGCAGATTCAGACTTGCAGAGATGTAAGAATTATTATATAACAATTATTAAATAAATATATTTACTTTGTTTAAAAAAAAATAACAGAGGCTTAAGAAGGAAGCATGGAATAAAGAGAGCATCCCTGTTGGCTCCCAGGTGGTGCTAGTGGTAAAGAACCCGCCTGCCAATGCAGAAAATGTAAAAGATGTGGGTTCGATCCCTGGGTTGGGAAAACTCCCCTCAAGAAGGAAATGGCAACCCACTCCAGTATTCTCACCTGGAGAATCCCACAGACAGAGGAGTCTGGCAGGCTACAGTCTGTGGAGTCACAAAGAGCTGGATACAACTGAGCGACTGAGCGTGCATGCTCAGTGGTAAAGATCCACCTGCCAGTGCAGGAGATACAGGTTTGATCCCTGGGTCAAGAAGGTCCCCTGGAGAAAGAAATGACAACCCACTCTCTCATTTTTGCCTGGAAAATCCCATGGATAGAAGAGTCTGGCAGGCTACAAAAGAGTCAGGGCACAGCTTAATGACTAAACAAGAACAGTGAAATAAGGAACAGGCTAGGAAGCCCAGAAAGAAACCCCCACACATGTGGCCAATTAATATATGACCAATGAGGCAGGACTATAGAAGGGAGGAGAGACAGTCTCTTCAAAAAATTATGCTGGGAAAACTGGACAGCTTCCCAGTAAAAAAGTGAAATTTGAACATTTTTCAACACCATGTGAGAAAAAAAACAAAACAAAACTCAAAATATATTAAAAATCTAACCATAAGATTGGACACTGTAAAACTCTTAGAGGAAAACAGGCAGAACATAATCTGCTGTAAATTGCAGTGATATATTTTATAATCCATCTCCCAGAGTAATGGAAATAAAAACAAAAAATAAACAAATAGGATTTATTTAAACTCAAAAACTTTTGCCTAGCAAAGGAAACCATAAACAAATTGAGAAGACATCACACAGAATGAGAGAAAATATTTGTAAACAATGCTACTGACAAGGTATTAATCTCCAAAATTTGCCAACAGCTCATGTAGCTCCATATCAAAAAAAATAAACAAACAAGCCAATCAAAAAATAGGCAGAAGACCTAATGAGACATTTCTCCAAAGACATAGATAGCCAAGAGGCACATGAAAAGATACTCAATATCATCAATTATTGGAGAAATGCAAATCAAAATTATAAAGGGACTTCATCTCATACCAGTCAGCATGGCCACCACATGAAAATTTGCAAACAATAAATGTTGGACAGGGTGTGGAGAAAACAGAACTCTCCTAAAATGTTAGTGGAAATGTAAGCTGGTGCAGCCACTATGGAGAATGCTATGAAGTTTCCTTAAAATATTAAAAACAGATTTACCATATGATCCAGCAATTCCACTCTTGCAAATATATACCATAGAAAAATATGGTTTGAAAAGATACATGCACCCCATTGCTCACTGCAACACTGTTTACAAGAGCCAAATCATGGAAGAAACCTAAATGTCCAACAGCAGATAAATGGATAAAGAATATATGGTACATATAATATATACAATAGAATATTATTCAGCCATTAAAGAGAGTGAAATACTTTCATTTGCAGCAATATGGATGGAACCAAAGATGATCATATTAAGTGAAATAAGTCAAATAGAGAAAGACAGGTATCCTATGGCATTCCTTATATGTAGAATCTACAGAAAAACAATGTAAATGAACTTATTTACAAAACAGACTCATAGACTTAGAGAACAAAGTTATGGTTAGCAGTAGGGCAAAGCAGGGGAGAAGGACAGATTGGGAGTTTGGGATTGACATGTACACACTGCTATATTTCAAATAAAGTGAATGTCTTTCCATAAAAAAATGAAAAAGAAAAAAAATGATAAGGGAATTGTGAAAATATCCATCATTTTGTTTTGAAAAAGACCATATACGGTTTCTAGAAATTAAAAATATTAGAAGTAGAATGTAGAAGGATTTAACATTAGGTTAGGTTCAATTGAATAGATGATTACTGAGAGGAAAAAGCATAAAAATTTAGTATAAGGTATAAAGAAAAAGAAAACATAAAATATAAGTAAAGAGGAATGAAGTTTACTGAGAGGGACATTTAACAGAAAGACTTAGAGTTCCAGTGGAAGTTAAAAATGAATAAAATTCCCAGTATATTCAAAGATGTATATCCTGAGAATATAAAGCTATATTAAGTAACACAGGAACAGCATATCACTGGAAGAGGAATATATGATAGATTACTTTAAAGAGATTAGGAACAGGTTAATATCTTCTGGAAATATCATAAACAGCAATTGGCATAAAAGATCAATAATGAAATGAAGTCCTATTAAATAGACAGTAAGCCACAATGAAAAATAAAATTATAACATTTTAATTGCTTAAATGTCAAAGGAAACTCTATACCACTTTAAATATATATATTTAACATACATAGAGTTGTTTTTCAGTTGCTAAGTCATGTCCAACTCGGCAACCCCATGTACTAAGCACAGCAGGTTTTCCTATCCTTCAGTGTCTCCTGGAGTTTATTCAAAATCGTGTCCTTTGAGTCGGTCATGACATCCAACCATCTCATCCTCTGTCACCCTCTTCTCCTGCCCTCAGTCTTTCCAAGCATTAAGTTCTTTTCCAATGACTCGGCTCTTCCAATTAGGTGAACGAAGTACTGGAGCTTCTGTTCCATATATAGAGTATATGCACATAAATCTGTGATTTTTAAATTAGGAAAGGAGGGACTTCTCTGTGGTCAGTGGAAGACTTTGCCTTCCAATTGGAAGACTTTTGCCTTTCAATGCAGGGGATATGGGTTCAATCCCTAGTTGAGGAGCTAAGATCGCACATGCCTCGTGGGCAAAAAACATAACATAAAACAGAAACAATACTGCAAAAAATTCAATAAAGACTTCAAAAGTGTACCATATCAAAAAGGAAAGAAATAATTAAATTAATAAAGGACACAACCCAACAGAAATTATATTAATTGTTCCTCTGTCCATGGAATTTTCTAGGCAAGAATACAGAGTGGGTTGCCATTGCCTTCTCCAGAGGACCTTTCTGACACAAGGATCCAACACATTTCTCCCACATTGCAGGCAGCTTCCATTTCAGCCACCAGGGAAACCCACCTTCACTTTTCAAAGAAAGTTAAAAATTTCCTGCTAGAGTTTGTTTCAAATCTGAAGGAAAAAAATAGGTTTTCACATGTATGGCAAAACCAACATGATAATGTAAAGAAAAATAAATAAATAAAAAAAAATAAGTTGTAGGAAATGTTAATGTTATAGCTTTTAGAGGCATTAAACACAAAATGTAAATTACTGCAGGTTTTATTTTTTTCAATGACTACAGAATTGGAACCATACTTTTCATCTATATTCCTAAGCCTTTAGGATCAGTTTAACTAAAAATGGGTTATGCCAAATATAATTTCTTAATTTTCAGGTCCACATATAATTTTCTAGAAATTTAAATCTCTCCACATTATAGATGTATTTACAATTGGTTAATTAAAAAGTTGCTTAGGAAGAATGTTTTTGACACCAAGGAGACTTGAGACCATTTTAAAATCACCATTAATAAATCATATCTTCCTCTTGTAAATAACTCAACTTACCATGTGTATATTTAAGTGAAAAAAAGAAATGAAAAAATTCAGTCTGAATATGAGCGTGTACTATACCAACCATTTGAAACAACACCTTAACTCAGGAAAAAGTGCATTTACTCTACATTTTTACCCATAAGATGAAAAATTTTAAATACTTACAATGCATTTCATTTTAGGCATATCATAAAATTTATTTAGAGTCTAAGAAAAAATTGAGAAACAAATGCATGTTTTTTACACAACACAGAAGCATGTGTCAAGAAAACTAGGTGATCCAGGATCCAAGAAATAAGTGATCCTTTTCATTTTGTAAGGCACAAGTTGTTTTTGTATGCTGTGGCACTCAAACTTCTTTTTCTAATCCTTATAAACTGACTCAAGCAAGTTAAGAGACAATAATTAATGACACTAAATACAAAATTTCTAGAGAAATATTTCTTTTAGAGAACAAACTGTCTTCTAATTTTTCCACAACATCTTTTCTTAATTCAATTCATATTTACACTACAGTTTTAAGTATATGCATAAAAATAAATATACTGCATTAAATAAATATTCCTGATGTATACACCTACATGTACAGAACATTTATATTAAACTCCATAATTAAAAATTTTGCACAGTAATATTAATGTCTATGGGCTTCCCAGGTAACACTACTGGTAGAGAATCTGCCTGTGAATGCAGGAGTCATAAGATATGTAGTTTCATTCCTAAGTCAGGAAGATCCTCTGGATCATGTACTTGTTCACAAGTACACCAATGTACTGAAATTACAATTACATCTGTCCAATAAAGTAATAATTAGTTCCATATTTTAAAAATATTTTCAACAAGCACACAGGCATGTATTGCTTGCTTATATTTGTTTATAAAAATCATTTACATGGTCAATAATTATGCATTAAATAAGTATCTATTGTTTTATTTTTTGGTAAGTTATATTACAGTATCATTCAAAACAGTCTAAACAGATAAATAAAGCATCAGAAACATGTATAGCTTAGATGTTGCAATTATCAAATATGGAATTTAAAATAACTATATGATTAGCATCTAAAGAATGATAGTGGACAAAGTAGCCAACATGTAAGGATGGATGAGTAATAAAAGCAGAGAAATAAACAATAAATAAAATGTAAAAATGAAGAACATTGTAAAAGAAATAAAAATTTTTTTGATAGGAGTCATAGTGGTCTGGATATTGTTAAAGAAATAATAAGTGAACATGAAGACAGTTTATGAAACTTCCCCAAAATAAATGCAAAGAATAAAGAATTAAAAACAAAAGAGATCAGACATGCAAAAAAATGAATGATATTTCTGGATTTCGAAGGTGTATCATATGTGTTATTGGAATAACATAAAGCATTCAAGTTGGAACAGAAGAAGTAAAATTATCTTTGTAGATGATATGGTCTTATGAGTAGAAAATTTTCCACCAAAAAAAATTTTTTTTCCACCAAGAAGTTGTTAGAATCAATAAATGAATTCAGTAAAGTAACAAGATACAAAGACAAGGTGCAAAAGTAAGTTGCATTTTTGTACATAAACAATTAACAATTTGAGAAGGAAAACTACAGAAACAATTCCATTTATAATAATATTGGGAAAGATAAAATAGTTAGGAATTAAATTAGAAAATGAGAAGAAATAAGTGGAAATGTACCCCACCTTCATGAATTGGAAGATAAATAGAGAGCCCAGAAGTAAACCCTTGCATATATGAGCAAGTAATTTTTGAAAACAGTGCCAGCACCATTGAATAAGGAGAAGACTGTCTTTTTAACAAATGGTGCTAGGAAAACTATATCTCCCCATGTTCCCTTTAACACCATTTACAAAATTCTTTCAAAATCTATCAAATACCTAAATGAAAGACCTAAAACAATGCAGCTTAAAAGACAGAATAGGACATAAGTTTCTTTACACTGGATTTAACAATGAGTTTTTGGACATGATGAGTGAAAGTGGAAGTCACTTAGTCAGTTTCGACTGTTTGCGATCCCATGGACTGTAGCCTGCCAGGCTCCCTTGTCCATGGAATTCCCCAGGCAAGAATATTCGAGTGGATTGCCATCCCATTTTCTCCAGAGGATCTTCCTGACCAAGGGATTGAATCCTGGTCTCCCACATTGCAGGCAGATTATTTACTGTCATAGCCACCAAGGAAGCCTCACCAAAAGCATAATAGCAAAAGAAAAAAAGAAGACAAATTGGACTTCATGAAAACTTTTAAAAATATTGTGCATCCAAAGACACTGTCCACAGAGTAAAGTGGCAAACTATACAATGGAAAACATTATTTGGAAATCATACGTCTGATAAGGATTAATATACAGAATATATAAAGAACTTTTAAAACACAACAATAAAAAAAATCCAATTCTAAAATGGGCAGAGGACTCAAACAGATATTTCTCCAAAGAAGATACATGAATGGTCAATAAGCACATTCAAAAAGTCTCAACATTGCAATCATCTGGGGAATGAAAATCACAACTACAAAAATCACTTCACTTACATTAGAACGGTCACAATTTTATAAAGACAGCAAAAAAAAAAAAAAAGAAAAGAAAACATGTTGGTGAGAATGTAGAAAAAATTAGAACCTTTGTATACTTTTTGTGGGAATGTAAAATGGTAGAGTCTTTGTGAAAGACAGTACGTGATTCTTCGAAAAATTAGAACATAATTATTATATAAATCAGCTATTTCACTTCTGGTATACTTCCGAAAGAACTGAAAATAAAGTTCTGAAGAAAAGATTTATATTTTCATGTTTACAGTGGCATTATTCACAATGGTAAAACATGGAAGCAATTCAAGTATCCACTGAGAAATTAATGTATAAACATAATGTTGTATATATATATATATATACACAACAGAATGTCATTGAGCTTTAAAAAGGAAGGATTTTCTGACATATGTCACAACACAGTTGAAGTTTGAAGTAGCTTCTCTAAGTAAAATAAGCCAATAATATATATATATATATATATATACTGTATGAATCCACTTAAATGAGAGTTTTAGAATCATCAGAATCCTGAAAATAGAAAGTATAATGGTGGTTTCCAGGGATTTGGGAAAGAGGAAAAGGCAGAGTTAGTGTTTAATAGGTAAACAGTTTTAGCTTTACAAGATGAAAGAGTTGTGGGGATGGGTGGCAGCGATAGCTGCTGAGTAATGCAAATGTATTTCATGCCACTGAACTTACACATAAAAGGTAAGATGCAAAATGTGTGTATTATATCACACACTCACTCACTCACACACAAAAGCAGAATAATGACACAATAAAAAATTTTGATAGAGAAAACGAAAAGGAAGGAAAAAGATATACCATCGTAACAACAGTTAAAAGGAAACTGGGTAGCAACCTTAATTTTAGAAACAGGAGACTTTAGTACAAGAAAAATAATGAGGGATAAATAAAGGGCATGACATAAAGAACAGTTTTCTAGGGAGATGTAAGAATCCTTATTGTGTATGCACCTTTCAATAGACTGTCAGACTGCATAAGGCAAACTGATAGAACTGCAGGAAGAAGATGGGAAATTCACTATATAATTAGATACTTCAACCTCTAAGTAATTGCTAGATCAAGTAGACAAAAAGTCAGTTAAGGATATAGTTAGCCTGAAAACTACTATCGACCAAATTGATGTAATTTATAGAATACACTAATAAACAAAAGCAGAATACACCTTGTTTTCAAGTTTGCAGGGAACATTAAGAATATAGGCATATTCTGGGCTATAAAATACACACTAATAGTATTAAAACAATAAAAATCATATAAGTTATATCCTCAGACCACAATGGATTTAAAATGGAAATTAGTAAAAAGAAATGTAGCAGAAAAACAGCAAAATATTAGGTGATTAAACCAAGTTTGGGTCACAGAAAAAAATCACAAGAGAAATTTTAAAAGATTTTGAACTGGTGGTAAATTTTATGACAGAATAATTTATAAAATTTTTCAGAATTTATTAGGTGTAGTATAAAGCAATGAGTGAATCTTAGAATAAATATTAAAGTACTAAATATATGAGAAAAGATAGATCTAAAATCAATAAGCAAGATTCCACTTTAGGGTATTAGGAAATAGGAGAGCAATTTTAGACTAAAGTAAGCAAAAAAAATGATAATAATTAGAGCAGAAATCAATAAAATTGAAAATAGGAAAAGAGTGGGAAGAAAATCAATGCAATTGCAGCCAGATATTTGAAAAAAACAACAAAATTAATAAAACTCTAACCAAGCTAATCAAGAAAAATGGAGAGAAGAAATAAATATGAATATCAGAAATGAAAGAGAAGCCATTACTACTGATTCTAGACATTAAACAGATGATAAAAGAATCCTATGAAGAATTTTCTGCCCACAAATTTGACAACTTAAATAAAAGGCATCAGTTCAGTTCAATTCCGTCGCTCAGTCCTGTCTAACCCTTTGCAACCCCATGAAATGCAGCACACCAGGCCTCCCTGTCCTTAACCAACTCCCAGAGTCCACCCAAACCCATATCCATTGAGTCAGTGATGCCATCCAACCTTCTCATCCTCTGTCGTCCCCTTCACCTCCTGCCCTTCAATCTTTCCCAGCATCAGGGTCTTTTCAAACGAGTCAGCTCTCTGCATCAGGTGGCCAAAGCATTGGAGCTTCAGCTTCAACATTGGTCCTTCCAATGAACACCCAGGACTGATCTCCTTTAGGATGGACTGGTTGGATCTCCTTGCAGTCCAAGGGACTCTCAAGAGTCTTCTCCAACAACACAGTTCAAAAGGCTCAATTCTTCTGCACTCAGCTCTCTTTATAGTCCAAGTCTCACATCCATACATGACTACTGGAAAAACCAAAGCCTTGACTAGAGGGAACTTTGTTGACAAAATGTCTCTGATTTTTTTTTTTTTAAGGAAAAAAAAAAACATAGTCCAATAAAGCCCATAAATATAGATGAAAAAATTCAATAAAATATTAGCAAATTGCATGCAAAAAGGTATAAAAATAATTCAATACCACAACCAAATGAGATTTATTCCTAGCACGCAAAGTTGATTCATCATTGAAAAACAAACAAATGCAATCCATCACATTCAAGAGGCCAAAGAAAAATCATTATAAGACTATATCAACTAATACACAGAAAAAAGTCTCATAAAGCCTAAATCTCAGTATTAATAAAAGCTAATTTAATTTTTTTGGTAATAAAAATTCTCACAACTATAAATAGAAAGTTTATCCACTTGAAAAAGAACAAATACAAAAAAATTTATAGCAATCTTACAATAGCTGCAAAAAATTGGAAGACTTTTCCCTGAAACTAAAAACAGAGCAGGATGCCCCTCTCTATTCCACATCAATATTATATGGAAGTCCAAATGAGTATAACATGATAATAAAATACAATGTGGAAAGATTGGAAAAGAAAACATACAATGGTGTTTTTAAAGAAGATGATATTACAAAAAAGCCTAGAACTATCAAAATCACAGGACATAGACTTATTATACAAAAATAAATTGCTGTTCTATATGCCCACAATGAATAATGCTAATTTGCAGTTAAAAACATAATATTTGTTAACACCAAAAAAATGATACATAAGTATTGATCTAACAAAACATGCACAGCATCTGTATGTGGAAATCACAAAACTCTGATAAAGAATATACACAATGGAATATTACTCAGCATTAAGGAAAAATTCATTTGAATCAGTTCTACTCAGATGGACGAAACTGGAGCCCATTATCCAGAGTGAAGTAAGCCAGAAGCAAAAACAACAATACAGTATATTAACGCATATATATGGAATTTAGAAAGACGGTAACGAGAACCCAGCATGCGAGACAGCAAAAGGAACGCAGATGTATAGAATAGATTCAGGGCCTCTGTGGATGAGGGTAAGGGTGGGATGATATGGGAGAAGGGCATTGAAACATGTTAATTATCATATGTCTAAGCAATAGCCGGCCCAGGATTGATGCTTGGGACTGGTGCAATGAGATTTCCTGGGGGGAGGGAGGAGGGAGGGGGGTTATGGAGGGGGAGCATATGTAAACCCATGGTGATATCATGTCATTGTTTGGCAAAACTAATAAAAAAAAAATGTTAAAAAAAAAAGAAATCTTTAAAAAGATTTCACTATAGAGTGAAATAACTCTTGTTCCCTCAATATTATTAAAATATCAATTTTTATCATCTTGATCTGTATATTCAATACAATTCCAAACAAAATCTCATTAAGCAATTTTGCGGATGTTGACAAATGGAATTTAAAGTTAATTGGAAAATGAAAAATATTTACACAAATTTACATTCCCACCATCTGTTTAGGAGGGTTTTCCTTTCTTCACACCCTATTAGGAATTTATTACTTACAGACTTAAATACTTTTTAATTTTATTTAATTGGCATATAATTAATTTACAGTGTTGTGTTAGTTTGAGGTTTATAGCAAATACGTATATTATGTATATGTAATATAAAAAATAATATATGTATGATGGCCACCCTGACTAGTCTGAGGCAGCAACTCATTATATTTTTAATTTCCATTTCTCTAACAATAAGCAATACAGAGCATCGTTTCATGTCCCTGTTGGCCATATATATTTCTTATTTGAAGAAATGTCTATTTACGTCTTCTGCCCATTTTTTGACTGGGTTGTTTTGAAATATTGAGGTACATGAACTGTTGATGTTGAGATTAATCCCTTGTCAGTTGCATTGTTTACAAGTATTTTCACCCTTCCATAAGCTGACTTTTTGCATTGCTTATGGTTTCTTTTGCTGCATAAAAGATTTTTAAGTTCAATTAGCTCCCATTTGCTTGTTTTAGCTTTTGTTTCCTTTATTCTAGGTGATGGATCCCCTCAAAAAATATATGTGATTTGTGGCAAAGGCTGTTCTATCTATATAATAGAATACTACTCAGCCGTAAAAAAGAAATAATAACACTTACAGCAAAACGGATGTACCTAGAGATTATCATACTATGTAAAGGAAGTCAGAGAAAGGCAAGTATCATATTGTTTCACTTACATGTGGAATCTAAAAAATATATATAAATGAACTTATTTACAAAATAGAAAGAGACTCACAGAATAGAAAGTATTCTTATGGTTACCAAAGGGGAAAGGAGGGGAAGATATTGGAAGAATTTACTGAAGAGCATAGGGAACTATGGTCAATATCTTATAATAATCTATAATGGAAAATAATCTTAAAAACTATATATATATATAGTAGGGTTGATTTATAATGTGTTAAGTATATGGAAAAGTGATTCAATTATATATATGCATATATACAACTTATATACATAAATTAATTAAACACATTAAATAAATAAATACTGTACAATTTCTAATCCTCACTTAGGAAGTTTTTATTTGGTTTGTTTCACATTTTAAAATAATATTTTTCCTATAAACATAAGATTTGGTAACTGAAAAGATGGCTAATGAACTAACCAATTAGCTTAATCATTAAAAACTTGTGTTCAACTGCTCAGATTAGAGAAGAAAAGAGAGTTTAGGACTATTCTATTATTCATCCTCAAAGCACAGAGCAATTTTTACATATCTCAGTTTGACAGACAGTCGTTTCTAACAAACAGGTGTTTCAAGGTCAGAGCTAAGTATTGTTGGCAGAGATGTGAGGCAATAGACTGAACACCAGCCAACATGTACTTGGCTTCCATCCCTTGGTTTCACCAGCACTAATTTCGTTCACTGATAATTTTTTAAAGGTAAAATTATTACTGCCTCTGCAAATCTTCTGTAAATGATTTAAGCAAGTTTATTTCCTCTCCTTTTCCATTTTATGCTATAGCATTGCAAATAGGGATTTCTCCTAAGTGAACAGTCTTTCAAAGCATATCAATCAGTGACTGAATTTACTAACATTTTTAAAAAATATCCACTTATGACATATGCTTGGCAGGTTTTCTGGTTTCCAGTTAAAAGCAATCCTCTTACTTCCAAATAGCTTTTAAACTGAAACTATACCTAAAAATGTAACATTTATATCACTTTGTGCTCCTTTTTTTTTTTTCTTTAGTTAGCAGCGATTGTTAAAACTGCATAATCTCACTAAAATGTCCAAACAAGAGTCAAGGATTAAGATGGCTGTTTATAATGGCCATGAGCACACCATTTATATTAAGGGTATTTTAAGACATAAGATATAGCAAATCTGTTTCTTGATTTAAGATCTAATACAAAGAAATTTCCCATTCACTTTTTCACAGTGTTGAATTAAAAAATCCAGAGTAGAGAGGGAGATAGAAAATCAACACAAATAAGATTTTTTCTGCCTTGATTGTAGTTGTAATTTTAAATTATTACTATATAATAAAAAAAATTCCAATAAGTACATAAATGCTGAAACATCTTGTGTTTCTAAACTAGTAGATATCATAAAAATTTCATCTTTTGCTAAATAACTGTCAATATGAGAAAATATACCCCTTTACTTCTCAAGGTGAAAATCTCAAAAAATTATAGCTTTAATCTATAAAGTTGATGTAAAATTTCAGTAAATCAAATTACACAATGCTAGAAATTATCAATTCTTATTAATAAACCAAATCACATTTATTACATGTTTAATAATTTATTTGTACTGTTTAATTGTCTTTGCATTGTTGCAATTTTCACACTGTCTTCTCTAATTAGTACTGTGTGGAATTAAAGAAACACAATATAGAAATGCTCACAATTGTTTCATTATGATTTATACATATTACAATGCAAAAATAAAATATGTGTACACATTTATATAATGGCTTCTCTGGTGCTTCAGATGATAAAGAATCTGCCTCCAATTCAGGAGACCTGGGTCAGAAGATCCCTTGGAGAAGGGAATGACTACCCATTCCAGTATTCTTGTCTAGATAATTCATTGACAGAGGAGCCTGGTGGGCTACAGTCCATGGGGTCTCACAGAGTTGGACACAACTAACTGACTAACACTTTTGCTTTAAATTACACATATAATGTTGGTTATATAAATTATGCAAGTATAAGAAACTCCTTTTTAATATTGAATATTCTATTTGAAGCTTATCTAAATAATTATGTGATTAGTATCAGTATACATAAAATTTTGTCACACTTTTGATTTTTGCCTTTGTAAAAATTCTCAGAAGATTGCTAGAAAAGAATTTGAACACTGAGTGACTTCAGACATTGAAGAAGGATTTTCACAAATTTTACCAATGTATATTGCTACAAATAGTGCTTTGAGAATGCCCATTTCAAAATATACTGGAAAATATTATTGCATAAAAATATTTGTCTTTTGCATTGGTTAAAAATCCATCTCATTGACATTTAGTGTAACACAAAGTGACATTTATATGTTTATATTTCATTTCTTAAACAAATTTTCCATGAAATATTTATTCATATCTTCTGCCAGTTCTTAACTGTGACATCATTTATTAACATGCATGAGCTTTGTATTTTATAGATGGTAGTATTTCATTTTCCATATTCATTCATTATTTTCATTTAACTCTTCCTATTATTTTCAATGTCTAGAATTTTAACTGTGAATTGAAATTTTCATTTCCCTGTTTGACCCTTTTTTAAATATGTATAGCAGCTTTATTTGTAATAGCTAACATCTGAAAAAAAAAAAAAACCTGGGTGTTGAATAGAATGAGAATGAGTAAACAAATTCATACATTCTTACCACTAGCAATAAAAAGGAAAGTATGGCTGATTTACAAAATAACAAAAATGAGTCTCAAAACCCTGACTAAAACATTGTCTAGAAAACAGTATATGTGTGATTTCTTTTACTTGAAATTCCAAAAGTAACATATGATGGAAAAAATAATCACAACATTAGTAGCCTTAGAGTAGATAATGGAAAACTGACTGGCAAGGATATTGAAAAATTTTCTGATGATGATAATATTCTGTATTTTAATAGGAGGCTGAGTTTCAGAGGTCAAAGTTCATTGAGTGCACACTTCAGTTTTGTACAATTGACTACAGTCAAGTTTTACACCAAAAGAAAAAAAAATGTAAATAAATATCTGACTTCATTTAATAAATTTCATTCTGAATTTTTTATATAATCTTGAAAGGTGACTTTCTATCTAGCTATTACAAAACATTGGCTATAGTCTCCATGTTGTCCAGTGCATCCCTGAGCCTTACACCCAACTGTACCTTCCACCTTGTGTGTGTGCTTAGTCGCTCAGTCGTGTCTGATTGTGACCCCATGGGCTGTAGCGCTCCAGGCTCCTCTCTCCTTGGGATTCTCCAGGCAAGAACCAGGCAAGAACAATGGAGTGGGTTGCCATTTCCTTCTCCAGGGTATATTCCTTACCCAGTAATTAAACCCACTTCTCTTACCTTTGCAGAGGGATTTTTTACTGAGACACCAGTGAAGCCCTGGTAGCTCAGCTAGTAAAGAAACCTTCCACCTTATCCAGCCCTATAAGACCCCTCTCCTACTCTCCACTGGTAACCATTAGCTTGTCCTCTATATCTGTGAGTCTTTTCCCTTTTGTTACATTCACTAGTTTCTGTGTACTTTAGATTAATCATATAATTAATGTTATACAGTTTTTGTCTTTCTTTCTCAGACTTATTCACTTAGCATAGTGCCAAGTCCATTTCTCGCTCTCTCTGTATGTTATATATATGCCACAATGTCTTTCTCCATGCATCTGTTGATGGACACTTAGGTTGTTTCCATATCCTGTCAACTCTAAATAAAGCTTGCAAGAAAACTGAGGTGCATATATCTTTCTGAATTTTTTTTCAGATACATACCCAGTAGTGGAATTACTGGATCACATGGTAGTTTTGGTTCCCAGGTAGCACAGTGGTAAAGAATCCACCTGCCAATACAGGAGATGCAAAGAGATGTGGGTTCTATTTCTGGGTCAGGAAGATACTCTGAATTAGGAAATGACAACCTCCTCTAGTATTCTGGCCTGGAAAATTCCATGGACAAAGGAGCCTGGGGGGTTACTGTCCATGGGGTCACAAAGAGACAAGACTGAGTGACTAAGCACACACATGGCAGTTCTATTTTTAGGAATTAATCATTTCCTTGTCTGACTTCTTGATATAGACTTGATAATGAGAAATTCTATCTTCGTTTAATGAATATTTTATATTAAATGTTTAATTATGCTCAATTAAAATAATTAAATTAATCTATTATTTAATTTATATTAAAGATAAATTACTCCTTGAGTTTAATTAGTTTAATTTTATTTCAGATATCTGTATAACATGTGATGGAAGATGTATTTTTACCAAAACTTAAGCCACTGTTCTATAATTTATAAATTTTTAAATTATAGCTTTTTACTACACTTTTTCTGATATGTCACTGTTAACATTATCTCTTTAGAGAACATTTTAATATCCATTGGGGCAAGTCTTCTATCATTATTGTCTTTTAAAAACTTTATTTTTTTCCATTATTTCCTTCCAAATAAACATTTAAACCCATCTGTGACTGTCAGGAAAAAAAATCATTATTGTAATTGAAATTGCAGAATTATGTGAATTGAGAAAATAGGTTTTCAATAATGAATTCTTGGACCAGAAGTACAGTATCTTTCTGCATTTTTAAGTAATTGTTGAGATTTTCAGTTTATAGTTCTGTCCATGTAGATTTTTCAGAATTCCTTTTTAAAGTCAGTTTTACTAAAGTATCCTTTATAGACAGTAAAATGAATCCATGCTTAAGTGTATTTTTGATATGCATTGATACGTTTATTCACCCATGTAACCACTACACCAATCACCATATAAAAGCTTAAAATTCCACTTGTGCCTCTACTCCCATCATTCTCTTTCCTGTGTTAACCAAAATTTCAGAAACAAGACCTGACTGAAATTAACAGGCATCAATTTGTGGTTTGCTAGGACTGCAGCCTGCAAAGCACCAACTCCACAAGCACTTGAAATGTGCTCCACTCAACTATGAAATGAAGGGAACTTATAAAGGTAAAAACTGCAAGTCCACAGTTAGTTACATGAGTTGTTTGTCAAGAATTATTACAGCTGGCAAGAAGGAGGGGTGCCTGTCAAGCAAGAACTGGTTGAAATCAGAAATAGTTGCATAGTTATTAATAAAACAAAGTTGCAGGTAGTAAGTGCTAGCCTTTCAGTCATGTCTGACCCTTTGTGACCCAGCGAACTGTAGGCTCCTCTAGGCTCCTCTGTCTGTGGGATTGATTTCCCAGGCAAGAAGACTGGCCAGCCATTTCCTTCTCCGGGGGAACTTCCTGACCCACTGGATCAAACCTGAGTCCCCTGTATTGCAGGCAGATTCTTTGCTGTCCGAGCCACCAAGGAAGCCAGTAGATGTTGTTCTAAAATGATGGGAGATATAATTAAATTTGGTACTGCATAGTTCAGAAACTTCAGGTCTGGGCACTGGTCTGAGACCAGGTCGTTAATGGCTATCTGACTCCATTTTGTATGCCAGAACTGATTACTTCATTATGATTTCAATCTGTCCTTATCCTCCACCCAAGACAGAAATCAATATGATTTAGAACTATAGACTAGTTTTTCTTCTAAAATGTCATGTCAATAGAAACTTATGTAAAGAAAATTAAAAAAAAAAAGTAAAATAAAATAAATTCAGTCACACTGAAAAAAAAACAAAAAAACAAAACAAAACAAAAAAAGAAACTGACATATATACTTGAGTCTGGATTGTGTCAGTTAGCATAGTTTTGTTGAGAATCATCATGTTAATATGTGCATCTTCACTTTTAGTCCATTATATGAATACACCACAATTTATTTTTTTAAGTTATTATGTCAAGTTTGTGACTGCTAGGAATACAGCTATTATGAGTATTTATATAAATTCCTTGAGGAACTATGTTTTATTTTTTTTCAACACCATTTTTATTTTTTTATTGTTTTTTCCATATAATGACATGATATCACCATGGGTTTACATATGCTTCCCCTCCGGAACCCCCCTCCCTCCCCCCTCCCCCCGGGAAATCTCCGTGCACCCGCCCCGAGCACCAATCCTGGGCTGGCGATTGATTAGACACATGACAATTAACATGCTTCAATGGAACTATGTTTTAATTTCTGCCTGTATAATAGCAAAGTGTGAACTACTGGATCATAGGGCAAATATGTGTCTAACGTATAGCTTGCTAACCTTATTTTCTAAGGTGATTGAATCATTTATACTACAACTCAAAGAATTAAACTTCAGTCATTGCAGTGCTCACCAATGTCACATATATTTTTTAAATTTTAGACATTCTACTTAGTGTGATATCTAATTTTACAGTGCATATCCATAATGACAAATAGTGTGAGCATTTTTTTGTAGGCTTTTTGCTATCCATATATGTTCTTTGGTGAAGTGTCTGATAAAATCCTTCATTCAGTTTTTTTCTGTTTTTTTTGTCCTTAGTTTTCAGTTATGTTAATATTTCATCAAATGTTTGAGCTCACCATTATGCAACATTCACCTGGAATTTTGTTTCTGGAAAAGTACTTATTATTATATTTAATTTATTTAATAAATATATTCTTGGTAAACTGTTACTTTTAAGAAGCTTATTCATTTCATGTAAAGTTGATAAATTTATTTTAACTTTCTTCAAAATATGTTTTATAATCTAATAACTGAAAAATTTTTATTGGTGGCCTCTTTTATTCATGGTATTAAAACCTATTTTCTCTTCAGCCAGAGATGTTCCCAATGAACTAGCTTTTTATTACATTGATTTTTTTTTTAATTTTCTTTACTTTATTGTGTTGGTTTTGCCATACAATGACATGAAACAGCCATGGGTTTACATATGCTCCCCCTCCAGAACCCCACTCCCTCCTCCCTCCCTCCCGATTCCCTCTCCCTGGGTAACCCTGGTGCACCAGCCCTGAGCATCAACCCTGGGCTGGCGATTGATTTCACATATGATAATTAACATGTTTCAATGCCATTCTCCCATATCATCCCACCCTTGCCCTCTTCCACAGAGTCCGCGAGTCTGTCCTATACATCTGTGTTCCTTTTGCTGTCTCGCATGCAGGGTTCTCTTTACCATCTTTCTAAATTCCATATATATGCGTTAGTAAACTGTATTGTTGTTTTTCCTTCTGGCTTACTTCACTCTGGATAATAGGCTCCAGTTCCGTCCAGCTGAGTAGAACTGATTCAAATGGATTTTTTTTAATGCTGAGTAATATTCCATTGTGTATATGTACCACAGCTTTCTTATCCATTCGTCAGTTGATGGGCATCTAGATTGCTTCCATGTCCTGGCTATTGTGAACAATGAGGCGATGAACATTGGGGTACACGTGTCTCTTTCAATTCTGGTTTCCTCGGTGTGTATGCCCAGCAGTGGGATTGCTGGGTCATATGGCAGTTCTATTTACAGTTTTTTAAGGAATCTCCACACTGTTTTCCATAGTCGCTGTACTAGTTTGCATTCCCACCAACAGTGTAAGAGAGTTCCCTTTTCTCCACATCCTCTCCAGAATTTATTGCTTGTAGATTTTTGGATGGCAGCCATTCTGACTGGTGTAAAGTGGTACCTCATTGTGGTTTTGATTTGCATTTCTCTGATAATGAGTGATGTTGAGCATCTTTTCATGTGTTTGTTAGCCATTTTTATTTCTTTGGAGAAATGTCTATTGAGTTCTTTGGCCCACTTTTTGATTGGGTTGTTTATTTTTCTAGAATGGAGCTGCAGGAGTTGCTTGTATATTTTTGAGATTAATTGTTTGTCCGTTGCTTCATTGGCTATTATTTTCTCCCATTCTGAAGGCTGTCTTTTCACCTTACTTATAGTTTCCTTTGCTGTGCAGAAACTTTTGATTTTAATTAGGTCCCATTTGTTTATTCATGCTTTTATTTCCGATATTCTGGGAGGTGGGTCATAGAGGATCCCGCTTTGGTTTATGTTGGAGAGTGTTTTGCCT
>ML663565.1:24690266-24905113 GCA_007570785.1 Antilocapra americana
GGTCATAGAGGATCCCGCTTTGGTTTATGTTGGAGAGTGTTTTGCCTATGTTTTCCTCTAGGAGTTTTATAGTTTCTGGTCGTATGATTAGATCTTTGATCCATTTTGAGTGTATTTTTGTGTATGGTGTTGGAAAGTGTTCTAGTTTCATTCTTTTACAAGTGGCTGTCCAGTTTTCACAGCACCATTTGTTAAAGAGGTTGTCTTTTCTCCATTGTATATTCATGCCTCCTTTGTCAAAGATAAGGTGTCCATAGATGCGTGGATTTATCTCTGGTCTTTCTATTTTGTTCCATTGATCTATATTTCTGTCTTTGTGCCAGTACCATACTATCTTAATGACTGTGGATTTGTAGTATAGCCTAAAGTCGGGTAGGTTGATTCCTCCAATTCCATTCTTCTTTCTCAAGATTGCTTTGGCTATACGAGGATTTTTGTATTTCCATACAAATTGTGAAATTATTTGTTCTAATTCTCTGAAAAAGACCTCTGGTTATGGCTGGTCTGTTTTCTATTTCATATATTTTACACTTTTCCTTCTGCTTGCTTTATTTAATTAATCCTTCCTTAAAAAGGAACAATTCACAGTTCATTGATAAACATTCTTAGATAAACACAAAAACCTGCAGATTTCTAAGTATTGATGCAATTGCATCCCCTAAAATTTTATACCTATTTTTATTATTCATTTTTAAATGCTTTTTGATTCACTTTGTTATGCATTTTTCTCAATGGATGATTACAAGTGTCATAGTTAATTTCTTACATTTGTAGATTTTCTATGTATTTTAAATATATATTTGCAACAGAGTTCTCTTGTGATCAGAGAACACATTTTGTATAATGTCAGTCACTTTCAATGTCCTGAAACATGTTACATGGCTCAGTATGCATGTGTGCATGCTCAGTCATGTCCAGCTCTTTGTGACCCCACAGACTTGCCTGGCTCTTCTGTCCATGGGATTTCTCAGGCAAGAATGTTAGAGTAGGTTGCCATTTTTCTCTCCAGAGGACACTCATCTTAATGAATGTTTCATGTACATTTGAAAAGACCATATATTCTGCAGTTGTTATGAGGGTCAAGTATTATATATGTCAGTTTGGACAAGTTCGTTGATAGTTTCCTATATCCTTATAAATGTTTCTATTTGGTTTACCCATTTCTTAAAGAACAATGCTTAAATCTACAAATATAATATATACTTATGTCAATGTATATATATTTATACACATACTGAGAAAAAGAGGGGGTTGACTGGATAAAAGAGAGAGGAAGAGGGAGAGAAATAGGGTAAGAATTTAGCATATACTAACCTGAGTATTTTTCTTTGTTTCTGGGTTAATATAATATTGAGGAAAGTCCATATATTTTATTACCTAAAAGTACATCTTACAAGAGACTTATTTTTTATGAAAAATTGAAAAAATCTTACCATTATATCTCAGCCTATGCATATCCTTTAACATCTATTTGGCAATTGATGAATCATTTTGCTTAGTATTTGGTCAATTTAACTTTTCTATATATTTGTTAATATTGATAATGTTTAGTTTTTCAGAAATCTTATATTTTAGTATATGTACACAATAGTATTTTATTTTATACTTTAATGAACACTTTACTGTATATGGTTAATATTGTCTCTCTCACCCTTAATTTCAATATATTTGCTTATTTTAATTAGCCTCAACAGTATTTATATTTTTAAGACAAATTTATTTCCACATTAACTGTGCTAGAAATAATCATAATTTTTGCTTGTTTGTTTTATTGTACAACCCTTCCCCTTTTCATTGTCAACTTAAGAATCTGTGGTCAGATTCTTGCATAATGAAATTAAAACAGAGCTCCCTCATTTTTTCATACTAAGATTATTTAGCAAACATTGTGCAAGTCATTGACATGTTTAGGAACTTATAATCTAATTATAATTATTACTCTAGTAGTGACAAAAATTAATACATGATATCAATGCACTTTTAATTATAATGCATATATACTTCATTCACATGAAGATATTTTTAACAAATATTTGCCTAAAAATTATAATCCAGATTAACAGAATGTAACTACTACTAACTTAGCAATAATTCTCTTCCTTGTGGTTATGAATCTGGTCTCCATCACTTTTATGCTACAGTGCTTTCTCTGACAACCAGTAATACATGGTAGATTTAGCAGCCAGTTTAAACCGCTGGAATGTGTTTTTCTAAGAATGTAAGTACCAGCATCTATGTATAGCTCCCCAGTAAATTCTTCCAATTTTCCTTTGATTAATTGTTTGGCTCACAAATTAATTGGTGGAATGCTAGTCTCTGCTACAGGAATATCTAGAATTACTTGCATGGCATCCTAATAAGTTGAATTTATTTCTCTCATATAGTTTTACGTTTTTTTTTCAAGTGGGTGTTTCTTTCCTCCCTTCTTATATACAATAAAGCCTCTTGCAGATACTTTCAATGTAACTGATATAACAATTATTGGCCAATTTCATATTTTAAACTAATGTTGTTTGGTAGAAAGCTTAAATGCTAAGAGGATAAGTACATGATAATTTTTCTTTATACATAATTATATATGTATGTGTGCATTCAAATTTATTGTAAGTTTTCCCCAGACATTTTGTCACATATTTTAAATATATTGCATTGAATTTTTACTGTGTTAAATATCAAGGTTTAAATTTATTTAGGTTTATTCAAGAATAAATACCAATTAAATTCATTAAATTAAATTTAGTAAATAATAATTTGGTACTAATGGACTTCACAGGTGTTGCAGTGGTAAAAATCTGCCTGCCAATGCAGGAGATGCAGGAGATACAGTTTCAATCCCTGGGTGGAGAAGACCACTGCAGTAAATAATGGCAATCTGTTCTAGTTTACTTGCCTGGAAATTCCCATGGACAGAGGAGCCTCGCAGGCCACAGTTCACAGTCCACATGACTGAGCACACACAATTTGGTGCTATGACCAGAAAAAACAAATATCCACTGAGAACTTTCAATGTGGCTAATGTGACTGGGAGGCTAAGTTTTAATTGTATTTAAGTTGAATTAAATTTTAAAAACCATCTGTGGCCAGTGGTTACCATTTTGAAGAATGCTAACTAGAAATATCTATTTGTGAGTTGATGCAACATTACTATGGCATAAATTTTCCTTACTGTTCTGGTCTTTTGTACACTTGATCATCCCAAATTTGATATCTGGCAAATTAACCACTGTGATCCAGTAATTATAATGATCAATGTAAGCATTATTATTTGTTACATATAGTAACTAAGGAGGTGGCCATCATATATATTAGAGTGTAAATACTGATAATGTGAAATGATGGCCACAGTAGAGAATTAAGATATAAGATCAAATTGTTCAACAGTATAAATAGTAAAATTCCATTTCCATAAAAAACAAGCAAGTATGTGCATATGTGCATGTGGTTTTGCTTTTCTGTGCAGTTTACAATATTTTTAAAAAGAAAAATTTAAAAAGGGAAATTTCTAATGGTTTTGTCATTGAAAAGTTCAGAACAGAAGAAAATACTGTAAGACAGACTTAATGGTGGTCTCCATGAAATCTGCCTTCTAGTATCCAAACCCTTGCATAATCCTCTCACCTTAATTGTAAATGGGACCTGTGACTTGCTTCTAATAGAATATGGCAAAGCTGTTGAGAGGTACATGGCTATATGAATGTCTTATTCTTTATAATAGAGAGCAAAAGGTCAGGTCTGATTTGTTTAGTTTTAGCTCAGGAACAAACCATGCTTACTAAATAGGTTTTAAATAAATATTTGTGGAGTTTACAAATAACAAACAAATTTTGACTGAATAAATATCAGTAGAAAAATTAAATCCACAGCTTTTTTAAGCCAACCCTTCTTCTTACTCATTTTGAAAAAGTCAGCTGCCGTGTTGTGAGCTTCCCTATGGAAAGTGCCATGTGCCAAAGAACTAAGGGTATCATGCAGTGCAGTCAGAGAGAAACCAAGAGAGACATACTGTCAGCCTGCAAGAAGCTGCAAGCTGCCAAAAACCATGTGAGCTTGGAAGGAGATGGTAAAATGGACAGAGTAGATAAGTTTTAAAATGCAGGCTACAGTTGATGATATAGTCAAATCTAACATCCATCGTGTTGGCAATAGGTAAAAATGGAAGTCTCTTAGTTGAGAGTGTCTTGCTTATTAGGAAGATTCATGATGGAAGAAGAATAATGATCAATGCACACACCATCACCTGGATATATAACAGTGAGCTGGTTAAGAATTTGCATATGGAGACTGAATATTGGGAAAGGAAAGCCTAGTATGACAGAAAATCAAATTCAAAGACTAATTTAGGAAAAAATGTTTATTATTTACAGTAGCTCATTTCACATAAAACGGTTATACTCAAACTCCTTCAAGCTAGGCTTCAGCAGTATGTGAACTGAGAACTTCCAGACATACAATGTGGGTATAGAAAAGGCAGAGGAACCAGAGATCAAATTGCCAACATTTATTGGATCATAGAGAAAGCAAGGGAATTCAAGAAAAACCTCTACTTCTGCTTCATTGACTACGCTAAAGCCTTTGACTGTGTGGATCACAAAAAACTGGAAAATTCTTAAAGAGATGGGAATGCTAGATCACCTTACCTGCCTCCTGAAAAACTTGTATGTAGGTCAAGAAGCAACCACTAGAACCAGACATGGAACAATGGACCGGTTCAAAATTGGGAAAAGGGTACTACAAGAGTGTATATTGTCACCCTTCTTATTTAACTTCTATGTATGGTACATCATACAAAATGCCAGGCTGGATGAATAACAAGTTGGAATCGAAGACTGCCTAGGAGAAATATAAATCACCTCAGATGTGCAGATGATACAACTCTAGTACAGAAAATGAAGGTAAATTAAAGAGGCTCTTTATGAGGGTGAACAAGGAGAGTGAAAAATTTGGCTTCAATCTCAGCACTCTAAAAACAAAGATCATGGCTTATGGTCCCATCAATTCATGGCAAAAAGAAGAGAAAAAAAGTGGAAGAGTTAACAGACTTTATTTAATTGGGCTCTAAAACCACCGCAGATGGTGACTGCAGATATGAAATTAAAAGATGCTTGCTCCTTGGAAGAAAAGCTGTGACAAACCTATACAATGTATTGAAAAGCAGAGACATCACTTTGCCAGCAAAGGTCCATGTAGTCAAAGTTGTGGTTTTTACCAGTAGTCATGCACAGATGTGAGAGTTGGACCATAAAGAAGACTGAACACTGAAGGACTGATGCTTTTGAATTGTGGTGCTGGAAAAGACTCTTGAGAGTCCTTTAGACTGCAAGGAGATCAATCCTAAAGGAAATCAACCCTGAACATTCATTGGAAGGACTGATGCTGAAGCTGAAGCTCCAATACTTTAGTCACCTAATGGGAACAACCGACTCATTGGAAAAAACCCTGATGCTGGGGAATACTGAAGGCAAAGAGAACAGGATGGCAGAGAATGAGGTGGTTAGATAGCATGGCAACTCAATGGACATTAATTTAAGCAAACTTTGGGAGACAGTGAAGGGCAGAGGAGCTTAGTATGCTACAGTCCATGGGGTGGCAGCGTTGCACACAACTTAAGAGACTGAACACCAACAACAACTCACAAAAACAATAAAGGTCCAACCTATTAAAGATGTGCTATTCTTTATAAACAAATATGATAAAACTTAATTCAAAGAGATAAAATGAGATGGGTTAATAGGAAGATTTCCCCAATGGTCCAGTGGTTGAAATGATGCTTTGTAATTCAGGGAACGTGAGTTCAACCCCGGGTCAGGGAACTAAGTTCCCACTTGTTGTGGGACAACTAAGCCCATGCGCCACATCTAGAGTGTCTGGGAACTGCACTGAAAGATCTCACATGACACAGCAAAGACCAGATGCATTCAAATGAATTAAAAAACTACACAAATGGAAAAAGAATACTTTTCATGAATATATGATTCAGGGTCATATATATGACAATTTTACTAAAACACAGTCTATGTAAACAATATAATTCTAAAAGTTACAAGGTTTTTTAAAAGAACATGTTAAAAATAATTAGAATGAGTATAACCAAGACAACTGTAAAAGAACAAGGTGGATGGATGATTTATATCAGTGAAGATATACACTTCATCGGTTTCAGCAGAGTATGTTGACACAGGGAGAGATAAATGGACCAATGAGACAGAAGAGAGTGCCCAGCAAAAGACTCATACAATTATGGCAACTTGATATATGACATACAAAGCTTTAGAATTCAGCTGGAAAATGACAGACTAAACACAAATGGTACAGGAATAACCATTTCAAATCTTTTATATAGTTTCTATATAAAAAATAAAAAAAGCTTCTGCACAACAAAGGAAACTATAAGCATGGTGAAAAGACAGCCTTCAGAATGGGAGAAAATAATAGCCAATGAAGCAACAGACAAACAATTAATCTCAAAAATATACAAGCAACTCCTGCAGCTCCATTCTAGAAAAATAAATGACCCAATCAAAAAGTGGGCCAAAGAACTCAATAGACATTTCTCCAAAGAAATAAAAATGGCTAACAAACACATGAAAAGATGCTCAACATCACTCATTATCAGAGAAATGCAAATCAAAACCACAATGAGGTACCACTTTACACCAGTCAGAATGGCTGCCATCCAAAAATCTACAAGCAATAAATTCTGGAGAGGATGTGGAGAAAAGGGAACCCTCTTACACTGTTGGTGGGAATGCAAACTAGTACAGCCACTATGGAAAACAGTGTGGAGATTCCTTAAAAAACTGCAAATAGAACTGCCATATGACCCAGCAATCCCACTGCTGGGCATACACACCGAGGAAACCAGAATTGAAAGAGACACGTGTACCCCAATGTTCATCGCCTCATTGTTCACAATAGCCAGGACATGGAAGCAATCTAGATGCCCATCAACTGACGAATGGATAAGAAAGCTGTGGTACATATACACAATGGAATATTACTCAGCATTAAAAAAAAATCCATTTGAATCAGTTCTACTCAGCTGGACGGAACTGGAGCCTATTATCCAGAGTAAAGTAAGCCAGAAGGAAAAACAACAATACAGTATACTAATGCATATATATGGAATTTAGAAAGATGGTAAAGAGAACCCTGCATGCGAGACAGCAAAAGAAACGCAGATGTATAGAACAGACTCGTGGACTCTGTGGAAGAGGGCAAGGGTGGGATGATATGGGAGAATGGCATTGAAACATGTTAATTATCATATGTGAAATCAATCGCCAGCCCAGGGCTGATGCTTGGGGCTGATGCACCGAGATGACCCAGGGGGAGGGAATCGGGAGGGAGGAGGGAGGGGGGTTCTGGAGGGGGAGCATGTGTAAACCCATGGCGGTTTCATGTCATTGTATGGCAAAACCAACACAATAAAGTAAAGCAAAAAAAAAACCTCCCAATGTCACCTAGAGTCAACTCCATAGGTGTTAGATACCTAAATGTGAAATTAAAAAATATATATATTTTAAAGGATATTTACAGAAATATCCATGTGCCCTAATAGTAAGAAAAATTCCCTATAAAGATCAAAGGAAAAACCATAAAAATAAATATACTAATAAATTTAAATACACCAAAATGAAAATATTTTGTGTAAGTCTACAGACAGAAAATATTTTATCACGTATAATAGAATTTCATGTCCATGAAATGTACTAATAAGTGTAAAGCATTTGAAAAGTAAATGACAAATAGTGAGCACAATATAAATGCTACAAGGGTCATTATTTTATGAACACATGAAGAGATTCTTAAAAGCCATAAGAAACATTAACTAAAAAGCAGCACCTTAATAGAAAAGTAGGCAAAAATGTGAATAGCAATTGGAAAGAACAGAAATAGAGTTGGTCAAAATCAGAAAAATACTAATGAGACGTCATTGACTTCCTTAGACTAGGAAAAATTAAAACCATTCTTGATAACAAATGTTAGCAGCAATGAGAAATAATGAAAGTTTTATCAATTACTACCTCTGTAAACAATTGTTTCACCTACTTTCAAAAGGTAGCTCACAAAAGCTAGCTGAAAATAACATATTCCAAAAACTAGTAATTCTATTATTACTAGTAAAATTTGTATGCACCTTATATATTTGCACAATGTGACATTTTAAAGAATATTTATTGCATTTATTGTAATATTTTAAAAGTTAGGGTTAATCTAAGTGTCCTCTAAAATGCAAACTGATAAAAGATGTTATATTCATACAATTAAATATCAAAATTACTAGAGCTATAGATATCAACTTGGATAAATCTCAAAAACATAATGTGCAAAATTTTAAAAGCATGTAAACCTGTGTTTATATTTTTATGGACAATAAGTATTAGAGTTTCAGTTTAAGCATCAGTCTTTCTAATGAATATTCAGATCGATGTCCTTTAGTACTGACTGATTTTGAGAAGTAATAATTATGCAATTGGATGAGATGAGCACCGGAAAAAACTAATTGAGAAGAAACAAAAAGCCTTTGGAAGTCTTCATTTGCACAGGTGTGTGTGTGTGCTTACTTGTGTTCGACTCTTTGAGACCCCATGGACCGCAGCCCACCAGGCTCCTCTGTCCATGGGTTTACTCTAGGCAAGAATACTGGAGTGGGTTGCCATGCTCTTCTCCAGGGGATCTTCCCAACCTAGGGATCGAACCCAGGTCTCCTGCATTGCAGGTGGATTCTTTATCATCTGAGCCACGAGGGAAGCCCTCATTTGCATATGGCAGTCAGAAATCGTCAACAAAATGTGGCCATACAGACATAACTAAATAAGAAAGACATTATCAAGATTAAATTAAAAGAATGTAACAAGAAAGAATGTAATAACAGAGGATGAGATGGCTGGTTGGCATCACCGACTCAATGAACATGAGCCTGAGCAAACTCTGGGAGATAAAGAAGGACTGGGAAGCCTCCTGAGCTGCAGTCCATGGGGTTGCACAGAGTTGGACACGACTGAGCAACTGAACAACAACAACAATGTATAGACTTTGGGGAAGGCAGGATCTTGGTTGAGGGAAAAGAGAGAGAGGACTCAAGAATATTCAGAAGATTACATATTCCTAACACAGATTAACTTAATATTCTCCAGGAGATCTTCCTGACCCAGAGAGTGAACCCCCGTCTTTCATATTTCCTGCATTGGCAGAAGGGTTCTTTACCACTAGCACCACCTAGGAAGCCCAGTTTAATATACACAAAGTTTAAAACACATGGTAATGGAAGATTTATCATCTTTCAATAATTGATAAAACAAAACCATTAATAATATAAATAATTTGAAAAATACTTGAAAAGATCATAGAAAAATAAAAAGATATTTTTTTATTCAAATAATATATAACCTATTCAGTTTTTCTATAGGTTTTCTTTGGGAAAAAAAAAAACTTGAGATTATTCTCAGCTGTACTTAAGTTTGTCAAGAAGATTCTGCACATTACTGAAGAACATTAAATTGAGAGATATTCCAAAAAATTGTATTTGACTCTATCTCATTATTTTTTTTTTCAGCCAAGCAGGAATATTACTGAAAATAAGGAAATATTTTCTGGGCTGTCTTGTAACTACAGTTGATTCCTAAAAAACATAGATTTGAACTACATGTGTCCACTTACACATGGATTGTTTTTGGTCATAAATCCTAGTGTATTACACAATCCATGGTTGAATTTCTGCACAGGAAGGAATCTTGGATATGGATGACTGGCTTCAAGTTATTGTCTGACATGCAGCTGCATGGAGGGTGGCAATGCTAACCTCTGTTTTGTTCTGGTGTCAACTATAATCGTGGTAAGACCTGTTCAAATGGGAGATAAGTGATAGCAGTGTTTGCCACCTGCAATAACTGTACCCAAACCAGAGTGTACTGTTTCTTTCCTTTTTATTTCCTCTTCTTTATAACTGGAGTTTGGATTCAGTAGCTGGAACTGAACCATGGAGCAGAAAATGGGCATTCAGAATGCTAGAACAGCATGGGTCCTGACGTCTCTGAAGCTGACCTACAAGTCCTGGCCCATTCATTCTACTCTTATGTATGAGAAAGCTAAATCTATACTGTATTTAATCCACATTAATTTTGAAATTTTATTTTACTCAGAGATTAATTATATTCTATATGTGACTTATAAGAAATAGCTGTTATAAAATCATCATAATGAAGATAGTTATATACTAAATCAGGAATAAATTAATTTGCTAATGTCTAACAGCCATGAAATTAAAAGATGCTTACTCCATGGAAGAAAAGTTATGATGAACCTAGATAACGTATTGAAAAGCAGAGATATTACTTTGCCAACAAAGGTCCATCTAGTCAAGGCTATGGTTTTTCCAGTAGTCATGTATGGATGTGAGAGTTGGATGGTGAAGAAAGCTGAGCACTGAAGAATTGATGCTTTTGAACTGTGGTGTTGGAGAAGACTCTTGAGAGTCCCTTGGACTGCAAGGAGATCCAAGCAGTCCATCCTAAAGGAGATCAGTAATGGGTGTTCATAGGAAGGACTGATGCTGAAGCTGAAACTCCAATACTTTGGCCACCTGACGTGAAGAGCTGACATATTTGAAAATACCCTCATGCAGAGAAAGACTGAGGGCAGGAGGAGAAAGGGACGACAGAGGATGAGATGGCTGGATGGAATCACCGACTTGATGAACACAGGTTTGGGTAGACTCCGAGAGTTGGTGATGGACAGGGAGGCCTGGCGTGCTGTGGTTCATGGGGTTACAAAGAGTCGGACACAACTGAGCGACTGAACCAAACATAACTGAATCAAAATCATGGACATCATCAGATGGTCAACACCGAAATAAGATTGATTATATTCTTTGCAGCCAAAGATGGAGAAGCTCTATACAGTCAGCAAAAACAAGACCAGGAGCTGACTATGGTTCAGATCCTGAACTCCTTATTGCCAAATTCAGACCAAAATTGAAAGTGAGAAAACCACTAGGCCCTTCAGGTATGACATAAACCAAATCCCTTATGACTATACTGTGGAAGTAGAAATAGATTTAAAGGACTACATCTGATAGACAGAATTCCTAATGAATTATGGATGGAGGTTCATGACATTGTACAGGAGACAGGTATCAAGACCATCCCCAAGAACAAGAAATGCAAAAAAGCAAAATGGCTGTCTGAGGAGGCCTTACAAATAGCTGTGAAAAGATGGGAAGTGAAATGAAAAGAAGAAAGGAAAGATATACCCATTTGAATGCAGAGTTCCGAAGAATAGCAAGGAGAGACAAGGAAGCATTCCTCAGTGATCAGTGCTAAGAAATAGAGGAAAGCAATAGAATGGGAAGGACTAGAGATCTCTTCAAGAAAATTAGAGATACTAGTTGAATATTTCATGCAAGGATGGGCTCAATAAAGGACAGAAATTGTAGGGTATTAAGAGGTGGCAAGAATACACAGAGGAACTGTACAAAAATATCTTCATGACCCAGATAATCATGATGGTATGATCCTCACCTAGAGCCAGACATCCTAGAATGTGAAGTCAAGTGGGCCTTAGGAAGCATCACTACAAACAAAGCTAGTGGAGGTGATGGAATTCCACTTGAGCTATTTCAAACCCTGAAAGATAATGCTGTGAAAGTGCTGCAATCAATATGCCAGCTACTTTGGAAAACTCAGCAGTGGCCACTGGACTGGAAAAGGTCAGTTTTCATTCCAGTCCCAAAAAAGACAATGCCAAAATGTGCTCAAACTACTGCACAATTGCACCCATCTCACATGCTAGTAAAGTAATGCTTAAAATTCTCCAAGCCATGCTGAACCATGAACTTCCAGATGTTCAACTGGTTTTCAAAAAGGTAAAGGAACCAGAGATCAAATTGCCAACATCACTGGATCATCTAAAAAGCAAGATATTCCAGAAAAACATCTATTTTTACTTTATTGACTATGCCAAAGACTTTGACTGTGTGGATCATAATCAACTGTGGAAAATTCTGAAAGAGATGGAATACCAGACCACCTGACCTGGCTCTTGAGAAACCTGTATGCAGGTCAGGAAGCAACAGTTAGAAATGGACATGGAACAACAGACTGGTTCCAAATAGGAAAAGGAGTACATAAGTCTGTATATTGTCGCTCTGCTTATTTAACTTATATGCAGAATACATCATGAGAAAGGCTGGGTTGGAAGAAGCACAAGCTGAAATCAAGATTTCCAGGAGAAAAATCAATAACCTCATATATGCAGATGACATCACTCTTATGGCAGAAAGTGAAGAAGAACTAAAGAGGCTCTTGATGAAAAGTGAAAGAGGAGAGTGAAAAAGTTGGCTTAAAGCTCAACATTCAGAAAACTGAGATCATGGCTTCTGATCCCATCTCTTCATGGCAGATAGATGGGGAAACAGTGGTAACAGTGGCTGACTTTATTTTGGGGGGCTCCAAAATCACTGCAGATGGTGACTGCAACAATGAAACTAAAAGACACTTACTCCTTGGAAGGAAAGTTATGATCAACCTAGACAGCATATTAAAAATCAGAGACATTACTTTGCCAACAAGTGTCCATCTAGTCAAGGCTATGGTTTTTCCAGTGGTTATGTATGGATGTGAGAGTTGGACTATAAAGAAAGCTGAATGCTGAGGAATTGATGCTTTTGAAATGTGGTATTGGAGAAGACTCTTGAGAGTCCCTTGGACTTCAAGGAGATCCAACCAATCCATCCTAAAGGAGATCAATCATGGGTGTTCATTGGAAGGACTGATGTTGAAGCTGAAACTGCAATAATTTGCCCACCTGATGTGAAGTTCTGACTCATTGGAAAAGACCCTGATGCTGGGAAAGATTGAGGACAGGAGGAGAAGGGGATGACAGAAGATGAGATGGCTGATGGCATCACCGACTCGATGGACATGTATTTGTGTGGAGTCAGGGAGTTTGTGATGGACAGGGATCCTGGCATGCTGCAGTTCATGGGGTTGCAAAGAGTTAGACAGGACTAAGCAACTGAACTGAACTGAACCAAAATCAAATAGGTCCTTTAAGTAGACCTACAATAAAAAATATAAAGTGTGTATACTTGAGCAGTCACATTGCATATTAATGAGGAACAGATGTGTATTCAATGAATAGGTTAGCAAAATTGCATTTCCAATATCACCATATTCTATTTTAAAAGTGTTGTCTGTGTATTCAGAAACTGGGGCACATAGAAGATGGAAGATTGTTAAAGTCTTTACTGAACATCTTGAAGATATGAAGAATTTTTCACTTGGAAACCTCCACGTTCAAAAACAGTAGTAGTTTAGTCCTTAGTTCATTGCCCTCTTGTTAGTATTTTAGAGAAGCCCACCTCTTTCACTTGAACATTACTTTCCAGAAGGTTGATTTGTCTGTCTATACCTTATTAGTACTATATTTTGTGCAAAATAATAACACTCAATAAATATTTGTAAAACAGGTTTTTTATTTATTGCATAAAATAGCTATTTTAGGGGATACATTCTATATCTTGAATATATAAGCATTTTTAGGCTTGTTGATTTCATTAATATGAATTTTATCTGCTGGAGAGGGATAGGCTACCCACTCCAGTACTTTTGGACTTCCCTTGTGATTCAGCTAGTAAAGAATCCACCTGCAATGTGGGAGACCTGGGTTTGATCCCTGGGTTGGGAAGATCCCCTGGAGAAGGTAAAGGCTACCCACTGCAGCATTCTGGCCTGGAGAATTCCATGGACTATAGAATCCATGGGGTTGCAAAGAATTGGACACAACTGAGTGACTTTCACTTTCCTTTCTTGAAAAATTACTTTTCTTCATACGTGAATCTGGAAGCCCAAGGGCCAGGCTCTGAATTTTATGAGAGGCATGATGTACAGAAGAATATCCTACAAGCCCCATTGAGATACTCCCTTTCCTCACACAGTTACAGATTTCTGGATAAACATACAATGGGCCACCCTGATTTAAAAATTCAACTCTCTTTTCAAAGACTAGTAAAGAAAAGGTGAGCAATGGATGTTGTATTCAACTAGAATTCTTGCAGGAATTAATGGGTAAATATGACTATGGATCAAGCGCAAACCTTCTCAACAAATGTAGGGACTTTCTAAGACATTTGTTGTTGTTTAGTTGCTAAGTTGTGCCCACCTCTTTTGAGAACCATGGATTACAGCAATTTAGCTAGAGTGAGTTGCCATTTCATTCTCTAGGGGATCTTTGCATTGTAGGTGGATTCTCTACCCCTAATTAACCAGGGAAGCCCAAGACATTTGTAGTCCCATATATTTATACATAATTGATGGAATCTAATATATACATTAAAATGATGAATAACTGCAATGAAAAAGTGACCACGACTTATTAATTTTCATATATATTTAGAATATAAAAAACATTGGAGATTATGAAACACTTTATTAAGTTGGAATTAAATGATAAAATATAAAATGTTTGGTATTGTCTAGGGATGAAATTGTGAATAAAACTCTTCCTACTAAAACTTCTAATCATATTTTAAGCTTACAGCTTAAAAATGTTACAAAAGTAAGATCTATTACTCTAACAGCTGAAAGTATGTGTTAGGAAATTGTAGTTGAGACATAATGTCCTGTGGCTAACTACCAGGTGTCACCAATATCTGTTCTCCCCTGTTCCACAGACATGGAGTTCAGCTGCTCATATATATATATATAACATCTTATGCCTTTTGTAGCTACATGTGGCCCTGGGACTAAGATTTGGTCAATCTATGTCTGTTGAGCCTCACTGAAGACAGTCACTTCCAAGAGGGTAGAAAAGATTTTGTAATGCATTCCTGTGGCCCTCACTCTTTTCCCACTGTCTGGATGATGGCAAAAACTAGATCAGCATCTTTTGACTCAAACTTGGAAGCCAAATGTTGAGGAAACCGTAAATGCCCAGTCAATCTTGAACCTTTTCCATCAGGATTGTTTGGATCTAAAGGTCCATATTGTACTATTTACAAATATTTTGTGGTCTCTTTCTCTTCTCCTGTTAACAGAAGCTTACTGTATGCCTAAATTAAGACACAACTCAAAACTTGCTGCTTATTAACTATTTCCTCTGAGCTTAGTTCACATGCTAATACTGCATTTATTAGTTATCACTTAACTTCAGATAAATGTTCTCATTTAGATCCAGAAATACAGTCTCTAAATCTTTTCATTCACTTATTTGAAACTTAAAACGAAAACATTGCTCTGTAATGTTTCTTCCTAAACAATTTCTGTTTGAGTAGCTAAAGCTGGGTTGCGGAATCTCATCAGGATCCTTTAGGCTAACAATATAAAAAGGAAAATTCATTACATTGTGAAGTTCTCACTATTAACCACATTAATACTTGTTTTTCTTGGAGTACCCCTAAAATTCTCTCTATTTCGGGAACATTTTCCACTTCTGTTAGCCTTTTCTGTAATTTTCTTGGAAACTGAGTATTGCGTTATGTGTGAGAAAACTACTGAATTAAGGCCAGAAGTAAAATTTCAAATTTCACAATCATTGATGATAGAGCCTCAATAAATACACATAAAATCACTGGTAGACCACAACATAATTCAACAACTAGATTGTGGTTGATATTCAAAGAAATAAAAAGGTTGAAAAAAAGTACTCTAGCCTCATACAATTTCTAATGTTCAAGTGAAGCTAAAGTCCTGTTAGGAGTTTTACTGATTAGGAGGAAATTGTACATGTAAGTATATACACACTTCTAGTCATAAATTTAGAGACACTCCCATAAGTGTCTTATGTCAGAGAAATTGCAATCAAGTGTAATCTATTTTATTTAATTATTTTTAAAATATACTTATTTGTTTATTTTCTTTACATTATTGTGTTGATTTTGCCATACATTGACATGAATCCACCATGGGTATACATGTGTTCCCCTTCCAGAAACCCCCTCCCACCTCCCTCCTGATTCCATCCCTCTGGATCATCCTCATGCACTAGCCCTGAGCACCCTGTATTATGCATCAGTCCTGGGCTGGCGATTGATTTCACATATGATAATTTACATGTTTCAATGCCATTCTCCCATATCCTACCCCCCCCTTGCCCTCTCCCATAGAGTCCAAATGACTATTCTATACATCTGCATCTCTTTTGCTGTCTCGCATGCAGGGTTATCGTTACTATCTTTCTAAATTCCATATATATGCATATAATGTATTTTAAAAGCTCATTCCTTATATGTCATACATCTAACTTACACTTACAAATATTCATTAAATGACCTTTCCACACTAAAATGCGAATTCCGAGAAGGAAAAGACATTGTCTGCTTACAAAACTTCCACTGTCATGAATACAGCAGGGGATTAATAAAAACTATCTGTTCTCTGACTGGTCACTGTTTTCCATAAAAATCCGTTTGCTTTTATTTACAATCACTGCAAATACTGAACTGAATATGTTCATCTTTTTTCATTGTCTGTTGGGGCAATCAGAACTGGGTGACTACATGAATCACCTCTGGAAAAGAACAGAATACTTTACTATCCATATTTGCTACAGCTTACCCCTTGCCTTTTAATTTCTACCCTATCACCTTTACTTCTTCACCACTATGCCTATTCAATGCAATCATTAATGTAAACACTCTCAATATTCTTTTGGCACAAGTACAAGTACATACAGGCTGACGATATGAACAGGATGAACCTGCACGTGGTAAAGTTGCTTTTGAACTGTGGTGTCGGAGACGACTCTTGAGAGTCCCTTGGACGGGAAGGAGAGCCAACCAGCCCATCCTAAAGGAAATCAATCCTAAATATTCACTGGAGGAACTGATGCTGAGGCTGAATTTCCAATACTTCACCACCTGACGCGAAGAGCCGACTCATTGGTAAAGACCCTGATGCTGGGAAAGATTGAAGGCAGGAGGAGAAGGGGTCGACATGGGACGAGATGGTTGGATGGCATCATTTATTGAATGGACATGAGTTTGAGCAAGCTGTGGGAGATGATGAAGGACAGGGAAGCCTGGCATGCTGCAGTCCATGGGGTGGCAAAGAGTCGGACATGAATGAGCAACTGAATAGCAACCTCAGCCACATACAAATACGAACAAAACAAACAAATTTATAAAAAGCAAGTGATTTTGGTAAGTTCACCTTTGATAGCCTACAAACAAACAAAAATTTATTTATCTTTAATCACAGGCTTTAACTAAACTATATTCTGTTCCTTAATCATATTTTTCAAAAACCTCACTGCTTCCCAGTCATGGTTACTGATTTTAAAAATCCATCTCAGCACAATCCACCTGAAGATTTTGATGATCTATTTACCTTCCCTTTCTCCCTTTTCCCACTCTCAGTATTGGCCAAGCGTTTGTCTGGGGTCCTTGGAGTGGAGAACTGATAAGATCTCTACTTTTTCTCTTACCCCCCTCTTCTAGATCCATTTCTCTCCTTGTATTTTGGAGTCTGGAGGAGGGAAGGAAGGGGAGGGTCAAGCAGCCTTAATTAACTGGCCCTCCGGAAGTCCTTTTATGGCTGTGCCCTGACAGTGCCCTCTGGAGTCAGGTGTGTGAGCTCTTCAGCAGTGCCAACAGGAGCCCTGCCACATTTACTGAATAGAAGATTGACTAAAATGTCATCTCTTACATTAACCCTAAGTTCCTGTTCCTGACAGCTTAGGGGCAGATAAACTAAGGTGAGTTTGTGCTAAGTCTCTTCAGTTGTATCTGACTCTTTGAGACTCTATGTACTGTAGCCCACCAGGCTCCTCTGTCCATAGGATTCTCTAGGCAAGAATACTGAGTGGGATGCCCTGCCCTCCTCCAGGGGATTTTCCTGATTGAGGGATCTAACTCATGTCTCTTACATCACCTGCATTGACAGACAGGTTCTTTACCTCTAGTGCCACCTGAGAAGCCCAAACTAAGGTGAAATCTTTTAAACGAGCTCAAGATCAGCTATCCACAGTACCATCTGATAGCTGAATACTCACATATTTTGAATATATCACTGTTGGGAAGGAAAACTATTTCCTTTCCCCCATCTCAGGTTTTAATTCTGGTTCTGTAACAAAAGACAGATTAATGAAAAACACATATTTCAGTTTTAAGTTACAAGGAAGCCCTCTTAAGGAAATGAAGACCCATTGAAATGGCAAAACTTAAATCCTTTTATAATAGATTGAACAAAGTGAGGCAATTGTGGAAAAGTGAATAATATGTATGGGGAGGCTAGAAGAAAGTAAGAATTATTTTCACAAGGTCTGTTTGTATAGAATTCTCTTAGTCTTAACTTTCCTTCCCTGATAAGAATGTTCCTTTTCTCATAGTATAGGGAGGGCATATTTCATATAGAATTTTAATCTCCTGTTTTCAGAGAGAAAAAGCAGATCAGGATATTCTTGCATCTGCTGTTTTTCAAGTGCCTCTAGTTCAAAATTATCCTTGTACTAAAGTGGCATATTTTGGAATGGCATATTCTACCATTACATTCTACACACTACCCTCCAATTCAGATTTTTTTTTCTTGAATTCTTTTTCCCCCTTGAGTATGGCTGGGGACAGCACAACAGGCTGCAAAAGCATATGGAAAATAAGACAGACTATCCCATATCCTATGGAAAACTCTCTGAGGCCCCTTCTCTTGGTTTCAACAAAGAAAGAAGAAAGTTACCAAGAACTCAGGTTGCCCAACACTTTTCTTCTCCATTAGCTTGTCTCTATTTTTCAGGACAGAACTTGAATCACTGGAAACTAAATGATTATGTCAGGGCTTGTTCTACTAGTCCTTAGTCTACATAGGAGTTCTACACATGAGTGCCAAGATATATTGATGACTGTCTTTTGGATATGGAGGTAGTTAGTGATTTTTATGCTTAGCTTTGGAATTTTAGTAAATATTTTAATTTTCAATATTATATATTTTGTATTGTGAAATTCTATAACATCCTGTTAAACGTTAAACACACATAAAGTTAATACTTTATTTTATATGACCTACAATGGATTAAACACAGTGCTTAGAAAAGAAACTAAAATTTCCATTAGATGGGTAAATTTAGTATAGATTTTAATTACAAACAGATGGTAAAGAACCTGCCTGTGATAAAGGAGACCTAGGTTTGAGCCCTGGGTCTGGAAGATCCCCTGTAGACAGGAATGGCAACCCATCCCAGTATTCTTGCCTGGAGAATTCAATGAACAGAGGAGCCTGGTGGGCTACAGTCCATGGGGTCACAAAGAGTCCAAATGACTGAGCAACTAACACTTTCACTTTCTGCTTAGATTTTTCAGAAGAAACAAACTGAATTAAAGATGAAGCTGAAAGGAGAAATATAAATACATGCCCCCCATTAACCCTCCAGCCCTTCTAGTCACTATTTCTTACTCTCATTCACAGCCATGATTCAATATAGGCCCCTGATTATGCTGTCTTCACCTTTTCCACATGTAAATATTTTAATTTATTGTTATTTTTATAGAACATAAAGGAATCTAAAGAGACTAACATTAGAGCAACCATTAGGTCATTTTGAATATGAAAGTAATAAAACTTTGCAACTAAATCTGAAGTATACTTTGAGCCACACACACACTGATCCATTCAAAACTACTCTGTTAATACTAAAGTAACCATAGTCTTAAATTTGTTGTGCATTTGTCCTGTCTATTTTTTACATTTTACATACACACACACACACCATATATATGTGCGTATATATATATATACGCACATATATATAATTGTATTATAGTTTGGGGTATTGTGATTTGATTATAGATATTTGAATTCCATAACTGTCCTCTTGGGAGTATATTTTTGCATAAATATTTTTGGTATAACTAAGTAGATAACTATTCAGAAGTAAAATTCTCTTACTCTTGTTTCCATAAATAGGATTGTACTATTTGAAAAACACTTTTTACATTTATTTTCCTATAATGATGAGCATTCATATGATAATATTAACTAACACAAACATTACATCTGTGAACAATATGATACATGGCTCCTTGGTCCACCTTGAAATGAACTCAATATGTCATCAGCTATGAGTTTAAGCCATGATATTGAGCCACAGGATATTAATATCCAATCTAAAACTGCCCAGCTAGTAAGTTTGGGGCTGAGAGTCAGACTCATGAAGTCTGAATCAACAGTTTTATCTAATTATTCAAAAGCAGAGTTCTACAATGTTCTTCATATGATGACATTTTAAGACAATACACAAGTGGTAAATTTCAAGAATGGCCACAGTTCTCCATGGCTCTCTTAGGAAAACCCCTTTCCAATGAGACTTGGCAGTATTACCCACATAAAATAAAATCTGTCTCTCCATCTACTGAATTCTGTGGCTTTGCAATCTGCTTTGCCAAGGGAATGTGGTAGAATCAAAAGTACCCAGGTTCTGTGTCTAGCACTCAAGAGACTGCACAAGTTTACTCTTTCTTTAGAACCCAGCTGAGATAGCATTTGAACAAGTTCAGACTATCCTGACTGGATGAGACATGGCTGGTTGCTCTTATTGCTATGATATGATGCCAACCAGCACACATAAATGAGAATACATTAGGCCTGCCTCTCTCAGCCATCCTGCAACTGACTGGTAGCTAACCACAAATGCATGAAAGAATTCAGCCAAGAATAAAACAAATTTTTTGCTATATACAGCACAAATTACCAAACCATATTGTGAGTTAAATTAATGGCAATTTTAAACCCCCTACGTGGGCTGGTTTGTCAGGCAACAACAGATAAATGATACAGAACATATTAATATTAATTCAGCACATATTAATATTTATTTCAAATAATTATTAATTTGTTTCAACTGTTGTAAGTTTCTGAATCAAAACTGTTTTTGAATAAATCTGGTCTAAGTAAGTATATCGTATAATCTTTGACTGCAAACTGGTCTGTAATTACCACTAAGAATGATGTTATTGGCATCTGAAAAAAAATGTGATTATTAGGACTGTAGATACTATTCTGGTTACACAGGTGATTTTCTTATAGTTACTAAATCATTAAGATATTTGTACTTACTTTCAAAAATTATCTAAAAATGTAAATAAAGCAAGTGTAGAAAAGTTATAATTGTTAAATTTGGATGTTATGCAGCATTTATATACTTTTTATATACTTTTACTGGGTTTGAAATTTTCTTAATAAAAATATTTAATGTTCCATTCCCCCTTCTTTCTATTGAAAATTATCTTCATTGGTAATACATCCTGGACACAGGCTAGTTTCTATATTTTCAGACTAGAACATACTCACAAGTTGGCTTTATCTGGACCAAAATCCAAACGGCTTATCATGAAATGCCAACAACTAGAAGTGAATAAAATGACATATTTAACTTCCTTCTGTCTCTCCTAGTAAAATAGCTTTATCTTAAATTAAATTCCTTGTATTTGAATGAAAGATTAAATCATATGCATCAAATTTTGTTGCTTCTATAGGCCTAATTTATTATGTTGCTTCCTTCCCCATTTTCAAATCAATTATGTTCACTGTCCAATCAGAGAGAAAGGACATTAATCATCAAATATCTATGCAAATTTCCATATACACTGAATTTGGATTAAAAAATAATTTAATATGATAGTGATAATATTTAACTCAAACACTTGTTCTATAATATGATACAAAATATGATAAGCATTCAAAGTTTAGCCTAGTGTTTGGAATATAAAACGAAGACTATTCAAGGTAAAGTTACTCTTTTTATGGTTAATTCTAAACTGTATGATCATTTGATTCATTTAAACACATATTAGTTGAATAACTATTATGTGCAGATATTAACTCAATATACTGTTGGAAAATTTTGGAGTAATATAAAGCTAAGTCCTTAATATATTTTCATAAATACCTATAAATTAAAAAGGATGTAGTAAGTTTAGAATAATGTGCCAATAAAATATCATGAGGCTGTGTTTGAGAAAAGACATTTGCAGAGCTCCATTCTGAACTGATTGCTTCCTTCCCCACCCTTCCTCATTCTTTTGCTAAAGTGCCTCTGTCCTAGAATCTATATTTTATTTGGTCACTCACAGACCATTTAGCCTTCCCTGGTGGCTCAGCAGTAAACAATCTATACCCACTCCAGTTTTCTTGCCTGGAGAATTTCACAGACAGAGGAGCCTGGCAGGCTACAGTCCATAGGGTTACAAACAGTCAGACACAACTGAAGTGAATTAGCAATGCACAACATATCTTTGATTAACTGAAGTGTTGAATACAAACACAGATGTTTCAAACCCAGGTGGGAAAGGTAAGACTTTGTAAGTTCAGGAAAACTATTTATTTTCTTGTTTATAAAACAAAATGGTTACATTAGGTAATCGTTAAACTGTTCCCCTAATGTAAGATTCTATTATATCCAACAAGTTGGGAAAAGCTGAAGTACACTGTGAAGAAGCAGATGTTAAACTTGTCTCTACCCATTGATATATGGGTTACATTTATAGAGTCCCTTATACCTTACCAATAAGATGAAGATAGACCCCACAAGAGTTTTTGGCTTTTTTGTTTGTTTGTTTGTTTTGTTGTGTTTTCAGGATTAAATGACAAATGTTTGTGGAAGCAGTTTGTAAACTGTATAATGTCAAGCTGATATTAAATCACATTGGTGCTGTTATGGTATCTAGGAAAAGAGTAGAGGTAGACAGGAAATTGGGCTTCCCTGGTGGCTCAGACAGTAAAGAATTCACCTGCAATGAAGTATACCTGGGTTTGATCCCTGGGTTAGGAAGATCCCCTGCAGAAGGGCATGGCAACCCGCTCCAGTATCCTTGCCTGGAGAATCCCCTGGACAGAGGAGCCTGGCGGGGTACATGGAGTCACAAAGAGTCAGGCACGACTGAGCAACGAAGCACAGCACAGCACAGACAGGAAACTGTGGGGATTACAGGGAAACTGTGAAGTTGGCCAAACCAAGAGTGACTAGTAAAACACTGGGAAAAGAAGCCTTGAAAAGTGTTAGAAAAGTTCTGTACCTTGAATCCTATGGTACAGAATTTTATGTACATATGTAAAGATTAATATTTTTAGTTTGGTTTAGAATAGATATAATCAGAGCTGAGCATAAAAATTATTAAGATGATAGTAATAAACTTAGTATTACTGACTGAGAAAAGGAGAAAGAACTATAAGGTACTCTGGTGAGGTACAATTGTTCAACAAGCAAATTGTATGTAGAAGAAGTAAAAATTGAAGTACAATTGTTAAAACTAGATAGACATGAAAATAATTCTTTAATTTAAAAATGAAAAATATCCTGACCATCTTATTAATAGAATCTAAGAATGGAGTGAATGCAAGATTTACCAAAAGTTCTGAAATGCCATAATCTTTTTAAGGCCTATATGAATGCATTGTTAATTTTGTATCTCTGGTGGCTCAGACAGTAAAGAATCTGCCTGCAATGCAGGAGACCTGGGTTCAATCGCTGGGTTTGGAAGATACCCTGGAGAAGGGAATAGCTACCCACTCCAGTCTTGTTGCCTGGAGAATTCTGTGGACAGAGGAACCTGGTGGGCTACACAGTCCATGGGTTCACAGAGAGTCAGACATGACTGAGTGACTAATACAACACACACACACACACACACAAACCATAGGTAAAATATAAATATATGTTAATGGGGAAAATTCTCTGAATGATTGCATTGAATAAATATAGCATTCATAGAAAATCTAATTAAAGTAAATCCAGATAATATGAAATAGTAAAAGTCCAAAGATATTTATACACCCAATGGTTTGCCTTCTTTTCAATTCTCTAATAAGATGTACCTAATTTCCTGTAGCTAAAGAACAATGAAAAACATACATATTCAAAGGTTAAATGAACATATTTTTATGGAATTGAGAACCAGAAAGAAGATGATTAGTAAAGTAACAAAAATATAGTAAGTTACTGAAAAATCAATCTAATTAGTTGACTAACATTAAAGATACTGCATAACTTGTGATCAGAAAATTACATATATTGTTGATTCACATGAAATGTGGAAAATGAAATAGAGCTGTGCATTGCCACATTTATCATGATTACTTCATGAGCATATAGTCCTGAGATACAATAGTATGCATATTAAATTTGTTAATTATTTTATATCAAATACTAACTACTAAAATATATGCTAACAAAACCTCTCATGACTATGTACATAAAAATAAATCTTATTCCTATTCAAAAAGAAAGCTTATTATTCAAACTTTTCATTGCTTCATGGCAAATAGATGAGAAAGAAGTGGAAACAGTGACAAACTTTATTTTCTTGGGCTCCAAAATCACTGTAGATGGGACTGCAGCCATGTAATTAAAAGATGCTTACCCCCTGGAAGAAAATCAATGACAAACCTTGATAGCATATTAAAAAGCAGAGACGTCACTTTTCCCATAAAGGTCTGTATAGCCAAAGCTATGAATTTTCCAGTGGTCATGTGTGTATGCAAGAGTTGGACTGTAAAGAAGACTGAGCACCAAAGAACTGATGTTTTCGAACTGTGGTGCTGGAGAAGACTCATGGGGATCCCTCAGCAAGGAGATCAAACCAGTCCCAATATTCATTGGAAGGATTGATATTGAGGCTGAAGCTCCAATACTTTTGCCACCTGATGTGAAGACCTGACTCACTGGAAAAGACCCTGATACTGGGAAAGATTGAGGACAGGAGGAGAAGGGGAGAGACAAAGGATGAGATGGTTGGATGTTATCATCAACTCAATGGACATGAGTTTGAGCAAATGTCAGGACATAGTGAAGGATAGGGAAGCCTGGCATGCTGCAGTCCATGGTGGATTGATTCCAGAAAAAGGCTTGTATTAAAGCCAAAGTTCCAAGAATCTATCTGCAACCTAATTCCTCATGACCTACTGTGTTTCAGTGACACAGACTCCAGGGGCAGTATCCTACCTAATACTCACAGATTTTCCTTTTTTTTTTTTTTTAAATGTTAAGTATCAACAACAGAGAAAACACAGCCTTTTGGGAGAGGGACATCCCAAACTTTCTTGAGTAGATTGCATTTCTCATCCATGCATTCATGCATACGTATATCATCCATCCATGTATCCACCCATCCACCTTTTATCCATCTATCTCCATGGTCTTCTGTCCATCAACAAATTAATTCCCAAATAGCCTAGTAAATCTTACTCTTTTAGTAGCAAATATTGTTTTAGTTTGTGGTGGGGGGTACATAGGAGACAAACTATTAACCTCATCAGTTAGCCATATGTGAGATACTTCTGCTACCCAAACATAAACTTATTATTTTATTATATACATGGATAAGCCATGCTACTCATAACCAAATAAAACTCAATTAGGTGATTTAAAAAACTGAGCATGGGAAAGGAAATGTTAAGGAAAATTAATGAAAGGATTTCACCCTACATAGCATTCTCTAAACAAATAAGCAAAACAACCAGTATGCATAAATGAGCATTCTGTGTTCTAAGCCATAGTGACAAATAAAAATTCTACTGGTTTGTAGCTGAAAAATCAACAACTCCCACTTTCCGTTGGTTAGTGAGTCTTTCCTCGAACAGGTTATAGGACACAAAATCAAATGATTCCTCCCCTATCATCCTTACATCACAATTTCTTTTGTTCCATACCACTTATCAATATTTAGTGTTTCATCTATTTACTTAACTGTTGATAGTCAACCCTACCCCAAGAATGCAAGCTCCACTAAGGCAGAAAAATTTAGGTCTGTTCTTTGTTGTATGCTTAGCACCTAGAATAGGGTCTGGCACATAATAGGTACTCAATTAACACTTGTTGAAAAAGAAAATTAGAGTGAAAAAGGAAGAAACTAAAAATAAAAAGGATTTGATGTGACTTTTGTTTCCATTTCATCTGCTGCTTATATACACAGACATTGCCTCTTTATTTCCTCTTCCATGACACTTGCTCTCCACTAGGCTTCTGTCTCTCAGTCATTCTGGATTGAATCATATGTGTCCTCAAGGGAGACAAAAAGTTTTGCAGTGCCAATTTCCAGGTCCATGCTGCATCAGGACTTCTGTAAGAGTCTTTCTCTCTTTTCAGGATAAATCTGGGGAGATTTTCTCTTCTCTGAGGTCTTCCTTGAAGATTTGGCTGCTTAACTCACAAATCTCTCATATATAATCCCTCCGTACATCATCATCTAGATTCTCTTATCTTTTATCATTATTTTTAAAACTCAACGTGAGAAAGAATTCATATCTCATCTCTTCATAGTAAGAAAATATAATTTGTCAGCAAATATTCTTTTCAATTCTCTGCTATGAATCATTTTTATCTTTCACTCCCTATATAAAGCTCTGTGCTTCAGGACTTGCTCCAAGTATATTTCTGTGACCTTGAGTTTCATGAGATGAAACTCTGTGTCACTATAATACAACAATACTATTTATTAATTATCCCTATTAGTATAAGAAATAATTAATATACTGAATATAATTTATCAATCTATTAATAAACAAATATAATAAAATTAAAACCTCATGTACTTCCCAGAGATTTTTGTCACCTGCAGCCTAGAGTACTAGATACTATGAAAGTATAAGTTATTAAAAGATATATCTTTTAATAATGTTAAACTTAAAAATAGTTTAAGCAAATTATGAGTGCTTCTGCATGACTTACCACATGACTGTAAGTTTAAAAAATATGATTTTTTTAAAGATAAAAAAATAGTTAATTATTGTCTAATTTCTAATTACAATTCAAAGGCATGTGTAATCTTGGGCCAACTACGTGTGCCTTGTTTATTCATCTGTTACTTGGGATTTTTGTGGTATCTACTTCCTAGAACTTGTTCAAAGCTTAATTGAGATATATGTATATCAGTCTTTGCATGGTACCTGGCACATGATAAGTGTACTATAAGTGTCAGTTATTACTAATTTATGTATATGTATGTTTATGTAGTCTTATATGTACACACACACACACACTTGAGAAAAATTTCAAAACTTTCAGAATTCCTATCCCTACTTCTGTTGGACCACTCACCACTAGAGTAATCTTTAGGGGAACATTGAGTCTGAGCCATATTTTCTTGGTCTTTCTGTCTCTCAACATAGACAGACACACGGTACCTTGCATAATGCAAAGGCGATTAAACAAGTAAGAATTATAAGAGGTATATTTAAAATCAAGTTCCTGAAACACAAATGCAATTAAAATCAACTGTTGAAAGCTAACATTTTGTATACAGGTTCACGATGCTGTCTTAGCACCAAAATTTAGATTGATCACATCCACATCCCCCGTCCTGCCCCATGACTACACTGCTTCTTCAAAGACTGTGGCCTTAGTAGATCATCTGATTACATGATAAACTTTGAAAGTCTCAGTATTACTTTTGTTAGAAAATAGTTCAGTTAGCTTGTAAAAATGTATAAAATGCCATGATGAAAATCTGTAAAATTTCCTAACCCTTATATCCTCTGTGTGTGTGTGTGTGTGTGTGTGTGTGTGTGTGCTAATCGCTCAGTCGTGTCCAATTCACTGTGACCCCATAGACTGTAGCCTGCAGGGCTCCTCTGTCCATGGAATTCTCCAGGCAAAAATACCGGAGGGGTTGCCATTCCCTTCTCCAGGAGATTTTCCCGACCCAGGGATGGAACTCAGGTCTCCTGCATTGCAGGCAGATTCTTTACCGATTGAGCCACCAGGGAAGCCCCAACCCTTATATCCTAGACAATAATTATTCCTCACCATCAGCACATTGGAGGAAAAGGAGGAGGACAGGAACATGCTTGACTCCTTGTCTTTTTATGGTTGGGGCTTAGTGGGTAGCAGTGAACTGTATGCATCCAGATCATTCTTCAGTTCTCTTAAGTTACAAATACAAATATGTTGACTACTATAGAATGTTAAAAAAAAAAAAGCATTTTTGTCTATGTATTGTAGGTATTGTTGCAAATAATGATTATGAAAAGTCTAAGCTGCTATACCTTTTACACTGGCCCCATGTAAACATCAGAAGAGAGAGGCAAGCCTTCAATAAGAATGGAGTCTCAGCAAATGGTACTCTAGGAATCCTCCTAAAATCTCTAGCTCCAACTTCACTGAAATAAAACAGTTAATGGAAGTGCCATCCCTGCCTCCCCTCTGAGCCAAACAGACTAGTTTCAAACTGCAACAGATGTGTGTACACTGGGAGGAGGGAGATGGCATCTGTGCTGTGCAGCACTGTATATTTTCCTTTGAAATCCTGAGTGTGGTCTGATTCAGAATCCGTTATATTTTTGTGTTGTGGCGCTATGTCGACACTAGAGTACAATATTTGGAAAGCTATTGTTTCTACAGCTTGCGCTGATTTATGCTTCATTCTGTTTGGAGGCCTTTGTAGTAGCTCAAACCTGAATCTCACGTGCAGTAATGTACTAGAAGACTTTTTTCTCACTACTTTAAGCCACATGCTCTTAGCTCATCTAAGATTGTTTTGTTAACTGCAGTTGGATTATCATTTATAAAAGAAGTTTCAAGAGATTCAAATAAATGAAGGAAAAGCTGTAGGCATGAACATATCTAATCTTCTCTAGTCTGGAAAAACAATAAAATAATTGTGAGAAAGTGTAAAACTCCTCTTAGCAACATGTCTTTTTGGGACAGGGTTTAATGAAATACATGACTTCAAAGCTATTTTTCATGTTAAAAATAAATTAACTTCCTATGTAAGTCAGTTTTTTCTTCTTAGAGACAGTTACAAAAAATTATAAGTAAAAATTTTTAGAAGCAAAGACAACACACTTTCTAGAAGTAAAAAAGCTACTTTGAAGCTAAAAAGAAGACAAGGAATCATCTAGACAAAATCCTCAATTTCCAAAGGCTCTTATTTTATAGAAGTCATCAGTGTCAATTCCATGGACAGAGGAGCCTGGTGGGCTATAGTCCATTGAGTCACAAAGCATCAGAAACCACTGAGGGACTGAGCATATAGAACAGACATCAGTGTAAAAATCACACCTTCTCAGTAATCTTTAATGAATTCAGATGGCAAAATCATTCATTTTACTATTGTGATAGACTTTGTTTGAAAATTATTTCTGTGAACCAAGATAGTCTATCCATAGTTACCAATGCTAGCTTTGTAAAGGTGCCTTTCTGTCCAAGACCCACAGTGCTAACCAAGAGATTCTGTCTGCATGCACATAGCCAGAGAATAGCTTTTCTCTTCAGCTAAATCATCAGCTTTCAATTTTACCTTAGTTTTTCTTTTATATGGCAGGCTATTTTCTTTAGTATCAAAATACTCTATTGCCTTATGATTGTACATTTTTCATTATGCATGAGGCATATAGCAGGTGATTAATAAATATGCTTAAATTGAATAAAATCCAGTGCATGGTCAGTTTTTATCAACTTATGATATACTCCATGATAACAGCTTGAAAAATTTTCTGTGCCTAAGATGGAGCCACCATTGCCTGGGTCCTAGGTCAACAAACCCAAACTGGGATAATTTGTGTGTCCCTGTAAATATTCTGCTTGACCAGAAACACAGTGGGCTTCCCTTGTGATTTAGTTGGTAACAAAACGGCCTGCAATGTGGGAGACCTGGGTTTGGTCCCTGGACTGGGAAGATTCCCTGGAGAAGGGAAAGGCTACTCACTCCAGTATTCTGGCCTGGAGAATTCCAGGGGCTGTATAGTTCATGGGGTCACAAAGAGTCAGACATGATTGAGAAACTTTCACTTCACTTAGAAACACAATATAGCCAGTTAATGAATTCCCAAATGCCGGGCCAGCTCGAGGCTTTCTTTCCCCCAGTAAAGTTGACTATGTGGCAACAGTCAATTAAATATTTTCGATCTTTCTCTACCCTGTTCTTTATTCTTATAAGATCTTGCTACCTCCCATCTTGTTTTGCAGTTCTCATAAAGGAGACTGTCCATTCCACAATGTGTTTTCATTCGTATCATACAAACTATCTTTTTAAATTATTTTTAACATAGTATTACAATCCAAGTACTATACTCAAACTTCCTATTTGCTTCTATTGAACTGGGTTAAATATCTTTCACAAAAATAATAGGATAGTTTAGATGGTTTTCAGGAAGAGTCATAGAAGAACTATTCATTAATAAACTGCATACAGTCAACGTGTGTATTATATCCCATGTTCTAACTTAAAATTATCAAGATATTACAAATTCAGCTTTGTTTTACACAGTAATATGTTAAGATTTTAATTCATTAATTTTTTTACATTTATTGTCAGTGTATTAATGAATAAGTTGGTATATATGAGATAATAATGCAAAAACCACTATTAAATATTAAAAGAATGCTAAAAAAGTTACAAATCCTTAAGAATAAAAGCTTAACATGGTAGATCCTCATTTTCCACATTTGATCAATATTCACAATTTAAAGATTTTTTTTAATGCCTATAATAAATATTTGGGCTTCCCAGGTGGCTCAGTGATAAAGAATGCCCTTGCCAATGTAGTAGAGGTGGGTTCAACCCCTGGGTGGAGAAGATGTACTGGAGAAGAAAGTGACAACCCACTCCAGTATTCTTGCCTGGGAAATACCATGGACAGAAGAGCCTGGCAGGCTACAAAGAGGTCACAGAGAGTTGGACATGACTTAGCAACTAAACAGCAGCAGCAACAATTTATATATATATGTATATATATATATATAATGCCAGAAAACATTAATTATTGAATATGTTCCATGCCTTTGTTCCTCCTTCCTCCACTAGGTCAGGAAGAAACTGTAATTCTTGGCCAGTCTGGGGAAAATGAATGAGGAGATTTACTGAGCTAAAACAGAGAAAAGTAGCAACCATAATACACCAGTCTTAAAACAACAATTAAAGCATGATGTTTATAAATCCTTACAAGCCTTACAAATAAATGTGTTAGAACATTCCCACCATAAAAGGCAGTTCAGTCTTTTATGAAATGTAATCTTCTGTAAATGAGGGATCAAAAACAATAAAACAAGTTTAAAGTCACCTTTACTTTATAATCCTTTGTTTCTAATTTCATCTTAATACCTTCCACCTGCCCCATAAGCTGGTTGAAGCTTAAGCCTATACTTGAGAACAACGAAACTTAATTTTTATGTTCTCTTCTTTAGAAGTTTTAAGCCCCTAGTCTCCTGATAAACAAATGAATCTCCCTGTGCTGAACTTTCTTTGACTAATGAGACATTTTAACTTATATGAAATGTTTGGTTCATTTAAAAAGAAACAAAGCGGTGTAATTATGTGTATTTTTAAAATTTCCTTTTCAATATTTTCAGGAGGTTGAGATTTTTGTTATATAAATATGCATTGTTTTCATAATTAAATGTCAATCCAAACTGCTCTAAAAATAAAGTGTTTAAAAAAGTCAACTCAACGTTAAATTGAAACTCAAGATTTCAAATTTAAACTATGAAAAACTAATATATTGAATTCTAGCCACAATAAACACTTCTGTATAATTCAAGAGAAGGGAATTTACTCTCTACTCTGACACTGCTTCAACTCTGTATCTGAACCATGACTGGTTAACCCATAACCCAAGGAGGAAGATGAGAGCTGGAGCAGAGATGCACAAGCTGAGTTGCCCACACTTAGCCTAGCCCATATGAGCAGATATTCAGGTACCCCAAAGATGAGTGATTTTGAAAAAGAATTTGTTTAAGCAACTGGTTTGCAATAATATCAAAACACACTGATGCAGCACTCTACTTTAAAGACCAGGGCTTTTACTGTTACTTCCTTGATTAATAACTTGAGATGGATAAGACACTGTACCAGTTCCAGACCTACAGTTTAAAAGTAATGGCAGCACTGTATTGTTTGCTGGACACTCTAAGCTGCCATTTAAGAAGTTCAACTTCTCTAATATAGGGAAAACTTAGGAGACCTTGAAAATAGGCCGTGATTTTCAAAATACTCCAGTTACATGGAGGAGCCTAGCTCACCCCATTTTCCAGTCACTATTGCCAAAGCCCTAAGTAAGTATTTGATTTTAACCATCTAGAATCCTCCACATCAGGTCAGCTGTCAGCATATTACCACCAAGTGACCCCAGCTGACATCATATGAAGCAGATTCCTGTGACTCAGAATAATAAATGAATGTTGTTTAAAGCCACTATGTTGGGTTAACTTATTAAATAGAAATAGATTGCCAGAAGAATCATCCAAATAGTTGGAATTACAATCTGCTAAAGCTCAAATTTGAGTGCTATATTACTCTGCATTTATTGTCTTCTTCCAGTTAGAGTTGCATTGTATGAGAGAGCTCCATCCCTTTACACACAGAGTTTTACTTATTAAATGTAGTAAAATTAAATTTAATAGCAAAAAAAAACTATTATTCCCTAAAAATATTACCACATAACTATCCTAATAATCCAGTCCCCATTACACAATAAAGATACAGAAATTCAGATTTATTTCACAGCCATTCCATTACTCATTAAACACACAAATAGCATTCAATACAAAAAGAAAAAATTACGCTTGATCAACAAGAGAATCTTAGCCCAAATTTCTAATTTCACTTAAAATGGTTAAAAGATTAATATTTGCATTAAAATAACTTTGGAATTAAGAAAACACTTCAAAAACAAAATAGAGATTATAGTGAATAATGCTGTATTATGAACCTAAAGCAACTGAAAGACTATATTCTAATTGTGCTTACCACAAAAAATTATGTGACATAATACAGGTATTAGCTACACAATATTGACAATCATATTGCAATATATAAACCTATAAAATCAACCTATTATATAACTGAAACTTATACAACTATTTAGGTTATGTTTTCTAGATATAAAATACTAAAATAAGTAAAAGAGTTTTGCTAATTAGTTTTTAAAATTTTTTAGTATTAGAAATATTTTAAATCAGGGTTCCTCAAACTTCAGGACATGGGCCGATACTGCCTGTCAGAGCAGCAGTGCCATTAGATTAGAAATAAAGTGCACAATAAATGTAATGAACTTGATCATCCCAAAACCATCACCTGCCCGCTAGTCTGTGGAAAAAAAACTGTCTTCCACAAAATTGGTCCTTGGTTCTAAAATCATTGGGAACTGCTTTTTTTAAATTATAAGATAATCATTAACATGATTTTATAAACTGGCATTTACTATTTTTAAATTTCCTGAGCTAGTTAATATTTAAAATAATTGTTATTGAAATATATTATCAAACTAAGAAATACACATTAAAAATAGAAAATAAATATTTCCAAGAATAACTACAAGAGGTAACAACTGATTGCATGATTGGAAATCTGTTCTTTAGTCTGAGATTCTGACTTGAAATGGGTTTGGGGTAAAGACAAGTTGATAGATCTTTTTGAATCCAAGTTAACTTGAAATCAAACTGAAATACCTTCCAAATATCAATTCCATTCAGGGGATTCAAAGTTTCATGAATTAACTGGTGGTTTCAACCTTTTCTTAATAGAAAAACTGCTAATTGATCAACTGCTATTTTGTTTTTATTCTTAATATATTTCCAACATCAATAATCACCAGGATTATTACCACCCAGTGGGTAGGATGAATCACCCACCATTGAATGACACTTCCAGGTTTTAGTTGAAAATAAAATATCTTTGAGAGAAATTAATGTAAATCAATGATTGAAATGTTATTAAGGTATTTCCCCCAAATATTATCAGATGTTGTATGTCTACCACAATCAGATGGTAGTTTTTAATTGAAAGAACTCCAGTGTAATACACTGGATCTTATCAAAATTAAAAATAAACTTTACAAAAGATCCTGTTAAGAGGATTTAAAAACAAGCTACAAATTGAGAGAAAGCTTTTCTGATGGCTCAGATGATAAAGAATCCCCCTGCAATGCAGGAGACCTGGGTTTTGATCCTTGGGGTCGGGAAGGTATCCTGGAGAAGAAAATGGTTACCCACTCCAGTATTCTTGCCTGGAGAATTCCATGAACATAGAGCCCAATGGGCTACAGTCCATGGACTGGCACAGTTGGACCCAACTGGGCGACAGATACATTTTCCTTTTGATTGGAGAATGAAATACCATATTATATATGTAAACTCTCAAACTCAACAATTAAAAATCAGGCAGTCCCATTAGAAAATGGGCATAAAGCATGAAGTGCCATTTCACTAAAGAGGATACACATATGGATGACAAGTTAAGCACATGGAATGATGTTCAAGATAATTACGCATCTGAGAAGCTTAACAACCAAAGCAACACATCACTACACTTCTGACAAATGGTCAAACGTTTTAATGGTGACAGCATCAAATACTGTTAACGTGGAGACATTGGACCACACATCCTTTGCTGATAGGAAAGAAAATCTGTACAGCTATTCTGGAAAATAAAATGATACTTTCTTATAAAAGTAAATACATGTTTAACAAGAGATCCAAAAATTGCACAATATTTGTGTTGGCATTTGTACCAGAAAGTGATCTGTACATAAATGTTCACAGCAGCTTTATTCATAATAGCCCTACCTAAACTGGAAACCACAGAAATTTTCTTTATCAAGTGAATAATTAAATTGTGGTGCATCAATACAATATAATTCTACTCATTATTATAAAGAAGCAAACTAGTAATACAAAAAAATTTAGATGGATCACAGGTGTGTTATGAGTGAAAAATGAACAATCTCAAAATGTTATATACTGTATCATTTCACATATATAGATTCTACAAATGACAAAATCAGAGAAATGGAGAAAATATTACTTGTTGTCAAGGAGTGAAGGGTGGAGAACACCCTCCACTAGATGTCTAGGTCTATAAAAAGGTAGAATGAAGGATCCCTGTGACAAAACTGTTTTATTTCTTGAATGTAGGAGGGGATAAGAGAAACAGTACATGGAATAAAATTTATACATATGCCCCCACTTTTCAAGTTTTCTTTATGCTACTTTGCTTTTTCAAAAGACCTAAAAAGGGGATAAGTACCCATTTTTGCTAACCAAGTAATCCAAAGAGGATTTTTGCTTTTATAGAAAAAAAGGCAAAAACCTAAAATACAGCTCCTTGTCTGTCTTGCCATTTTAGAGGCAGTGGGGAGCCTCAAAGCTGAAAAAGTCAACGCGAAGATCCGTCCCAGGGAACGACACTCAACATCTCAGCATCAAACCATCATAGCACTGAACTTTATCTCAATGTATTCTGTGCATCAGTTAAGCAAGATGTGGGCTTCCCTGATGGCTAATACAGTAAAGAACCTGTCTATAATGTGGAAGACCCAGATCAATCTCTGAGTCGAGAAGATCCCCTGGAGAAGGGAATGGCTGGCCCACTCCTGTATTCTTGCCTGGAGAATCCATGGACAGAGGAGTCTGGCGGGCTACAGAACATGGGGTCACGGAGTGTTGGACATGACTAAGTGACTAACACTACACTACTACTAAGCAAGATGTGTAATAAGCTAATTGCTTCTTCAGTTTATACCATTTAAACTCACAAAAGTGTCATAGGAATGTTCTACTTCCAGATAGCAAGGAAAAATCTGTATAACTAGACTATATACTCATAAATGACTATATATAAAATTAATCAAATCTATAAAAAGGTTGGTGAAAGTGAAATTCACTAAGTCATGCCCAACTCTCTGAAACCCATGACTGACTATGCAGTCCATGGAATTCTCTAGGCCACAATATTAGAGTGGAGTAGCCTTTCCTTTCTCCAAGGGATCTTTCCAACACAGGGATTGAAGCCAGGTCTTTAGCATTGCAGGCATTCTTTACCAACTGAGCTATCAGGGAAGCCTGGAAAAAGTTTGGTAGATTTTATCAATGTTAACTTCCTGGTTTTGATATTGTTGTATAAGATACTACCACTGGGGAAATGGTTAGAACTGGACAAGGAGCAACAGACTGGTTCCAAATAAGAAAAGGAGTACGTCAAGGCTGTACATTGTCACCCTGCTTATTTAACTTGTATGCAGAGTACATCATGAGAAACAATGGGCTGGAAGAAGCACAAGCTGGAATCAAGATTGCTGGGAGAAATATCAATAACCTCAGATATGCAGATGACACCACCCTTATGGCAGAAAGTGAAGAGGAACTAAAAAGCCTCTTGATGAAAGTGAAAGAGGAGAGTGAAAAAATTGGCTTAAAGCTCAACATTCAGAAAACTAAGATCATGGCATCTGGTCCCATCACTTCATTGGAAATAGATGGGGAAACAGTGGAAACAGTGGCAGACTTTATCTTTTTGGGCTCCAAAATCACTGCAGATGGTGATTGTAGCCATGAAATTTTTTTTTTTTTTTTTTCTGGAACTCTCTTGCTTTTTCTTTTTTTTTTTTTTATTAAATTTTTTTATTTTTTTTTAATTATTGTTTTAGCCATACATTGTTATGATATCACCATGGGTTTACATATGCTTCCCCTCCGGGTCCCCCCTCCCTCCTCCCTCCCCCCCGGGAAATCTCGCTGCACCAGTCCCGAGCATCAATCCTGGGCTTGATTGTAGCCATGAAATTAAAAGATGCTTACTTTGAAAGGAAAGTTATGACCAACCTAGACAGCATATTGAAAAGCAGAGACATTACCTTGCTAACAAAGGTCCATCTAGTCAAGGTTATGGTTTTTCCAGTGGTCATGTATGGATGTGAGAGTTGGAATATAAAGAAAGCTGAGGGCCAAAGAATTGATGCTTTTGAACTGTGATATTCGAGAAGACTCTCAAGAGACTCTTGGACTGCAAGAAGATCCAACTAGTCCATCCTAAAGGAGATCAGTCCTGGGTGTTCTTTGGAAGGACTGATGTTGAAGCTGAAACTGCAATATTTTGGCCACCTCATGTGAGGAGTTGACTCACTGGAAAGACCCTAATGCTGGGAAGTACTGGGGGCTGGAGGAGAAGGGGGTGACAGAGAATAAGGTGGCTGGCTGGCATCACTGACTTGATGGACATGGGTAGACTCCGGGAGTTGGTGGTGGACAGGGAGGCCTGGCATGCTGCGATTCATGGGGTCGCAAAGAGTCAGACACGACTGAGAAAATGAACTGACCTGACCTGTCTGATAGGGGAAACGGTGCAGAGCCTATGGGATCTTTTTGTATTATTTATTGTAACTGCATATGAACTTGCAATTATCTCAAAACGTGATTTTAATGAAATGTAATGAAAATACTATATATCATTAAAATTCATATAAAATAAGGAAGGGAGTTGTGCTGAGTTAATTATATTTTTCTGTTTCCCACTGCTGACCTCTCTTGTTACATTATGCTCCTTACATATCAAGTTTACTCAGAGTTGATTACATTCAAACTTCTTTATGGCATTAAAAGAATAGAAAAAAAAATTAATTAAACTAATTTATACTAAGCAAAAGTGATTGAAGAAATACTTACAAAAGGGAAAACATATTTTATTTGAATTTTAGGAAGTCAAGTATTAATAAATTAAGCCGCTCCTACTAGATTTCATTTAAAAACAAACAAAAAATGGCTTTATTTTTAAACCAAAGCCTGAAAGTATTTATAGAGAGCCCTTGGTAATCTTTTTTATTATTTTCTAAAATTAATCCAAGTTTCCAAATGAAAAACTTCATAAAATTTGAACATCTTTATCTAAACTCCTTTTTCTATTATTTGCTATTATTTGGGCATTTTCTATGGTATAAATCTACTACACTGCTACTAAATGCTAACAGTCTATGTACGAACACTGTAGTGATATATTGTCCTAAAAAAAGGTTAAACCACAAGCATTAAATAAATCAAACAGATTGAAATGGTATCATCAACCACGCTGGAATGGTTTTAATATACCTGAAATAGTCTTTATGTTTTTCTCATTACACCGTGTCATAAACTCTAATACAAAATTTTCTAGAGCTATGATACAGTCATGCTCCCTAAAAGTCAAGATTCTTTTAAGGCAGAATGAGTCCAAGGTATGGCTCAGAAAATGAAATTCAATTCTTTATTGATTGTACGTGTTTTGATAAAAATGACAAAGTTATTTTGTGACAGGTTATATTAACATTGGGCTATGTGTCTTAAAGGTGATCATAGAGGTAAAATTATGTCTGTGCTTTCAAAAGTAATATGAGTCGGTTTTTTTTCTCTTTTACAGAATAACTCATTTTAAAGACTAGTTTTATATTCATGGCCCTAGTTTTAGAATATTCCAGGAAGCACTATTATATACAAATTCAATAAGTATGCTATTCTCTGATGTCCAAGCTTAAGTTCATGATTTTAAGCAAAAGATATGAGAAGTCATAAGACAAAGATATGACAAAGTGAAAAGAAAACCAGAAATGGTATAAAATATTATCTGAATAAGACCTATGATGATGTATTGGGTAAGTGGGGCCAATTTTTAAAGGGAAGTCCAGGCACAACATATAGAATGGGGACTCCTGAACTAATGTTACACTTTCTAGCCTGATAAAGACAAAGAGAACAATCCATGTACCAAGCTGCCTAGATTTATCTGAACCCTTGCTAACTTCACAACAAAGGGAAGTGCTTTTCCTATTCAAAGGTCCTGATTTGTGCATTTTCTATCAAATACCTCTGCTGAACAAGAAGTAGCCAAACAATAAAGACATGTAACTACATAATTTGTTATTCACATTGACATAACAAAAATAAAGTTGAGCAACACATGGAAGATTCTTAGGTCTCAGACAGGAGCAGAAACAAGGTGACATTTTATAATCATATTTTCATAACACATACATGGTAGGGGGTAGAAAAAACACTCAAAATTTCCTCTTCTGTTTTCTTAGTTCAGTTCATTTAGAACACAGAACCTAAGGCGAAAACCTCAAAGATAATGTTGTTGAGGGCTGTTGTGCAATCTTAGAGAAAAAAGTGAGGGGAATAAGAAAATTAGATTCAAAATATGGAAGAGTTAGGACATATATACAATGAGATATTATTCAGCAGTAAAAAGGAACGAAATTGGGTCATTTGGAGAGATATGGATTGACCAAGAGTTTGTCATACAGAGTGGAAGTGAAAGTTGCTCAGTCGTATCTGACTCTTTGAGACCTCAAGGACAACACAGTCCATGGAATTCTCCAGGCCAGAATACTGGAATGGGTAGTCTTTCTTTTCTCCAGGGAATCTTCCCAACCCAGGGATTGAACCCGGGTCTCCCACATTGCAGGCGGATTCTTTACCAGGTGAGCCACAAGGGAAGCCTCATAAAGAGTGAAGTAAGTATAAAATAAATAAGTAAATAAAAGTATATTAATATACATGACAACTAGAGTGGCACTAGTGGTAAAGAGCATGACAACCCACCCCAATATTCTAGGCTGGAGAATCCCATGGATAGAGGAGACTGGAGGGCTATAGTCCATAGGGTCACAAAGAGTCGGATACAACTGAAGTGACTTAGCACCCAGAAAAATGGTACAAGTGAACCTATTTGCTGCTGATGTTATTTGGTCACTAAGTCATGTCCAACTCTCTGCAACCCCATGCATCGCAGATCTCTGGTATTACCATGCCCTACTCCCAGGGATTGAACCTGTGTCTCTTCTGTCTCCTGCATTGGTATATGGGTTCTTTATCACTAGCACCACCTAGAAAGCTCAAAATAGTCTACATATTTCAGTTACCTTTTAGAAAGCATGTTGGAGGCACTGAAATAGAAATATTAATGGAGCAAAAATATAGAGCAAGAACAATCTAAGGCATTTAAAATTGATTAGTCTATTCTCACAGTGACATTGCTAGTCAGCAAAGGATGCTCATTTCAATTCAGTTACTCAGTCATGTCCCACTCTTTGTGACCCCACGGACAGCAGCATGCCAGGCTTCCCTGTCCATCACCAACTCCCAGAGTCAGAGTGACAGTGACTTGAAACATACAGGAAATATTCTCAACTTTACAAGTGCTCAATTAATCATGATTTCCCTTTCAGGATGTACCATAATTTGATTGCTAGTGTGTGTGTGAAGGAGAGAGAAGGATTTATTTTCAAGTTTACAAACCCATTGAATCACAGTATGTCTCTTTTGTTGTTGCAATGTTTAATTCTATATTTTCATCTACAGAAATTCTTTATACAATAGAGATATTTACACTTTGATTACAAAATATGTTGTTACTAATTTTTAGGGTATTTTTGAAATTTGTGTACATATAAAGGTAAAGTGTGTAGATATAGATATATGTGATATTATACTTCAGGATTTTATTAATATTTTCACTCATAGTAACATTCAGTAATTTTTAACTCAAAAAGTATATCTCAATCTACAATCATGCATTTGTGATTTAAATTTTATTCTCTTAATGCTTTTATTAATATCTACATTTAAAATTTTAAGCTATCTGAAATTTATCTTGCTAACATAAGGTTTGAAGTAATGACATAACTTTTATTTCAGGTTGCTTTTCATACTAAATGGATTACAATTTGAGGTAATTTCCTAAAACTTAGATGCTACCAGCAGTAATACAGTCTAGCACCTTTTCTTTATCAGGTAGTTAACATGTGCAGGTTCTATGGAATTTCTACACAAAGATTCCTGGAAATATAATCACTGCTATATTTTTTTCTTATTTTGATTATTTAATTCATGCCATTTTCCTTATCCTTCAAACTTTTTTGGAGTTTGTTCCAATGATTTAATTCATCACAGTGAATCTCATAAAAAAAGGAAGTATAAGTCAGTGACCCATGATTCCTTTAACTTCTAATCTAACATTTCTTACTCTAATAGAAGTTTTTTAATTTCAGGCTTCTGTGTAAGCTCTCTCTTTTTTGCCAGCAATATTAAGTGGTTTTTCTTTGTTCCCTTCTCTATTTCTTCACCATTAACTAGTGTTTGCCATTTCCTAGGCACCTGGATACACCACTAATGGGGTCCAATTGAGTTAACATTTTTAGATTTTCTTAATTTCAGCCAGTCATCACAGCCATATGGAAAGCAAATATAATTTCATCTGCTTTTGTAGTCTACTACCTTGAGAGCATGTGAAATGAGTACAAATGTATGGTAGTTTGAACATTCCTTGGCATTACTCTTTGGGATTGCAATGAAAACAAACTGACCTTTCCCAGTCCTGTGCCACTGCTGAGCTTCCCAAATTTGCTGACCTACTGAATGCAGCACTTTCACAGCATTGTCTTTTAGGATTTTAAATAGCTCAGCTGGAATTCCGTCACTCCACTAGCTTTGTTCCTAGAAATGCTTCCTAAGGCTCATTTGACTCCACACCCCAGGAGGTCTGGCTCTAGGTGAGTGATCACACCATTGTGGTTAATCAGGTCATTAATACTTTTTTTTTTTTCTATAGTTCTGTGTATTCTTGCCACCTTTTATTAATCTCTTCTGCCTCTGTTTGGTCTTCACTGTTTCTGTCCTTTACCATGCCCATCCTTGCATTAAATGTTAACTTGATTTAATTTTCCTGAAGAGATCTCTAGTCTTTCCCATTTTATTGTTTTTGTCTATTTCTTTGCATTGTCCAATTAAGACCTTCTTGTCTCTCTTTGCTATTCTCTGGAACTCTGTATTCAGTTGGGTATATCTTTCCCTTTCTCCTTTGCCTTTCTCTTCTTATATTTTCTTAGCAATTTGTAAGGCCTCCTCAGACAACCACTTTGCCTTCTTGCCTTTCTTTTCCTTTGAGGAATAGTTTTGGTCGTCACTTCCTGTACAATGTAACACACCTCCACCCATGGTTCTTCAGGCATTCTGTCTACCAGATCTAATCCCTTGAAACTATTTTTCACATCCACTAGATAACTATAAGGGATTTCATTTAGGTCATATCTGAATGTCCCTAGTGTTTTTCCCTACTTTTTTCAATTTAAGCCTGAATTTTGAAATAAGGGGCACACAGTATATTTTACTTACACTAATTGCAACTGGGGATTTTGACATATTTGTAACTAGCTCATTTTTAATATTTGTACATAAAAATAAACTAAATATTTCTCAGGGTGAGAGCTAAGATTTAAATTTAAAACTCACACATTTTGACAGGATGCCATGCTTCCTTATTTTGACTATTTTTACTATATAAACCATCTTTTCCCAATCTTTTTTGCCTTTTCATTATTTGTACTCAATTTCAGTAGCTTTGGTTAGCCTAGGATTTCTGTGTTTTTATAGTATTATTGTGTCTGGTGTTTTTATTGTATGCAGCTTTGAACAATATAAAAGCAGGTAAGTTGTGAATCAGTAGTTAATAGAAAAAAAAAATGGCCAGTACCGAAACAGAGAATAAGAAGTTGGGAAAGGTCAAAATGAATAAAGGATGTCCCCCAAAGCATTTTTACTTCTGTCCTCCCACAAAATACTAAGTAGTCGGGTTCCTATTACAAACAGCCCTAATCTGTGGGTTTACTCATAAAGACAATATGTTCACAATAGCTATACGGTTTTTACTTTTTAATTCATTTTTCCACAGAACATGTTCACTGATGAAACCATGCTTAATATTTACCTTGTCTTATTCAAAAGGTATAATTTAAAATTATTTAATCTATATTTTATAAGGTGACCTTTTTATCAAAATGGGAAATATATTTTAATACTATTTTATGAATGCAACTTGTAAATCATTTGTATTCCTTTTTATATGTAATATGAAATGACAGTTTGTAAATTAACTAAAATAATAGAATATATACAGCCATTTGTGTTACTATTCAGTTTTGCAAAGTAAAAGTCAACTAAGAGTCAATGATATACTTTGAGATGTGGATTAATCAGTTTAAATTAAATTGTTATAGCAGAGAAGATACTAAGTTATTGTAGAATGCTAGATAATTTCAAATAAAATGTTTAAACTATTCTAAAATTTACTTAAAATCAAAATTAAAGCTTGCGTATGCATATGTGCAATCTTTGAAAGGGTTTCTGAACTCTCCACCCCCAGAATTAAAGGATTATGAATACTTAAAAGTTATCTCTTAAAATATAAAAAGAAAAGTAGAGAATACTAATAAGATAAATCAGAAAATGACACAACAATTAAGCTCTTCTTACCAACCTACAGTGTCTTGAATGAATTATTATGGTCTATTCATCTATGTTTAATGAAGAAATATGTTTAAAAATTAAGATAATGATAACAATTCCAAAACATAAAGCAAACAATGCAATGTATGAGAATTACTACACTTTAGATGACTACATTTTCATAAAACTATTCCTGAGTTTAATTGGAGAAGGAAATGGCAACCTACTCCAGTATTCTTGCCTGGACAATCCCATGGACAAAGGAACCTGGTTGGCTACATCCATGGAGTCACAAAGAGTTGGACATGACTGAGTGACTAACTTTTCAAAAAATAATGACTATTTAGTCCACCTGCAGTTACTTCAATTAAGAGCAGGAGGGTTAATGAAAACACAAGTTTACAAAAAATACCAGAAACAAGATTAGAACTCCATCTTAACTATAACTGTCCTGTCTTTCAACTATATCATGCTTTAAGTGTTTGCTTTGAGATATATATAAATATGCACATAGGTTATTTCTATTATTAGTTTGAACTATGGCATGCATGTTAAGTATACAGGCTCTGCCTTATACAGATGAGTTCAGTCAGTTCAGTTTATTTCAATTTAGCTACATGTTCTTAATTAATTAACCTACATTTCCCTAATTTTCTCACTTGAAGAATGGGCTTGACCATGGTATTCATCTCACCATTCATTTTTGGTGATTAACTTATAAAGTATATGTAATGTTCTTAGCATGTTCCATAAGATAATTTAAACATACTACAAGTAATACAGCAGGTAAAATTATGTAAATGAAAATAAAGTCACCAATAACAATTTTTCTAGCAAATAAATCTTGACATTGATCTGAAGGAAAATTTTAATGGACTATAAATAACAGCAAATAAATTAAATTATTAGAATCACATAAACTTTCTCAATAATAGTAGCAAAGTTGACATGTTGCTACTATATCCTTTTCTAGGTAAACTATATGTAACCTCACTCAGTGTAAGAAGCAAAGTTTAACTATCAGCCAACACATAATCAATTTTATAATGAACTAATTGATAGGTACACTAGGGTTTTCCAGAGAAACAAAATCAGTACAATGTGTGTGTGTAGGTATGTGTGTGTGAAAGGGTTGGGGAGAAAAGGAGAAAGAGAGTGATTTTAAGGAATTAGCTCATTCAGTTGTCTGGGTTAGTCCCAAATGTTCAGGGTAGGCCATCAGGTTGGAGATTCAAGGATGAGTCGATGCTATAGTTCAAGTCAAAAGGCAAGCATTGAGCAGTGTTCCCTCTTCCTTAGAAAACTTACTGTGTTTTCTATTAAGCCTTGCAACTGATTGGATGAGGCACCCCCATATAATGGAGTTCTATTAACTTTCCACAAAGTCTACTGATTTAAATTTTAACCTCATCTTTAAAAACACCTTTACAGAAGTATACTAACAAACTACCCAGGTACTCTGATGTACTCAAATTAACACAGAGAATAAACCATCACAATAGGTCAATCCAAACATGTTTTTTTTAGTAATATTCATGTATTTCTGAAGATAAAAATTTGATTATCTTCTCTTCCCTTTATGCATACACCACCATTGCCTTATTCCTTCTTCTTTGTCCACAGTACCCAAGAAATAAGTAAGTTCCTTTGGTTGTAAACTCTCCCACAAAGATTTCCATAAAAATATTTTCATTAAATAAATTTGAGCTTATTAGACTTACTAATATTTCAAGAAAGGAGAATGCCACATTGGGTCTCAATTGTCTCATAAGAATTACATTAGGGAAAGGCATTAAGAGAGTTAGAGTAGGTTCAAGTGGTATTAGGAGGATTCTTCAAGATGGGGAATTTATTGGGAGTGAGAAAAACTCATGTTATAATACTTTATGATTGGTGGACTCAACATGGAAAGAATTTTGAGAAGACTTTGACAGCATCTGAGAAGCAGGATGTTTGTCCACATGAGCAAGATGTTATCATAAAGGGAGATTTGTTTGTACAGATGGGCAAAATGTTCAAATAAATTTGTTTACAAGAACTTGATACAAATTAGCAAAGAGTGAAAGTAACTATTGGTCTATAGAACTACTTTCCTGGTAAAGAATTTTCTATAATAAAGTTAAGTCATGTTGACACAAGTGGATTGTATTTTCAGTTCAGTTGTGTCTTCTTGCATTCTGTTTATTTCCTGTCCTGTAGTCAGCATCTACATTTCTTTTCCTTCTTCTTCTCCCTTGGATGCTTAAAAATGTTTATATAGGGACTACTCACCTCCCATTCAAACCTACCTCTACAGTATTTTCTCCAATCTGTTTGAAAAACATGTCAAGAGGTGGCGGTTCTAAGATGGCGGAGGAATAGGATGGGAAGACCACTTTTTCCCCTACAAATTCATCAAAAGGTCATTTGAATGCTGAGCAACTTCCACGAAACAACTTGTGAGCACTGGTGGAGAACACCAGGCATGCAGAAAAGCAGTCCATTCTCTTCAAAAGGAGGTAGGACAAAATATAAAAGAAAAAAGAGAGACAGAAGAGTTAGGGACGGAGACCCCTCCCAGGGAGGGAGTCGTGAAGGAGGAGAAATTTCCAAACACCAGGAAACCCTCTCACTGGCAGGACTATGGGGAGTTTTGGGATCCCAGAGGGCAACATAATCGGGAGGAAAAAGAAGAAAAACCCCCACAGACTATGTGCCCAACTGCAACTCCAAGCGGAGAAGTAGCCTGGATGCTTGTGCCTGCCACCAGTTATCAGGGCTGAACAGGGAGGCAGGAGCTTCATGCTTAGATTAAGGACCTGGCCTGAATGCCCTGAGGACAATCTGAAGGAGCTAACTTGAGATAGCAACCCAAACTGTAGGATTGCTGGAGAGAGAGAGAGAGTGAAAGAGAGAGAGAGAGAACTTTCCAGCAAGAAGCTCTAAGGCACAGCTGGGTCTGCTCACAGAACATAGGATTGAGTGACTACCAGAGGAGAGCTAGCTGGCTGCAGACCAGTCCATTCCCCCATCAGAGGCCCCATCCCCCTGCTGGAGGTGACAGCCAGAGCCGGAAGGCAAGGGGCAATCTCTACCCCAGAGATAGCATCCTCTACCAAATTATGAGCAGGCTCCCAGTTGTTAACCAAGTCTTCCTGGGATCCTAAACAGTTAACATCTGCCAGGAAGGTCATAGCCAGAGATCAACTCCCCAGAGGAGACACACAGCACACTTGAGACGATGCTCTCCTGGAACACCCAGAAAACCAAGCTGCTGGGACTGGGGAGGTGATAAGATGCACAGGAAACCTGGGACAGTGTGCTCACCAAGCACCTGGACACCTGAGCTGCTCAGACCGGGAAAGGGCACAAAACGCATGCCCAACCAACTCTGTTCCTTTGTGGAGTACCCAAGAACCTAAATCTCAGCAGCTTAGACCTGGGAAATTCAGGAAACCCAGGGCCTGCTTTGGAAAGATCCCCTGCAGAGCAACCTGGAGACTGAGCAGTGTAGACTAGGAAAGCACACACACCATGAGCTGGGTCAAATCCAGTGTGGTCCATACACTGCAAGCACTTCCCACACATGCCAGTGATATTTCTTTGCAGTGTTGCACCCCTCCCGAGCACAACTGAACAAGTAAGCCTAAATAAGTGACCACCTTCGCCTTCTTGTGTCAGTGCAGAAATTAGACACTGAAAAGACTTGCAAACAAAGGAAGCCAAAATAAACAAAGAGGGAACCGCTCTAAAGTGACAGGTGCAACAGACTAAAACCCTGTAGTTAGTATTGACTAAACATTGGAAGGGGTCTATAGTCATTGAGAAGATATATAAGCTAGAACTAGGAACTATCTGAAACTGTACTGACCCCATACTGCCCTTAACAGCTCCAGAGAAATTCCTATATATATTTTACTATAATTATTTTAAAATTTTTAAGTTCTTTATTAATCTTTTAATTTTCATTTTATAACCTACTACCTTGCAAAAAAGACTCTATTTTTAAAGTAATATTCATATATATTATGATTTTTGTGACTTTGTTTTGTATTTTTGAGAGTCTATCCTCTAAATTTTTAATCTTTGCTTTTTGGTATTTGTTATAAAATTTGTATCTTTAATAATCTAATTTTCAGTACCCATATTTATTTAGGGGTGTGATAACCAGCTTGATTGCTCTCTCATCTTTTGATTCTCCTTTTACTCCCCCAGGTAAGCTCTATCTCCTCCCTCCCCTTTCTCTTCTTGACTTAAATCTGTGAATCTCTTTAGGTGTTTCTGGCTGTGAAGAACACTTAAGGAAGTTATTACTGGCTAGATTGATCTCTCTCCATTTGACTCCCCCTCTTCTCCTTCTGGTCACCTCTCTCTCCTTCCTCCCTCATCTCTTTATTCTCTGTGTAACTCCATGAACCTCTCTGGGTGTTCCAGACTGTGGAGAGCACATAGGGAACTGATTCCTGGCTAGATTGGGCTCTCCCCTTTGATTCCCTCTCTTCTCCTCCTGGTCACCTCTGTCTCCTTCCTCCATCTTCTCTTCTCCATGTAACTCTGTGAACCTCTTTTGGTGTCCCTCACTGTGGAGAATCTTTACACCATTAAACTAGATGTTTTGTTATCTGTGCTGTATGGATGGAGAAGTTTTGAGGCTACTGACTAAGACTGAAAGCCAGAGGCAGGAGGCTTAAATCTAAAACTTGAGAACACCAGAAAACTCCTGACTCCAGGGAACATTAATTGACAAGAGTTCATCCAAAAGCCTCCATGCCTACACTGAAACCAAGCTCCACCCAAGTGCCAACAAGATTCAGAGCAATACATACCAAACTAATTCTCCAGCAACACAGGAACATAACCCGGAGCATTAATACACAGGCGGCCAAAAGTCACACCAAACCCAGAGACACCTCAAAACTCACTACTGTATGCTTCATTGTACTCCAGAAAGAAGAGATCCAACTCCATCCAACAGAATGCAGACACAAGCTTCCCTAACCAGGAAACCTTGACAAGCCACTCATTCAACTCCACCCACAGGGAGCAACCTCCACAATAAAGAGGAACCATAAACTTCCAGCATACAAAAAGGCCATTGAAAACACAGCAATCCAGACAAAATGAAAAGGAAGAGAAATATTTAGCAGGTAAAGAAACATGATAAATGCCAACCAAATCAAACAAAAGAGGAGCAGATAGGGAGTCTACCTGAAAAAGAATTCAGAATAATGATAGAAAAGATGATCCAAAATCTTGAAAACAAAATGGAATTACAGATAAATAGACTGGAGATAATGATTGATGAGATGCAACGAATGTTTAACAAGGACCTAGAAGAAAAAAAAAGAGTCAGTCAATAATGAATAATGCAATAACTGAGATCAAAAGCACTCTGGAGGAAACTAACAGTGGAATAACAGAGGCAGAAGATAGGATAAGTGAGGTGGAAGATAGAATGTTTGTAATAAATGAAACAGAGAAAAAGAATTAAAAGAAATGAGGACAACCTCAGAGACCTCTGGAACAATGACAAACGCCCCAACGTTCAAACCATAAGAGTCCTAGAAGAAGACAAAAATAAAGGGCATGAGAAAATACTTGAGGAGATAATAGTTGAAAACTTCCCTAGAGAGGGGAAATAAAGTCCAAGAAACCTAGAGAGTCCCAAACAAGATACACCCAAGGCAAAACACCCCAAGACACATATTAATCAAATTAATGAAGATGAAACACACAGGGAAAAATTTAAAAGCAGCAAGGGAAAAGCAACAAATAACACCCAAGGGGATTCCCATAAGGATAACAGCTGATCTTTCAATAGAAATTCTTCAGGCCAGAAGGGAATGGCAGGACATACTTAGAGTGTGAAAGAGAAAAACCTACAACCCAGATTACTATACCCAGCAAAGATCTCATTCAAATATGAAGGAGAAATCCTAAGTTTTACAGACAAGCAAAAGCTGAGAGAATTCAGCACCACCAAATCAGCTCTTCAACAAATTCTAAAGGAACTTCTCTGCACAGGAAACACTTAAAAGGTTTATAAACTTGAAACTTAACAACAAAGTAAATGGCAATGGGATCATATTTATCAATAATTATGTTAAATGTAAATGGGTTGAATGTCCCAACCAAAAGACACAGACTGGCTGAATGGATACAAAAACAAGACCCCTATATATGCTGTACAAAAGAAACCCAACATAAAATGAATGGCAGATATAGACTGAAAGTGAAGGGCTGGAAAAGGAATTTTCATGCAAATGGAGACCAAAAGAAAGCAGGAGTAACCATACTCATATCAGATAAAGACTTTGAAATAAAGGCCATGAAAAAAGACAAAGAAGGACACTGTATAATGATCAGAGGATCAATCTAAGAATAAGATATAACAATTATAAATATATATATGCACTTAACATAGGAGCACTGCAATATGTATGACAAGTGCTAACAAGTATGAAAGGAGAAATGAACAGTAAAACAATAATAATGGGAGACTTTAATACCTCATTCACACCTATAGGTAGATCAACTAAACAGAAAATTAGCAAGAAAACACAAACTTTAAATGATGCAATGAATCAGTTAGCCCTAATTGATATCTATAAGACATTTCACCCCCAAACAATGAATTTAACCTATTTCTCAAGTGCACACAGAACATTCTCCAGGATAGATCACAACCTGAGCCATAAATCTAGCCTTGGTAAATTAAAAAAAAAAAATGAAATCATTTCAAGGATCTTTTCTGATCACAATGCGGTAAAATTAGATGTCAACACAGGAAAAAAAAAACTATTAAAAACACAAATACACAGAGGCTACACAACTTGCTTCTGAATAACCAACAAATCACAGAAGAAATTTAAAAAAGCATAGAAACAAATGACAACGAAAACACCACAACCCAAAACGTATGGGATTCAGTAAAAACAGTACTAAGGTTCATAGCAATACAAGCTTATCTCAAGGAACAAGAGGAAAATCAAATAAATAAACTAATTTTACACCTAAAGCAACTAGAAAAAGAATAAATGAAGAACCCCAGGGTTAGTAGAAAGAAAGAAATCATAAAAATTAGGGCAGAAATAAATGAAAAGGAAACAGAGGAGACTATAGCAAAAATCAACAAAACTAAAAGCTGGTTCTTTGAGAAGATAAACGAAATAGGCAAACCATTAGCCAGACTCATCAAGAAAAGAAAAGGGAAAAGAAATAAACAAAATTAGATGTGAAAATGAAGAAATCACGGCAAACAACACAGAAATACAAAGCATCATAAGAGACTACTATCAGCAGCTATATGCCAATAAAAAGGGCAACTTGGAAGAAATAGACAAATTCTTAGAAAAGTATAAACTTCCAAAACTAAAACAAGAAGAAATAGAAAAATTTAACAGACCCATCACAAGCATGGAAATTGAAATTGTAATTAAAAACCTTCCAACAAACAAAGCCTAGGACCAGAAGGCTTCACAGGTGAAATTTATCAAAAATATAGACAAGAGCTAATACCTATCCTGTTCAAACTCTTCCAGAAAATTGCAGAGGGAGGTAAACTCCCTCTCATTCTATGAGACCAATCTCATTCTATGAGGCCACCATCACCCTAATACCAAAACCAGACAAAGATGCCACACACAAAAAGAAAACTACAGGCCAATATCACTGATAAACATAGATGTAAAAATCCTCAACAGAATTCTAGCAAACAGAATCCAACAAGATATCAAAAAGATCATATATCATGACCAAGTGGGCTTTATCTCAGGGATACAAGGATTCTTCAGTATTTGCACATCAATCAATATGATGCACCACAGTAACAAATTGAAAGATAAAAAAACATATTATTATTTCAACAGACTGTAGCCTTCCAGGCCCCTCTGTCCATGGAATTCTCCAGGCAAGAATACTGGAGAGGGTTGCCATTTCCTTCTCCAGGGGATCTTTCTTACCCAAGAATCAAACCCAGGTCTCTTGCATTGCAGGCAGATTCTTTACCATTTGAGTCATCAGGGAAACCCTATGGAATCCAATCTAATGATTAGACCTGAAAATTATTCACATTAAGAAACACAAGTTTAAGAATAGTGAGCTTTTATAAACACTGAGACATTATAAACTGTGCCCATTTTCCAATCTTGTAAAAGTAGAAAGTAATATAAAAGCCAATACAGTGAAAAATATTTATGGAATGGTAAAAATACCAATGCATATTACAGAGAAAGTACCAATGTATAATAGAAAAATAATAATATGCAATAACTCTGATAACCAATTTATCTCAGGAACATAGTGAATTTCTATAGCACCTGAAGCAAATGCTTTTGGATGAACTACTTGACTAAACATCTAATATTCATATTTGTATATTTCAATGAAAACTTGATACTTCAAATGAGGTAGATTGGGGAAAATCTCATTGACTTTCTTCTCTAAATCTGACCAAACTATTGACAGGAAATCAGAAAACTGGCCTAAAAAACATTTGTCAATAGAAGAGACTGTGGTTTGAAATCAAAGCAGAACAAAAAATAACAAAGCTGATAATTCCTACATAAAAATTTTGCTCTGATAATTTAATTACTGACTATATCAACTGTTATTTATTGAGTACTTACTGCATAAAAGACACTTTGCTGGGCATTGTATGGCTTAGAGTGCATTGTATTCACAGCCCCTTCCACCAAGAAATTTATAGCCATGTTGAAAAATAAATCAAAGACATTTACAAATGTCAAGGATTTAAAATTTAGAAAGAAGTTTAGTGACAATCTATTAAAAGTATTTTCAGGAGTCTCAAAATAGTAAATAGATTCTTAACTAGCAGAGTTGGGCTTATTTTCATTATGAGTTGGTCTTATCTTAATTTTCATTAAGAACATTTTAAAATAAAATGAGTTAAAAATATTAATAATACTAAAAATAACAATATGCTATCTATTCCAAAGTGACACACGATTAACTCATAAGGTAATAATATGGAGAATCAGTGCTGTTAGTTTAGGAAAGGAAAACATAATAAAAAATATTTTAGTATACTAGGTTTGGGTCATTTTGAGTTGGATGAAATATCATATTCTACCTTTAAAATTCATCAATGTTTATTGTTAAATTATGAATAAAACTTAAACAGAAAATTAAATCAATTAATAAAATGGAACTGAAGATAAGTAACTTATCATTAAATCAGTTAATCTAACATATCAAGAAAATAAAGAATTAGGGGCATATAAAAATTTTGTGGAAAATGTATTTTAAACAGTCTTTCACACACACACACACACACACACACACACACACACAAGCAAACATCCCCATTCAGGGGTGTATGCTTTTATCACAAAGAGTTAACCCATAAGCCTAGTCCACATACCTTGTACTTCTATGTAGTTGTTACATATATTATTTGGTATTTAAGTAACATTTTTTTAATGAATGCAATGTGTTCATTAAACTATATTCATTTTTTGAGAAGCAGATTCCATTATGGAAGATTTTTGCAAAGCTCACAATCTTGTTAGGCATCTGGAGAGAGTGACTCACAGAGAAATTGAAGAATATGAGAGAAATATTACTAAACATTCTGTCTCACTGGGGTCAGAACTTTTTCCTAATCTACACAGTATATACCAAACAGATGGAGTGTGAAAACAAATCTGTGCTGTGGGTGGCCTTATCTTTTCAGCTAAAACAATCCATATATACCCACAAAAGATATGTCTCCAATAAGTCCTCTGAAAAAACTATTTCAGAGATTCTTCTCAAAATATGTGTCTAGTTTCTTTCTAATATTCAACAACTGTTCAGAATATGTAATTTCTGGAAATTAACTAATATCATTAAAAAAGAAAATAATGGCAAAATATTCAGCCTTATTTATATTATTAAAAATATACCATCATCTAAGTACTCAACATCAGAATAGCTAAGGTATTTGTATTTCATGAAATTGATAGACTTAGCCAACTATAAAAGTGGGGTTATGGAGAAAAATGAAATAGTGTTTACCCTGTAAAATTATGTGGGAGAAGTATATATACAATTATATGTATATTGTGATTATAACTATGAAAGATGTGCATAGAATTATAATAGAGCTAGAACTTATATTAAAAAAGAAACTGTTGGTTTTAGTATAATATTTTTCTTTAAAACCATAGTTTATGTTGCCATAGTCTTCTCTGTATTATAATCAAAACTACAGATAAATACTATTTTTGTTTTAATTTTTAAAAGCATTGGGCTTTTGTCTCAGCTCCTGTTATTTTTCTGATCACAGTTCTTATACCATAATTGAGCTGACCTAAGTAAAGTGAATAACATGTGAGTGGATTGTAAACCCATTAACTCTTTGTTTTCCAATTGGACTATTGTTTACTGAGTTATATTTGTCAAGAACTCTAATTCAATAGAATGTTTTCCAAAGACTGTTACAATTAAAAATACTTAATGCCTCAAGAAATGTCCTTATAGCTTGCAAAAGGTGTTACTGGAAAAAAAAAGATCTCATATGAATTTTTAATTACAATACTGATAAAAAAGTTCCAAGCAAATGTCATCTAATAATTTATTTAGTGAGAAATGTTTACAAAATTCTGCAATAGGCATTAGGAAGAATGTGAAATAATAACATCAAACTTATGTATGAATTTAATTTTGAACAATATTAATAAATAAAGCCAAATTTTTGTTTGCTTTTCAAACAACTTTTTTTCACAAGTGTCAAGGAAATGATACCTGAAGTGCTTATTTGTCTCCTATAAATGGATTGTTATGTAATTAAGCCAAGATTAGAATATAAATCAGTGCTTTTTATGCTAGAATATTCATGCTCCCTCTCAAAAAAAAAAAAAAAAGAAACTGTGGTAGTCTAAATTCCATGAATATTTTATGTTACACAGCAAAAAATATCTTGGAAATATTAATTACTAATCAGTAGATCATAAAATAGGGAAACTATGATGTATCAAGTAGACCTAATATAATCATATGGACCCTTAAAAATACACACCTTTCTCTGGCTAGTAGAAGGTAAATGAGAGAATAGAAGTATGGTGCTCATTCAGTAAGTTGTGTTCAACCCTTTGTGATCCCATGGACTGTAGCCCATCAGGCGCCTCTGTCCATGGGATTTTATAGTCAAGAATACAAGACTATGTTGTCATTTCTTCCTCCAGGAGATCCTCCCAACCTAGAAATCTAACCTGCATTTCCTGCAGCTCCTGCACAGGTGGATTCTTCAACCCTAGAGCCACTTGAGATGCCTTGATTAAAAGTATTGGAAAGACTTATCTTCTATCGTTTATTTGAAAGTAAAGAGGACAACATGGAAAGCATGAGAAGGCATGAATTCTGCCAACAACCAGTAACTCTGGAGGTAGACTTGAATGAAAACTACAACCTTGGCTGGCACATTGATTTCAGCCTGGTGAGACCTCAGGCAGAGAGTCCAGTCAAGCGTCTTTGGACTTCTCACCTACAGAAATGTGATCTAATAAATAGGTGCTGTTTTAAGCCACTATATTTTTGATAAATTATGGTAATGACAGCAATAGGAGTACCTGAACTCTTAACCTTGCATAGGGGAAAGGGAAAAGCAGAAAAAGTTATTTGTTTTTGTTGTTTCCCTTTCTTTCTGAAGCCATCCAGGGACAACTGGCAGTTTACAGCCCCCTCAACTAAGGACAGTTCTTTCAAGATAAGTTCCCTTGTTGAAATCAGCCCAATCAAAACTTTAAAGTGTTGCACAGTAGAGAGAAAGCTGGGAATTGTTTCTCATATTTTTCCAGTGGTATTTCCATTTCAAAGTTGGAAACATGAAGATGCTGCTCAAAAGTAATGGATGCAAATAGACTGTTAAAATTCAGGAACATGATTCTATTGGCCACACTACCAAATGCATGGCTATCCTAACCTCATAATGGAGCAATTATCTGTGTGAAATCCTCTTTTTACATACCTTTAATATGAAATTATAAACATGTCTGGAGTCATGTTTAACATTATTTTATAATCTGTAAACATATCTATGACTGCGTTTTAGACACAAACGAGAGGAATCCCAACTCAAAGAGGCCAAACAGGAAAGTAGTTTAATTGATTTCACTGAAGATCAGATTTCAGGTCTGTTCAGTTGGCTGCCTGTCTCTAAATTTTTGTGACTCTCTTGTGACAGCTTTATGTATATTTGGTTTTCCTCAGGTATTTCCTATCCTCATGACCCCAAGGTAACGCTCAGAAATTGAAGATAGATTCCTTCTACCTCTCTCATGCTTGTTGGGTTGGGAAATGTCCTGTACGATGTCCTAAACTGCCTGTCCCTTATCCCTGTGGGGATGAGTGTGGGAAGATTACTATTATAGGTTTACAAAAATCAAGGCCCACCCAATCGATATAGCATTTATGGGGAAAAAGTTTATTAAGACTGTAATCTAGTCTTGTAGATCTTCTAGGAAATATTAAGAAATTTAGTCGACCATCTGACTCCTGAATTTACCATCATCCATACCTATTTTCTACTTTTTGTTCAGTTTGCTCTTATTTATTCAACTGGTAATAAAGTTCTACCTAAAATAGCATTCAAAACCCTGAGTTTTCTTTAAAGGTAAATATTCTCTCCTTGTGTAACTTGGACCAGATTTTGGCTGAAAATTCACCATAGGAAAAAGATATATGTGGCTGGTGTCCTCTTTAAATGTTCTAAAAAGATGAGGAATGGTCTTATTTAGATTGGTAGAGTCTTAAGCTGGGTTTGCACTCTGTGGAGCAAGGAAGTATTTCAACATAATTTTGTTATGTAATATTTTCAAGCAGTCTTCAGAAGGTCCCCACTAGGCCCCTCATCCTGAAAGTCTTTTAACACTGGAATGCTTTTATTTTCTTCTGGTTCTCATTTTTGGTTCTTCCTCTGATTCTTGCAGTTCACATCTAAGTGTCTGCTGGTAGAGTGTCTCCATCTTTCCAGGCCATATAAAGGATCAAAGACCAACCCACAGAGTCACATGGGACTGGTATATCTTCCATGAGAAAGAGTCATGCATACCTGTATGCTACAAATTCTGGGAGTTCAGCGCAACTGATCCCAGCAAAGCAGCACTCTAAAGGTTCCAAATTCAAAGTAATTCTCCAGACTGTCTCTCAGTTCAGTTCAGTCGCTCAGTCTTGCCGAACTCTGCAACCCCATGGACTGCAGTCTGCCAGGCCTCCCTGTCCACCACCAATTCATGTCCATTGAGTCGGTAATGCCATCCAACCAGTATCATGCTCTGTCATTCCCTATTCCTCCTGTCTTCAATCTTTCCCAGCATCAGGGTCTTTTCCAATGAGTTCTTCACATCAGGTGGCCAGCGTATGGGAGGTTCAGGTTTAATATCAGTTCTTCCAATGAATATTCAGGAATGATTTCCTTTAGGATGGGCTGGTTGGATCTCCTTGCAGTCCAAGGGACTCTCAAGAGTCTTTTCCAACACCATAGTTCAAAAGCATCAGTTTTGTAGTGCTCAGCTCTCTTTACAGTCCAACTCTCACATCCATACAAGACTACTGGAAAAATCATAGCTTTGATTAGATGGATCTTTGTTGGCAAAGTAATGTCTCTGCTTTTTAATATGCTGTCTAAGTTGGTCATAACTTTTCTTCCAAAGAGTAAGCATCTTTTAATTTCATGGCTGCAGTCACCATCTGCCGTGATTTTGGAGCCCCCCCCCCAAATGAAGTCTGCCACTGTTTCCACAATTTCCCCATCTATTTGCCATGAAGCAATGGGACTGGATATCTCTAGTCATCTTAAATTTCTTTAGCAGGAGTGAGATCTTAAGGTCATGCATCTTCAATCTACATGAGACTCACATTAAGTGTTCTGAGTAGCTCAACAGAAGTCCCACTCTCACTTTCTTTAAAAGGTAGATACTACCCCCAATGAAGTGGAATGAAAAAGGGGCTTAGATGCCTGTTTTTCTCAAAGATATCCTACTTACAAAAAGATACTTTATTCATCCCATTATTTTATATTCTCAAAATGGGAAGAGTGAGAAGGGTGTGCACTAGAATCCTGGAGTCATAAAGGAGCAGCAGCCATTTCTTTAAAAATCTATGCATTGCTCCTGACACATAGCATTGTAAGTCATAGCTACTGCACCTAGCTGAAATGAAAGCTTCATGTCTTATTATAATTGTTTTGATTAAATTCAATAGTTCTCTTGATTTATCTAACTTTTATATTTTTATTGTAAGATATATGGATGCTTGCTTGAAAGTGTGTAAAGCATTTTAGAATAATCTTCAAGAAGTTTTAAAAATGTATTCATTAATAATTTAAAAACACTTTGTGAAATAAAGATTAATTTTCTTTGAGCAATTTTAATGGTTCATTATAAAGATAGTTGTGCTTATAAATGCAAAACCTATATTTGTATAAAATAAGTCTTGTGTTACATTATCTGGGACATATAAACCATATTAAAACATATTCATTTATCAGATCAGTTCTCTTCAGTCACTCAGTCATGTCTGACTCTTTGTGACCCCATGAACTGCAGCACACCAGGCTTCCCTGTCCATCACCAACTCCTGGAGTCCACCCAAACCCATGTCCATTGAGTCGGTGATGCCATCCAACCTTATCATCCTCTGTCATCCCCTTCTTATCCTGCCCTCAATCTTTACCAGCATCAGGGTCTTTTCCAATGAGTCAGATCTTTGCATCAGATGGCCAAAATATTAGAGTTTCAGCTTCAACATCAGTCCTTCCAATGAACACCCAGGACTGATCTCCTTTAGGATGGGCTGGTAGGATCTCCTTGCAGTCCAAGGGACTCTCAAGAGTCTTCTCCAACACCACAGTTCAAAAGCATCAATTCTTCTGTCCTCAGCTTTCTTTATACCACTGGAAAAACCATAGCCTTGACTAGATGGACATTTGTTGGCAAAGTAATGTCTCTGCTTTTTAATATGCTGTCTAAGTTGGTCATAACTTTCCTTTCAAAGTAAGCGTCTTTTAATTTCATGGCTACAACCACCATCTGCAGTGATTTTGGAGCCCAGAAAAATAAATTCTGACACTGTTTCCACTGTTTCCCCATCTATTTGCCATTAAGTGATGGGACCAGATGCCATGATCTGTTTTTTGAATGTTAAGCTTCAAGACAACTTTTTCACTCTCCTCTTTCATTTTCATCAAAAGGCTCTTAGTTCTTCTTTACTTTCTGCCATAAGGGTGGTGTCATCTGCATACCTGAGATTATTGATATTTCTCTCAGCAATCTTGATTCCAGCTTGTGCATCCTCCAGCCCATTGTTTCTCATGATGTACTCTGCATATAAGTTAAATAACTAGGGTGACAATATATAGCCTTGATGTACTCCTTTTCCTACTTAATTTGCACATGCATTTTGAAAAGAATGGGGCTAGTAGTTAAAAAAAATCATTGACTAACACTGATTTGGTTGTAATGTTTTTCTAACATTTCTGGCAAAGAGTAGCTACTCAATAAATGATTTTGAATGTAATGACTTTAAAAAGAATGCTTTAATGGCATAACACAAATTTTTACTGCCATTTACTTCAACACACCCTTTTTTTTTTTCTTTCTCATCCTCTCCCTTCCTAAAAGCAACCAATAAATTCTTCAGGTCTGTGGATCTCTGGAAGAAGGAAATGATTGAATTGATCACAAATATTAGTCTAAATACATTCAACCCTATTTAAACTGACAAGAGCCAAATTCATTCAGAATGTAAATTCTGTAAAAAAAAAAAATCAAAGAAGGACAATAAAATCATTATTTTAAAAATGCTGAATATTCACACACATTTTAATGAGACTTGCATTTAGATGAAGACAATTAAGAAAGAGACTCTTAAACAGGTTGGAACTCCATAAACTCTTCTGAAGCTTTTTTAAAATGTAATTTGCTTTTCAGCCAAATTCTTTCCTAGCCTTTATCAGTTCTGAGCAGCATATTCAGTGTAGTCAATGAGTCAATACAAATATATTTCAGGAACCTAGTTTGTGCTTAGGGGCAGCATTTTGGTAATTAGAACTTCCATTCTACACAAGTGGAACTTATTAGGGAGAGTATTTAAAGTGGCTTGAGCAGGTAGGAATATTTCTACTTTTCTTCTGAGCTGCCAATACGCTAATCTAACATCTGGTACAGAGGGGCAATTTGCTCTGCTCTGCCTCTCAACTTATTTTTGTTTTTTTGTTTTTCTTATAGAACTTAGTGTTCTTCACATAAGTACATTGCTAATATATGTGCTTCCTGAGATAGTATTTGCTTTCATTCTGATAACCACAGTGCTTAGCAATTATGGTAGGCCTTGCACATGGCACCTCTAATGTTTACAGAACTGAATTAAACTTATAAACTATATTATCCTAAAGCAGCCATGGGATTAGTTTTGAGGATCAGTTAACACATAGAAAGTGCTTAAAATAGTGGAAAGCGGAAGTCCTCAATAATATACTAACTCTTATTATTCTTATTGCATTTATTTGTATTATTTAAATCATGAAGGCTTTCTATGAGAAATCAGTAAAAAAATTTATTTGTCAGTGAATGTATGTCTCTGTGTGTAAATATAATGTATATCAATGTGCATGTCAAGTCACTTCATCGTGTCCAGCTCTTTGCAACTCTATGGACTGTAGCCTGCCAGGCTCCTCTGTCCATGGGATTCTCCAGGCAAGAAAACTGAAGTGGGTTGCCATCACCTACTCCAGGGGATCTTCCTAACCCAGGGATCAACTACATGTCTCTTATGTCTCCTGCATTGACAGGCAGGTTCTTTACTACTAGCACAACCTGTCCTGGTGTTTAAAAGAAAATGAATACATATTTGTGGCTAAGATTTAAAAAGTGGTTAAATGTTAAAAAAAAAATATTTCCACATAATTCTCCACATGTTTTGGTCTACAGTTAGGGTTAGGTGCAAAGTTATCTTTAAATTTTAGTCATTACCCAAGGTCCAACTTCTAGAAAGTAGCACTAAAACATCTATATCACACATAAGTACACATAAAATTACACTGTATAATTAAAAATATTTCATGTGATTTTGAGGAACAATCAAAAAAATCAAAATATTGTTTATAATGTAAACAATGTTTATAAGCAATAAATATATTAAACATGGAAAATCCATTTTATATTGATTGAAATATAATTATGTGAAATTTAAAGGTAGCTGTAGGATAAAGCCCTGGAGAAGGAAATGGCAACCCACTCCAGTATTCTTGCCTGGAGAATCCCACCCCACGGACAGAGGAGCCTCATGGGCTGCAGTATATGAGGTCGCAAAGAGGCAGACACAACTGAAGTGGCCTAGCATGCCCAGGATACATGAGGATCACACATATTCCTATTTGGATTATTTTAAACTCTGCTGCTGCTGTTTAGCCACTAATCTGCATCCCATATCCTTGCGACCACAAGGACTGTGGCTTGCCTTGTGTACCTGTTATATACCTGTATTTTGTATACATCAGTAAACTTATACAATGTTTCTATCATTCAGAGTCAAGCAAGGGAAATAGAAACCAGTATTTAAAATAGATGGGCAATAAGAATGACTTCCATAAAATAACAGTCTCTTCTGTTCATGGGATTTCCTAGGCAAGAATCTGGTAAGTTGCCATTTTCTTCTCCAGGGAACCTTCCTGACCCATGTCCCCTGCTTGACAGACAGATTCTTTACCACTGAGCCACCTGGGAAGCCCATTTTTAAATCTGAAATCCATCTTAACTTCTCCTTTTACACCCTTCCTTGAGGTGAGGCAAGCTAACTCATTCCTAGCACTTTTAATTTCAGTCATCTATAAATAACAACCAAGTGTTTATCTTGAGCCTTCATTTCTCCAGTTGCCTACTTTGCAACTCCCTTTTGATGTTTTGATATATAAAAGACATTTAAAATTCAACATTTCAAAATAAAACAAAATACATCTCAGTATCTTCCCCTATAAAACCTGATTCACTTGCAACATTAGGATCTGAACAATTGCCAAATATCTATCCATTTTTAAAAAAGCTATCTCCTCCCCACTCCCAACCTATTTCACAGCCAATTCAACACCAAGAATTTATGTATTACCTCTTATATATCTGTTGAGCTATTAGGTGGAGGTTTATAAGAACAAACTACACTTAATTTTGTTTACTGATACATACTTGAAACCCTGTTTGATATCTAATGCCCAAGGAGTCCTTACTAAGTGTTGGTTGGATAAATAAATGAATATGTGTAGACATATTTTGGTATACAACAATGAGTAAACTTACACAATGTTTCTATTATTCAGAGACAAGCAAGGGAAATAGAAACCAGTATTAAAAATAGAAGAGCAATCAGAATGACTTTAATAAAATAAAAAATGTTGGTGAGGATGCAGAGAAAAGGGAACCCTCATACACTGACGGCAGGGATGTCAACTGGTACAGCCACCATGGAAAACAGCATGGAGGTCTTCCAAAAAAACTAAAACTAGAACTGCCATATGATCTAGCAATTCCATTCCCAGTTACTTATCAAATAACAACAAGACTAATTTGAAAACGTACTTGCACATCAATGTTCATAGCACTAGTATCTACACTTTCCAAGGTATGGAAGCAACCTCAGTGTCCATCAACAGAAGAACAAATACAGGAGATGTAGTATATATGTATATATACAATGAAGTATTACCCCTCCATAAAAATGAATGAAATTTGCAACAACATGGATTGACTTGGACAGTACTGTACTAAGGGAATAACAGACATAAAAAGACAAATACTGTATGATATCAGTTATATATGAAATCTAAAAAATAAACTAGTGAATATAACAAGAAACAGACTCACAGATATAGTGAACAAACTACTGGTTACCAATGACGGGGGAGGAGGCTAAGGGAGTGACAGGGAAGTAAGAAATAAAAGCTACTTTCTTTGAAACAAATAAGCTACAAGGACATATAGTATAACACAGAGAACATAGCCATTATGTTATAATAACTATGAATGGAATACAACCTTTACATATTGTGAATAATTATGCTGTACGCCTGAAATTTATATAACACAGTACATCAACTATACCTCTATGAAAAAAACTACATAGAGGGACATCATTACAATGAACTGATTGCACAGTTGACAGAAAACCTAAGGAGATAACCAAGAAAAGTAAAGGAACTTAGAGATGTCAAAGAGAGGAAGTGGCTAACTCCTGGACTACAGGAGTAAAAGGAGGAGGGAGGTCACATAAGTGACACCAGAGGGACTGGTGTCATGAACAGCTTCTGGATGTAATGAGCACATTCTGTATGCCCTGGAGCCATAGAGTAAGTTAAATCTTTTCCAGAGATGATGAATAAGGTAAGGAGATGGGAGCACATACCGCTCCATCTCCAACTATGTCTCCTAACACCTAACTAGCCAGAAGCAGTCAATATATGTCAAAGGATTTTGGGAATGTCATTTCTATGAATTATTAGATATAGTAATAATAATTAGTATTATTATGTATATATGCATTAAATATAGAACAGTGACATAAAGATGAAAATATTAAAATAGCACAAAGACTGGCAGCTTGTCTATGTCTATGAGAAAAAGTCTTAACTCTTCACTGAGCACCTAGACAAAAGTTATTTAATGATGTTTGATCACATGGATTATGAACTATTTCTCTAAGTATATCAATTAGTACTGAAGTCCATAAACTGTTATTTGAAAACAAAACAAGTAATCATTCACATTAATATACGTTAGACAACAGATGATGTCTAAAAGCTTTGCTTTGCCATTCATTTAGTTAATTTGTTGGGCATCAAACTCCATACTTGGCAGAGAAAGACAAGTACTGTATGGTATTACATATACATGGAATCCAAATAGTCATACACAGAGAAACAGAGAGTAGAATGGAGGTTATTAGGGGTAGTAAGGTGAGAAAAATGGGGAGATGTTGGACAAAGGGGACAAACTCACAGATATAAGATGAACATAGTTTGGGGAATTCAAAATACAACATCCTGCCTATAATTAATAAATCTACATTATACACTTTGAATGTGCTGACAGACTGGCCAAATCTTAGGTGTTCACACCACACACCATACACAAGACAGTGACTACATTGAGGTGACGGATGTGCTAACTAACTTGACTGTGGTAATCATCTCAAAACATATACATTAAGTCATCATATATACCTTAAATACATATAATTTACTTGCCAATTGTACCTCCACAATTGAGAGAGTAGCAATGAAACATATATATTACCCTATGTAACATTAGATAGCCAGTGGAAATGTGCTGCATGATGCAAAGAGCTCAAATCTGGTGCTCTGTGACAAGTGAACAGCATAAACTATGGTCTGGTTGATAACGATGTGTTCACTTGTGATGTTGTACATTCTACAGATTTGGACAAATATCTAATGAACATACATCTACCATCATAGTATCAAACAGAGTAGCTGCACTACCTACCTATCCTAGCCATTCTCTCTGCTCCATCTATTCATTCCTTCCCCCACTCCTGATTTTTTTTTTTTTTGGCTGCTACAGCATGTGGGATCTTAGTTCCCCAACCAGGGATTGAACCTGCAGCCCTGAAGTCTAACCACTGATTTTTTTTACTGTCTTCATAGTTTTGCCTTTCCCAGAATGTCAAATAGTTGAAATCTACAGTATGTGGCATTTCACACTTTTCAGTATTTAGCATTTTCTGATTAGCTTTTTTTCACTTAATAATGTGCATTTAGACTTCCTTCATGTCTTTTCATGGTTTTTTAGTATTGAGTAAATATTCCATTCTCTGATACAGCAGTTTTTCCTGTCAACTACTGAAGGACATCTTCATTGCTTTCAAGTTTTGGCAATTATGAATAAAGCTTCCATAAACATTTGTGTGCAGGTTTTTGTCTGGACATAGGCTTTTCTATTTTGTTTATCTTAAGCAAGGAAGACATCCAAAAATAATAAAATAAATTGAAAAAAAAAAGCTGAAGGAAAAAGATCTTTCTGATACCTTTGACAAAAATTAATTTATAACATTAAATCTATTGTAAGTCATCACTTTCTTGTCTTTATCTTTTACTCTCTCTTTTTTTTCTGCATAGACATATTATTTATTTATTTATTTTTAGGACCCTTAATTTTTATTTTATTTTATTTTTCTTTTTTTTATATTAACAAATTGAAGAAAGACTTTTTTCTTTAAAATATTTTGTTGGTTTTGCCATTTATTGACATGAATCTGCCATGGGTATACATGTGTTCCCTGTCCAGAACCCCTCCTCCCACCTCCCTCCTGATTCCATTCCTCTGAGTCATCCCAATGCACCAGCTCTGAGCACACTATATCATGAATCAAACTAGGGCTGGTGATTCATTTTACATATGATAATATACATGTTTCAATGCCATTCTTCCATATCATCCAATGCTCGTCCTCTTCCATAGAATCCAAAAGACTGTTCTCTACATCTGCGTCTCTTTTGCTGTCTCGTATACAGGGTTATCGTTACCATCTTTCTAAATTCCATATATATGTGTTAGTATACTGTATTGTTGTTTTTCCTTCTGGCTTACTTCACTCTGGATAATAGGATCCAGTTTTGTCCACCTCAGTAGAACTGATTCAAATGTATTCTTTTTTATGGCTGAGTAATATTCCATTGTGTATATGTACCACAGCTTCCTTATCCATTCGTCAGTTGATAGACATTTAGGTTGCTTCCATGTCCTGGCTATTGTAAACAACGTGGTGATGAACATTGGGGTACACGTGTCTCTTTCAATTCTGGTTTTCTCAGTATGTATGCCCAGCAGAGGGATTGCTGGGTCAAATGGCAGTTCTATTTCCAGTTTTTTAAGGAATCTCCACACTGTTCTCAATAGTGGCTGTACTAGTTTGCATTCCCACCAACAGTGTAAGAGGGTTCCCTTTTCTCCACATCTTCTCCAGCATTTATTGCTTGTAGACTTTTGGATGGCAGCCATTCTGACTGGTGTAAAGTGGTACCTCACTGTGGTTTTGATTGCGTTTCTCTGATAATGAGTGATGTTGAGCATCTTTTCATGTGTTTGTTAGGCATTTGTATGTCTCCTTTGGAGAAATGTCTGTTTAGTTCTTTAGTTACTCCAGCCAGTAATCAGTTAGCTAAGTGTTCTTCACAACTTGTAACACTTAAAGAGATTCACAGAGATGGGAAGAAAAGAAAAGAGGGAGGGGGGAGATAGAGAAGTGACCTGGTGGGAAAAAAGGAGAGTCAAAAATGAGGAGACAGCAATTGAGCCAGTCATCTCGCTCCCAAGTAAAAATGGGTATTGAATATTTGGTTCTTAAAGATACAAAGTTGATAATAAATACTTAAAAGCAAAGTTTAAAAATCTAGAGTAAAGGTTAGATTCTCAAAAATACAATTAAGGAAGAAAGAAAAAAAAGAAGAAGAAAAAAAGGAAAAGAGAGCAAAAAAAAACATGCAAACAACAACAACAAAAAAAACAAAAAACAGAGTCACATAAATTCTTACATATATATATATATAAAGATTTCTTAAAAAATAGGGTCTTCTTTTTTTGGCTAGGTAATAGAAGATTATAAAAATGAAAACTGAAGGAGTTATAGGGGACTTAAAAATAAAAAAAAATTAAAAAATAATTTTAAAAGTTTAAAGAATTTAAAAGATGATTATAGTAAAAAAAAAATATATAGGACTTTCTCTGGAGCTGTTGCGTACAGTGTGAGTCAGTTCATTTTCAGATAGTTCCTTGGTCTGGCTTGTACTTCTCAAGATGTATAGGCTCCTTCCTATGCAGTTGGTGCTAACTACAGGGATTTAATCTGTTACTCCTATCAGCTCCAAAGCGATCCCCTCTGATTATTTTAGCATCTTCTGTTTGCTGGTCTCTTCAGTGTCTATTTCCTACCAGGACACGAGGCGGGCAGTGATGGTCACTTTTTTAGACTCACTTGTTCAGTAGTGCTGTGGGGAGGGAGGAACGCTGCAAACAGATATCACTAGAGTGCACTCACAGTGCTTCAGCCACTCTGGGGTTTGTCCCCCGCTCACAGCGTGTGCGCTTTCCCATCCCACACTGCTCAGGCTCTAGGTCGCTCCGCCTGCAACTACCTGAGGCGGCCGTTGGAGCTGCCTGCACTTCCCAGGTCTGAGCCGCCCAGTGCGGTTGGGGGCTGTGACTGCCCCCCTCTTCCATCCCTGCCACTTGGTTTTCTGGGGGTGCAACTGGGGGTGACTTCTCAGGTGTGTGGAGAGCTGGTCTCTGGCGGTGACCATCCAGAATCCCAAGAAGTCTTGGTTAGCAAGGAAGTCTGCCCGTGGTATGGTAATGGAGGCCTCTCTGGGGCCACAATTGCCTGCCTGTCTCTGGCAGGGGATGGGCAGGTCTGCAGCCTGCAGGCAACCAGCTCCAAACAGCTCCGAGCAGCCCTTTGTTCTGTGCGCAGGCCTGGTGGCGGCTTTTCGCAGAAAAGCTATCCCACAGTCTAGGTTGCTGTCTCAGGCTAGCTCCCTCAGAGTTGCCCTTGGGCATTCAGTCCCAGTGCTCACCCAAAGCGGTGCAGCCCGCCCCTCCCAGAGCAGCCCACACTTGCTAGTGGGGGATGGGGCGCCTGGGGTGCTGCTCCGCTGGGAGTTGCAGTTAGGCATGTAATCTGTGGGGCTTAATTATTTTTCTATTATTGCTCTGGTTATTTTGCCCTCTGAGACTCGCCACAGATCCGCCGGGGAGAAAGTTTCCTGGTGTTTGGAAACTTCTTTTTTAAGACTCCCTTCCCAGGACGAATCTCTGTCCCTACCTCTTTCGTCTCTCTTTTTATTTTGTCCTACCTCCTTTCTAAGACAATGGGCTGCTTTTCTGGGTGCCTGATGTCCTCTGCCAGCATTCAGAAGTTGTTTAATGGAGTTTGCTCGGCTTTTAAATGTTTTTTCTGTGTATTTGTAGGGGAGAAAGTGGTCTCCCTCTCCTATTCCTCTGCCATCTTAGGACCGCTTCCTATCCTTTTCTTAACTGATTTATATTCTATAGTCAACTGTTACAGTCAGTGTTTTGCATCTTACTTTTCCCTCTTTTATTTCTCTCCTTCCAGTTATTCTATTGATATTAGACTCTGGTTGTATTGACCTTTTGTATGTCTACACTGGCTAGAGTGAAACACAGCAGATTTGACTGGTCTAAATTTGACTAAAATATCAAAGTCAAAGTCAAGTCGCTCAGTCATGTCTGACTCTTTGTGACCCCATGAGCTGTAGCCTATTAGGCTCCTCCATCCATGAGATTTTCCAAGCAACAGTACTGGAGTGGGGTGCCATTTCCTTCTCCAGAAGATCTTCCCTACCCAGGGATCGAACCCAGGTCTCCCACATTGTAGGCAGATGCTTTACTGTCCGAGCCACCAAGAAGGTCATTAAATTTGACTAGTCCCTCTTTAAAGTCATAGCAACTAATGCAGCTCAAGTGGATCCTTAGTGGTGCCCAGCAATCATCTCTCTCACCCCTCCCCTGAAACCTAGAATACAAGTGCTCAGTTTATGACTCACATCTTCTTTTTTGAGAAAAAAGAAAAGCATTGAATTTCTGTAGACTCCCACTCTCATATATACCCACACGCTCTGCCTTTCTGTGGAGAACTAATCACATTCATTTTTACTGTAGAGCTATGTGTCTATTACCCAATTTTGCAATGACAAAATAGGGGTAATATCCGGTTTTTGTCATATTATCAACCTAAGAATATTTAGCTCTTCTAGCTGAAGGAACTGTCTAAGGTAGCAGATAACAGATGTTATTTTTGTTGCATCCTTTTATCATTTTTCAGTACGTTAGAATAATCACTTTAAAAATTCACTTTACTGCTAATTAAGGAAAATAATAATAATATTAGTAATATTATTAATAATAGTAATATCTGTGAACAGAAGTAGAACCTAATACAAATACAGAATCTCAGTTTCTGGACCTATCTTAGGAAAAATAATAATAAAATTCTAACCATGTTTGTCTACTTACACAGAACCCTAACATGGAATTCCAGATGTTTTTCTATATACATCTAAGGGAGAGCAAAAAAATACTGTACTCCAACCACTCATGACTCGTTTAGGATTGTAAACCTCCCCCCATTCCCTCAAATGTTCACTAATCAAATATCATCAGATAGGAAGTACACATTTTAAGATTCACAGAGAAAATTTTTAATTATCTCATAGAAATATAATAATATTAAGAGTACACTTCCACACCTCAATCAATCCTCTTTTGGATAGCATATTATATAATTTTTAGACCTAAGCTATGTTGTTGTCATTTCAATTTAACATCTCTTCACTTTTAGGAAATATGCAATTGGAACTCATACAAAATCAAACTCCCTGTCCATGAAATTCTTCAGAGTTTATCTTGCATGAGAAACTAGGAAATGTGCTATAAATATTCATAAACTGGCAGCTACCCATAGCTGAGATATATCTGAGGTATGAAAATGAAAGTTCATGGAAAAGTTCACCTGATTATCTAAAATTGAAGTAGGAACTTTTCTCAGGACTCATGCATAATCAATGTGTTTTCTCTATTTTAAACAGCCCTTTTATTTTGCTGTTTTCTATGTTTTATCCAGTATTAATATGAAATAACTTCAAGTAACAGACACTATTCCTTTCACTCACTATTCTGTCATATTGCTCTTTTTGCTTGGAAATTGTCATAAATAGGAAAATATTATTTTATATACCATGTCAATACTTAGCAAAACCTCCATAATCTTATTCATTATTCTCACTTCTTTATGAGATATCTTACAATTTTCCACTTTTTAATAAACTTCAGATTTACATTTAATATAAATTTACCAAAATCAAGAGTTTTGTTATTTGTCAAAAGAAATATCTACTTAATATACAAAGAAACTAATTCAGAAGTTACCTTTATAATTTTTATAAATATATACATAACAAGTGATCAAGAAAATGATCACTTTTACAAAAACTACTAAAAGATATAGCTATAATTATCACATTTTGACTATTCCAGAACTTCCAGAGTTCATTCCTACTGACTCAGAGGGAATTATGCAAATGATATAAATAAATGTTGCAATTCTCTAATAAAGTGAGCAGTATAAAAAGATTATCATTAAGAAATTTAAAACCTGTCTAAAGGCTAGATAATTTTAAACAAAATATATCCATACTACCATATTAAATCATTTAAAATATTTAAAATAAAATATACGGCCAATGTATGTCCTTTTTATTATATGAAAACTGTTCTGAAGATAACATTTTTGGTATTCTTATTTACAATTATCACAGTTTCAGAATTATTCTCAAAACATATTAATAAAAAGGTTGGAATTTGGTTGCATACACAAAAATCAATTTTCCCTAATAGGAAATTTTTTATATTGGTATACATATGTTATGTTAATAAACCAGTTTAATAATGCTTTGGAGTAGGATGTTTGAAAAATGGAACTATAACTTTTGCCTCACTAAACTTCTAAGAAAATAAAGAGACCATGTCTATATTAAAGTAGCTGAAATGAATCAGATCAAGTCCTTGGCTATTTTTCATTTTTATATATCTTAATATGATACAGAAGCATCAGATCAATTTTATTAATTTCCTTAAGATTGTTTCTAGGTTATCAGACCATTTAAATATGTTCTTCCATATGTGATCTAGTCACATCATATAGACTTAGCAATAATCTTTTACATCCAGCTTATTTTTTAAATGAGGTAACATTTACATATGGACCATGAGTGTGCAATTCAAATTTTGATAAATATATATATATACATGTATGAACTATACAGCTGTGTAACAACTCTCCCTATGAAGATGTAGATGATTTACATCACTGTGAAAATGTTCTTGTGCCTTTCATTCAAAATCAAGCCCCATCAATTAATATTCTTCTGAGTTCTATCATGATAGATTAATTTTTCAATTTTTGTGCTTCACATTAATGATATTATACAATAACTACTCTTTTCTTTGTTTTTTTCTCACTCAATAAAAATGTTCTGAGATATAACAAAGCTGTAACATCACTGGTATTTTACTCCTTTGTGTTTGTAGTGAAGAATTAAGCCTTAGTCTTTCATCTTTTATTTCTGAGAGATGACGTCTAGGTCCTTAGGATGTCACACAGGGAAGGAATATCTTTGTTCGCTTGAGGGCTTTGGCTACCAGACAGTCTATCAACATGATTTATAATGAGAGTTTCAAACCATGCAGTATCAGTTCTTTTTTTCCAGGAGGACTGGAGAATACATGTACCAGTCACACCTCTGGAAGGGTTAAAGATGGGCAGAATGTGATCAAGCCCCCATAAAAACTCTGGCACCAAGGCTTGGATGAACTTCTCTGTGTGATAATACTCTTATGTTTTATCACACATCATAACAGGAAAGTAAACCATCCATGACTGCATAGGGAGAAGACAATGGAATCTCCAGGTTTCTTGAACTCTGACTCTATGCTCTACCTTCCCTTGGCTATTTTTTTTTCAGCTTTATTGGAATATAGGTGACATATATACATTGTATACACTTAAAGTATATACAAATTTTTAAATTCTGACATGGGTATTATATCATGAAATGATCACTACAATCAAGTTAGTTAACATATCCACAAATTCTTCATGTAGCCAGCATACATGTGTGTGATGAGAGCACTTAAGATCTATCTTTTTAGCAAATTACAAATATACAATACTGTATTGTTAAGTGGCATTACATTGTTATTGTTGTTCAGTTGAAAAGTTGTGTCCACTCTTTGGGACCCCATGAACTGCAGCATGCCAGGCTTCACTGTCTTCCACTATATCCCAGTGGAATTCACTTCTACTGAGTCAGTGATGCTATTTAACCATCTCACCCTCTGTTGTCCCCTTCTCTCACCTTCAAACTTTCCTAGCATCGGGGTCTTTTCCAATAGGTCAGCTCTTTGCATCAGGTGGCCAAAGTATTGGAGCTTCTGCATCAGCCCTTCCACTGAACATTTCAGTTTGATTTCCTTTAGAATTATCTGGTTTGATGAAGTCTGTCAGTCTTCTCCAGCACCACAGTTTGAAAGCATCGATATCCGGCACTCAGCCTTCTTTACAGTCCAGCTCTCACGTTTGTATATAACTACTGGAAAAACTAACTTTGAGTATGTGGAACTTTGTAGGCAAAATGGTGTCTCTGCTTTTTAATATGCTGTCTAGTTTTGTCATAGCTTTTCTAAAAACACACAACTGCACATTAAATCACAAAAGCTATTAATCTCACATAACTAATTTTTTTATCCTTTAATATCTTTTAATATCTTATACCATGCTCCCACTTCTCATAACCTCTAACCTCTAGCAGCCACCATTCTATGCAATCCTTATGCAGTTTAACTGCTTTTGATTCAACATATAAAGAGAGATTACACAGTGATTCTCTTTTTTTGTGCCTGGCAATAGCTATATATAAGAGTACCAAAGAAGCTGTACCTTTTTGTTTATAACAGCATCACCAGCACCTAAAACACAGAACCCAGTAGAAGGCTCTCAATAAATATGAGTAGAATAAAGGATTTTTTTAAAAAACACTGATTCTGAAGGATTACCTATCCCTGCCCTTATTTCTCACAGAGTACTACATGATTCAAATTAGTGGGTGATGAGATAATAAAAAACAAAGATCTCTGAGGAGTTATGTACTTAATATGGGCTTCCTAGGTAGCTCTAGTGGTAAAGAATCTGCCTGCCAATGCAAGTGATCTAAGAGACACAGGTTCAGTCCCTCGGTTGGGAAGATTCCCTGGAGGAGGGCACGTCAACCTACTCCAGTACTCTTGCCTGGAGAATCCTCATGGACAGAGGAGTCTAGCAGTCCTAAAGAGTTAGACACAACTGAAGTGACTTAGCATGCACCACATACACACATTTATGTAATATATACAATTTTTCAGTAAACTAGCTTACAGTAGCTAGTATTATTCTTTTCCACAGGAAGGATATCTATTTGATCCAGACATATATAGCCTATGTCTCAGAAGATAGATGGTAACTGCATGGATAAAAGCTGCTCAGTTCTTGAGGATCACCCCCATCCTTGGGCTTACAAATGTGGGCAATTTAGAAAAGTCTTTGTGTGAGTGGCACTAGCTCTGGTTTTCTTTGCAGTTTTCATCACCTGCAACAGTAGTATCCTACACTTCATGCTAGAAATATCAGCACAGGTGCCTACCTCCCACTTCTATAGAAGAATATATGCTCACATATCCTGCTGAAAAAAAGTAGCTATGGACAAACATGACTACGACTCCAGACTCTCACTAAACCACAGATAAACACTGGAGCACTGGACAGGCAAGTTATGTTTCTAGCAGTTTAATATAACATACTTGACAATTCTGGACAATGATTTTTAACAAATCTGGTAAGAATATTTTCAACTGAATAGTATAAAAACAAATATCCAGTTTATACTGGGGAAAGAAGACAGATACAAGGAGAATTATTGATTTGCTGGTGGTACAGCACTAAAATACATGTCCACAGCCTGCAGCTTTGAATTCTGCATAACCTGTTTTCATACCTAAAAAGTTCTGGACATACTATCTTTTTGCTCTTCCCAAGGGCTGATAGTCTTTTTGTGTTTTGTATGAGTCACGACCTAATCCTCTGTGTAGCTCTAAAATTGTTCTCTTATTTTTTTTAATTTTTTAAAATTTATTTATTTATTTTTTTATTGTTTTTGCCATACAATGTCATGATATCACTGTTCTCTTATTATTTAAAATAATGTGTGTGAATCTCTGTTCCTTCTGACAAAAATCATTTCATTAAAATACTTTTGCATGGAGCTTACACTTACATAGATGGACACGCTCTCTACATTACTGACACCTTGATTATTATCTGTGATATGATGTGATTTCTTTTTATCTTCAACTTTGAGTTATAATAATCTTTCAATATTAAAGAAAAAATATTCCATTTTACTACTGAGAAGACAACTCTGTTTTCATCTGCATTTCTAAACTTGTGCCTCATCCTCAAAGTATCTTCTCTGGGAATTATCTACATCACTCTTCCCCCATCCTTCCTTACTTGATTAAAGTCTTCTTATTTCATCATTGTTTTACCTCAGTTTGGGCTTCCCTGGTGGCTCAGAGGCTAAAGCGTCTGCCTGTAATGCAGGAGACCCAGGTTCAATCCCTGGGTTGGGAAGATCCCCTGGAGAACGTAGTGGCAACCCACTCCAGTACCCTTGCCTGGAGAACCCCATGGACTGAGGAGCCTGGTGGGCTACAGTCCACGGGATCGCAAAGAGTCAAACATGACTGAGAGACTTCACTCACTTAACCTCAGTTTACGAATGTATTTTAATCTTTTGCATATAAAGTGAGACTGTTCTTCTGTCTAATGATTTTTCTCTCAAGATATTATATATTTACCATCACATTTCCTAAAAGAATAAATACCTTATATCCATGTCTTCTGACTCTGTGGGGAACATTCACACCTCAGTTCTTCTGAAACATTGCTTCTATTCAACTTCTCTGTTGCAAATTCTCTTTCACACTCATGAATAAAATAAGTAAATAAATGTCACAAATAAAAGGTCCTTATTTGGGGTTTGATTGTGCATAATTATATTGAGGTTTATGATACAACTTATAATGTGATATATTTTCTCCGTATGCATAACTAATCCCCAAGGGCTACATGAAGGACAGGGAGAGAAGACGTAGAAAGGCATCCTTTGGGGACAAGTAACAAGAAAATCTACGTCTTGTTAATTTTTATCCTCAGAACTCTTCACTCTTTTTACCCTCAACAGTGTATACATTTTGTGCATTAAATATGGGAAGTGTATATATGCTGTGTGTTAAATCCGTGTTCTTCTTAGGAAGAACCTTAAGAAGACAGATTAGTGCTAAACACCAGACTTCTGTGTGCATTCTTACAAATCTTTCTCCACCCTGCTGTATGTGTCCAGAGGCGAGCCTATTTGATTTACATGAATGAATTCTCTTATTCTACAACTTATGGTTAGGTTTCACCAATGAGTATCACTAACAGAAGGTCAAATAGGGGAGGAAGGTAAAATTCCATTATGTACTCTACTGTCTTTCCTCCAAAGGGGATTCCCAAGCTTGGCAGCATCCCGGGGAAGGCCATAGTTTTTATTTGGTGGTCCTCTTTACTCATTGTTTTACTCTGAATTCTAGAGGCAACTTACTCTTCTTTAGAGGGAGGGGCATGAGTAGATTCCAGCTATTTGTAATCCTGGGGTTAGTATCTCTTCTAGTTCCCATAAACACATTATTAAACTTCTCTAAAATTACCAGTTAAAGTATGCCATCTGTTTCCTCCAAGGGCATTAACAGATACATCCAAAAATTACACTTTCAGTAATGTGTTTGGGTTTTTTTCTTTTGTCTATCCCTGAATTACAAGCAAATTCTCACTTATTTTTACCATATTTCTAGACCACAGCACCTTGACATAAGTAGTTAAAAGAAATGAGTCAATGGTAGAAAATGCCCTCTGCTCCCATCTTGATCTTCATTTACATTTATTTCACTCTTCTTGTGCTTGCAAGACTCTCCTATTTCTGAATCATACAACTTTATATTACTTTTGCTTTTGGTAACATAAAAATATCTCTGTATTTAAAAAAAGACACTTTCTCCCTTGCCCAAGCACTTGGAATACCACTGATGGTTCTAGCTTTTGCCATCTCATCTCAGCACAAGCCAAAGAGTTTACTTAGGCTTAACAATCAGCCCTCTTTTGTCACCATATACAGTCTCCCTTAGCAATTATATTCACTTCACAAATTTAACTATCACCTCTTTGGATAGCTTTCAAGAATATAGGATATGTTTAACTCTCCCTTGGGTTCTTTTTCTAAGCTCTACTTTCCTCATCTATCTGTACAAAGTATTCATTACACAAATCATAAATCAATTCATGTAAAGAATATAGTTCCAGCCCTAGTATAAAACTAGCTTTTGACCAATGGTAGCTAGTAGTAGTGGTAGCATGTACAATGGACATTTGAGGAGTATCTAAATTCCACCATATAAAAACTGAATTCATTGTTTTCTTTTACAAACTTACTCTTCCTGAGTAGTGGACACTGAATAAACTGGCCTGGTAATCAAGCAGAAGTAATGACCTTTGACTGTGTCTTCACTGAAGCCAAAATATAACTGAAAGAATCTCTACATTCTACATCTTCACAAAGATCTTTAGACCCTCTGTATGAATGAAACAGATCTGGTGTCTCACTTCTATATGGTAGAAAATGGTGGTGAGAAAATAATCCTCTTTACTCTTCAGAAATAATGACATACACTTGCATGGTCCAATTTACAAGATTAAATAGTATATCTTGGGGTACAACAAAAGGTTGGATCATAAAAAAGAACTGATGCTTTTGAATTGTGGTGCTGGAGAAGATGCTTGAGAGTTCCCTGGACTGCAAGGAAATCAAACCATTTAATTCTAAGGGAAATCAACCCTGAATATTCATTGGAAGGACTGATTCTGAAGCTGAAGCTCCAGTATTTTGGCCACCTGATGCGAAGAACTGACTCATTGGAAAAGACCCCGATGCTGGGAAAGATCAAAGGCAAAAGAAGAAGGGGACAACAGAGGAAAAGATGGTTACATAGCATCATTGACTCAATGGGCATGAACCCAAGCAAACACAAGGAGATACTGAAGGATAGGAGAGCCTGGCATGTTGCAATCCATGGAGCAACAAAGAGTCAGACACAATTTAGGGACTGGACAACAGCAAACTCACAAAGAGTGGGACTATCTTCAGTGTTCATCTACAAAGGTAGTCCTTATTTCGCAGTGGACCAAAGTTTTAGGTCTGGGTTTATCAAGACAGAGGCCATACTGGAGTAAGTGATATCTCTTAAATTATCTTATTGTAAAGATATGAAAATTTTAATTTTTCTGGAGATGGTTTAGTTACAGGAAGACAACAATCCATCTCTTTGCTCTCCTCGATAAGCAATGGTCTAGAAATATGTGACAAGCAGGTTCAGTGGAAACTTGGAAATCACTGAAGAGTTTTAAGATACTTTCATTTGGTGGAAGGACAAGATGGGCTTTGTGCTGCCAGAGAATGGCAGGATATATGATTTATAATTATGCTCATGATTATTTCACAATTTTTACCTTTATAAAATCACTTCTATCTAGAATTCCCTTCTTTACCAGCTATTTTTTATGTTCTTTGAAACTAGCTCAAATCACTATTCTCCTCTAAGAAGCCCTTAATGACATCCACAAATAGGACAAATCTTAATAAATTCACATAACATTCTGTACTTATATTACAGGTTGTCTCATAGCCTACTTGAACTTATCTCATTTAGAATTGGTCTCCTCTTCCTATCTGTGTGTCTTCAGAAATCATGCGAGGTTCCATTAGTCCAAAAATTAGTAAAATGTCAAATGTAGGCGCACAAAAGAAACCTGTTGAAATAAAATGCATTTTTTATCTAATACACATTTATTTACAGAGTGATTCTAGTTTATGATAAAAAGAAATTTTTATCTTTTCCCCTTATTTGTATTTCAGCATACAAATATTTCAGCATGCTGTTATCAGCATAACCCTTTTTAAAGACAATTATAAGGACAGAGATTATAGCATCATTGTCCCAGTGATAGTGCTTAAATAGTTGATCACAAAAAAGTGCTTCTGGAAAATGATAACATAAATCTTCACAATAAATCTGGTCATCTCTAACTAAATAAAGACATACACCCACCTAAGTCTAAATATATCATCCCTTCAAGTTGCAGTCCACAGGAAGTAAAACAAAGTTCTCACAAATCAGAGTGAATAATACTTTTTTGAAATTACTTAACAGATTTAGCTGTCAGGATGATTTTCACACAGGAATGCTTCACATTTCATGCATCGCAAGCTAGTCTATTTTATATGATGCATAATCTTGCTTTATATTTTTAAAAAATATTATATTGTATTTTTCATGCTAGTATAACATTTTCAATGATTCAATAAATAGTTTTTGGTTTTAACTACCATCATATCTGCAATATTATTTCAACCTAGTAAATCGTCATCAGTTCAGTTCAGTTCAGCAGTCAGTTGGGTATGACTCTGTGACCCCATGGATTGCAGCATTCCAGGCTTTCCTGTCCATCACCAGCTCCTGGAGCTTGCTCAAACTCATATCCATCGAGTAGGTGATGCCATCCAACCATCTCTTTAATTTTTTACCTAGTAATTCATACTTTGAAAATACACACAGATTTTCCTTTCCTTTTTTCTTTTTTTTAATAGTTTCTTCCCTTGCCAAGTCATTGATCTCAGAGGATGGTATGTTTATTATTTGAGTAACAATTCACAAGGGCTTTTCATAAATGGAAAATCAATAACATGAAGAAACCAATGAAAAACACAGCTCATTTCCTTTTAGTATGTATCTTGAAGAATAAGCCAATTTCTTTAACTTTAACAATCAAAATTAAGACATTTAATTTTTAGTAAGAAAAATAAGATATCTTAATACTGCTATGTGTGCTCAGTCACTCAGTCTTGTCCAACTCTTTGTGGACCCATGGACTATTATAGTCCACCAGGCTCCACTGCCCATGGATTTTTCCAGGCAAGAATACTAGAGTGAGGTGACATTCTCTTTTCTAGGCAGTCTTCCTACCCAAGAATAGGACCTGAATCTCCTATGTCTCCTGCATTTAAAGGCAGATGATTTATCACTATTGCTAGCTAGGAAGACCAGTTCTGTTTATAGTAGACATAAATGTGTCAAATTATGGAATTTGAGAAAAACTCTTCTTCAAAAAAACAGGTAAATTATAGATGAAAAATGCCTCATTGTTTTGCTAATGAATGATTCTTAAAAATAATGAATGGTTCATATGTTTTCCAGAATCATTTAAAACACATCAATAGACACAATAATAGAGGAAGGAATTATTGAAACTTTTTTCAACATGTTTACTGTGTTACATGCATATGCTATAATTTTAAAATATTAAAGCATAGAAAATATCAAGAATGATTTAATAAGTATATGGTGACATAAAATTTCTGGTTAACTCTAAGCTAAAACCTCCATTTTTCTCTGAAGTATTTTTTAAAGTATCTTCTAAAGTATTCATATTTTCTAAATTTGTTTCAGAAAGTGCCACCCTAAGTGCAAGGAAATTATTTTAAAAGCAATGAAAAGTTTTCATTCATGTATATATATATATAATTAAATTTCTGAGCAAAGGTACACCCTGACCTGGCAGCAAAATTATATTGTACTTCCTCTATGTGCTTGATACTAGGAATAGGATAGTGAACCAAACACATGTAGAGTTTATATTTTAATGTGAGAGACTGACATGAAACAACTACAGGTGCACAATAGTTTGAGAATTTCAATATGCATTAACATCAGCTCTGCAACTCTGAGAAGCACATGCATAACAATATCATTTTTTTTTAATTCAACTTCTCTACCAAAGTCTACACTCATTCCAAGACGCCTAATCAAATCTATTTGCATCTCGAATCGATCTTCCTTACTGGATATATCTAAAACTAAATTCTGTATTCTCTAAAAACCTGCCTTACTCATCACTTGGTTTTCTCTCTGATGATATGCTGGATGCGATATTCACTGCCAAGATCCCTCATCAGCACGGAGGCACTCACTCCCTCAGGTACCAGGAATGTTGGCTGCTTAGAGATCACAGCTGACTTCTTCTCCTGGCATTTCCTGCTGCAAATGGGTGGAAGCTCAGGTGGCAATATTACGCCCCATTTCAAACAGTAGTTTATATCAGTGAATATTCAACACAGGGACACCAAGACCCAACATTCCTGCCAAAACTTGGACAGAGGGTCCACTTTAGCTCCAGAATTACTTGTAGCATCAGCTAACATCTCTTTGTAACTGAAAAATCTCAACTTCCACCTCTGCTCTGTCCTGTTTCCGTTACTCCTTACAGTCCTTCATCTTCCGTAATAAACCACCTAAGCGAGATCTCCATTTCTGATTCTGTTTAAAAATGAGAGATTTTTGGTAGAAGAGAGTGGGTCCTAAGTGTGGTCTTAGAAGCAGGCCGTAAAATAGGATCTTGGAGCTGAATTACCAACTGACGGACTTGCATGACTAAGCTACCCCTAGGGGTGGAGGACTGACCACTCCCGGCAAATTCTAGAGGAGCCATTGTTTTATCAACACATTTCACAGGTACAGAAAAACCTTAGCGAAAGAGAACACAGTTGTGTATACAGTACATCAGGTATTTGACAGATGAGAGAAAACACTAATTATACAGGACAATGAATGCACTGGAGGAAAACAATGAAGAGCTTAGGATAATCAGCAATTTAAACTGAAGTGTAATTCTATTTTCAGTTTTTTAAGGAATCTCCACACTGTTCTCCATAGTGGCTGTACTAGTTTGCATTCCCACCAACAGTGTAAGAGGGTTCCCTTTTCTCCACATCCTCTCCAGCATTTATTGCTTGTAGACTTTTGGATGGCAGCCATTCTGACTGGTGTAAAGTGGTACCTCATTGTGGTTTTGATTTGCATTTCTTTGATAATGAGTAATGTTGAGTATCTTTTCATGTGTTTGTTAGCCACCTTTATGTCTTCTTTGGAGAAATGTCTGTTTAGTTCTTTGGCCCACTTTTTCATTGGGTCGTTTATTTTTCTGGAATGGAGCTGCAGGAGTTGCTTGTATATTTTTGAGATTAATTGTTTGTCCATTGGTTCATTTGCTATTATTTTCTCCCATTCTGAAGGCTGCCTTTTCACCTTGCTTTTAGTTTCCTTTGTTGTGCAGAAGCTTTTAATTTTAATTAGGTCCCATTTGTTTATTCGTGCTTTTATTTCCAATATTCTGGGAGGTGGTTCATAGAGGATCCTGCTTTGGTTTATGACCCAGCAATTCCACTGCTGGGCATACACACCGAGGAAACCAGAACTGAAAGAGACACGTGTACCCCAATGTTCATCGCTGCATTGTTTACAATAGCCAGGACATGGAAGCAACCTAGATGTCCATTGGCAGATGAATGGATAAGAAAGCTGTAGTACATATACACAATGGAATATTACTCAGCCATTAAAAAGAATTCATTTGAATCAGTTCTACTCAGGTGGATGGAACTGGGGCCTATTATCCAGAGTGATGTAAGCCAGAAGGAAAAACAAAAATACAGTATACTAATGCATATATATGGAATTTAGAAAGATGGTAAAGAGAACCCTGCATGCGAGACAACAAAAGAAATGCAGATGTATAGAACAGACTTGTGGACTCTGTGGAAGAGGGCAAGGGTGGGATGATATGGGAGAACAGCATTGAAACATATTAATTATCATATGTGAAATCAATTGCCAGCCCAGGTTTGATGCTCCGGGCTGGTGCACCAGGATGACCCAGAGAGAGGGAATCAGGAGGGAGGAGGGAGGGGGGTTCTGGAAGGGGAACATATGTATACCCATGGCAGATTCATGTCAATGTATGGCAAAACCAACACAATAAAGTAAAGAAAATTTAAAAAAAAAATTAAAAAAAAATAAAGTGAAGTGTAAAACCTAGAGGACTTTGTCAGTATAGAAAAGATTCTCTTCTCTTGGAGCTGAGGGACAGATGAAGTTGATGCCAAGGCATAGAATGTCACTGTAGGTGAGACAGAGTTTCAGGGAAGATTTAAGTCTTGATTCAAGCACTAATTGCAAATGAAAGTAATTTGAGACTTGGGATGTATACATCTGGCTCAGAGCACTTGAAAATCTACAGATGTGAACCAATTTCCAGCTCTTGGTTAACCCAGAGGTCTCTTCTTTGCAAGACAATACATGCACTCCTGAGCATATGTCCCTCCCTTCCTTCTTGGCCATTGACCAGGAACTATGGTTGAGCCTCCCTGGTAGCTTAGCTGGTAAAGAATCTGCTTGCAATGCAAGAGACCCTGGTTCAATTTCTGGGTTGGGAAAATCTCCTGAAGAAAGGATAGGCTACACATTCCAGTATACTTGGGCTTCCCTGGTGGCTCAGATGGTAAAGAATCTTCCTGCAATGTGGGAGACCTGGGTTTGATCCTTGGGTTGGGAAGATCCCCAGGAGGAAGGCATGGCAACCCACTTCAGTATTCTAGCTGGAGAATCCCCATGGAAGAGGAGCCTGGTGCTACAGTCCATGGGTCTCAAAGAAGTCAAGTGTAAACAATTGGGATTTTAAAGGAATCTGACCTAATAAAAGTTCAGTTGAACTATTGTACCCCATTTCACTTCTCCAACTATAAAAATACAAATAGTGGCAGACACCAATGAACAAGATTGACCATACAGTAACCTCAATTGAGGGCTTCCCAGGTGGCTCAGTGGTAGAGAATTCACCTGCCAGTGCAGGAGATGCGGGTTTGATCCCTGGGTTGGGAAGATCCCCTGGAGAAGGAAATGGCAACCCACTCCAGTATTCTCGCCTGTGAAATCCCATGGACAGAGGAGCCTGGCAGGCTACAGTCCATGATGTCGCAAAGGAGCCAGACAGGACTGAAGTGACTAAACAACAACAACAACTTCAACTGGAGCTGCTATGGCAGTATGGAATGGAATGGAATATTGGAATCTTATAGGAAAAATGAACAAAGACTCAGGTACATGGTATGGGGTCACTGATCTGGCAAATACTTTTTATTTTTACCTCTAAAGGAGAATTATATGCATTCACAATCAAATAGGATGACATATAGTCCACATTTACAAATTTCTCCAGGCGAAATTTAACCCTTCTGCCAATTATCATAATATAGTCCAAAGGGACCTAAACCATCTGGACTTTCTATAGAATATCACATTGCTCCAATACCCATTTTATCAATAGTAGAATGTGGACTGGATCTAATAAACAAAGAAATGGCAAATAAACAGGAAGCCTTGGTAAAGCACATGTCCTCCTGAGGAAGAGACATGAACACAATGAAGTTTAGGGACCGCTGCATCAGTGGAGTACTAGGAAATGCAGCGATCGTCTGGATGCTGCAACATCACCTCCAACATAAAGGTTATATCATTGCATCTCATACAGGCTAGTACTTAAGGAGGAAGCACAACACCTGACAGGCTTCTTGGTGCCCAAAAGCAGCCTACTCATGGTTGATAATAATTCTCCAGCCATATGCTGAGTGACAAGAAAAGCTATCCCATAAAAATGAATAAAGAGTAGCCTCAATTAAATAGAGCTGGGAGACTGAAAGGAGAAAAACTCATACCATGTGATAATAGAAGAGCCCAACAGAATAAGAAAGATTCTTCTTCTTCCCTAGAACTCAAGGACTCAATCAATGAGAAGCCATGGACTCTTTATTATGACCCCTGTAACTTCCTCTCCCTCCATAAAAAGGCCTTCTCCTTCTTTTGCCATGCAGTCACTTGAACATGGCTCATATGGTCACAGACACTGAATTGCATATCTCTGATAATTCCAAATAAACTCAACTTTGATGGGGAAATATCTGCAGCCTATTTGCTGCAGGCCAGCAGCTCCATAGCAAGAATGAATTTTGCTGCAGATATAGACCATGGTATAAGAAATCCTGCCACTTGGGTCCTATGGCTTGGCAGGAATTATGGTAGTAGTGGTATATTTGATGGAAAAAGATACTGTTTGGAGTTTATGGCATGCTCCATATGAAAATCAATCACAACTTAAACCTAAATTCTTAGAATGGCTTATGTAGTTTTGTATTATCTGTTCTCTGTCCTCTCTCTGACCTCATCTTCTGTTATTCCCTCAACATTCTTCATTCCAGTCACAGTGGCCTCTGTTTTGTTCCAGGAATGCTCCCCAAACAGGGTGCTGGCTAATTTCCCTGCTGCCTAGAAGGCTCTTCTCCCAGATGTCTGCATGACTAATTCCCTCACTTCCTTTAAATAATTGCTCGAAGTCACCTTGTTAATAAGGTCCATCTTGTATTGCAATCTGCACCCTTGCTCCAGCATGCCTCACATCCAGTATTCCAAATCTGTATTATCCTTCATTATTTTTCATTTTTAAAAATAGCACAAGTTCTTACTATTGTACTTTCATTTTTAAAAATACTTGTGCTATTTTTAAAAATGAAAAAAAAGCAAGTTATTTTACTCGTTTGGGTTTTTTTTTTATTTGGGTTCTTTTTTGTTTACTTGTTTTTGTCTCTCTTCATTACTAGAATATAAGACAATGATGTTTTATTTTCTTCTCTGACAAGTGCCTAGAACAGTTCCTGGCATAGAGTCCATGCTCAATAAATTTTATGAGATGAATTGGGGGAGGAGAACAATCACCACTTTGATTACAATAGCCTTTGAAATGATAGTCTTTTTACTTCAGAACAGTATTGAAGGCAGGGATGAAAAATCTGTACACACAGCTGAATAATTCCTAAGGGCATCTGCTAACAAGAGTGGAGATAAACAACAATTCAAACGTGTGAGCAGAAACTGATTCAGTTGGTGAAACAATGATACACTAAATTAATCAGTCTTCTGAAACCTTGTTGACATATACACAATTTCTTCTCTATCTGCTCTATCCAGAGCACAACATACATATTATTGTTCATAGTGATGACTGGAGATTCATAAAGAAAATGCTGCTAAAACACATTCCATGTGTACTCTTTATAAATTTGGAGAAGATAATGCATTTATTCGTTATTATTCATTTTGTATAATTCAAAAAAGTTTGCGTGTTTAAAAAAGGAAGTATAAATGGTTAATTTCTCAGTTATTTAGAAAATCTCGCTGTAGATTAGCAGTTTGGCCAGTAATTCTGAGTAAAAGAAGAGATGCACAATGTCACACTGTGAAATCTCGATTATCAGTGTGTATTTTTTCCAGTCTGTGGACTCTGGATTATGCGCCATGTGTTTCAAATCACAGAGAAACTGCTCTGCACTACATAGAACATTTCTGTCAGATTCTGTCTCCCCCTTTAACCTCTGCCTATCCAGGTGCTCCCACATGTGGAGGTTACCACCTGCAGATTCTGGAATTGGCAACAGTCGAAAACTAATTCAGATCCAGCTGAATCCATAGGAGATATTTCCATCCTAAGGCGATGACTTAATGAAGTCATAAGTGAGTCCCACAGAGAGCCTTAGACAACGATCTAATCACATGGCACATAAGCAGAGCACTAAGTGGGCAGGTCTGAAGACCAAAGGAGTGGCACGGTGTTCACTTAAAAGTCTCACGCTTTCTAGCCTCCTTTAAACAGAACATATCTGTTTTACTTCTATTTCCTGAGGTTCCACTTGAGAAATTTTTTTTTTTCAACCAGAGTTTCAAAGATTTTTTTTTTAATTGAAAACACTACCAAATTTTATTCTTCACAGATAAAGAACCAAATTTCCAGAGACTGGAAAGAGCCCCATGACTTGGGCACAAATGTTCTTTTGTTTAATTCAAGCATGAAACCTTTTTTTATACTATAGTCTAAGTATTGGAAAAGTTGTGTAAATTTCCTGAGGTTAATGATACAGAGCCAATGTAAGTGGTGGGAAAGTCTTTGGAATTCAAAGTTTAAAAAAATGTACAATCAAGGAAGTTTCAGGCTGTAAAAACCAAAACAGAGAGGAGGGGTAGCACAGTGTTTTGAGGGTCAATGAAAGCAGAGCTATTAACATACACCGGCCACTCTAAAATCTACACCTCCAGCTCTTAACTTTCTTTTGAACTCCAGTTGTCTCTTTGACCTCTCCACTATGTATATAAGAGGATTCTTAAGCTTTAATGCACCTTCCTCAAGAAAACCTTTATTTATCTCCTTCAAATCCTTCTATCACAGTCTTTCCCAGCTCTGTATTTAAAACTGTAGACTCAGAAGCTCAAACCAAATATCTAGGATGTTATCTAGGTTTCCCTCTTTCTTTAGTTTCCTCATTAAATATATGCCCTCATACTATCCCAAAACATAGCAATAATATTTTTATTTTCTCATTTTCACTAATCTAAATCTAGTTCAATTCACCACTTTCCTGCAACTGAACACTGAAAAAGGCATTAACTAGCTATCACTGCTATTACTCTGTCACCTGTTACTGAAATAGCACCCAGAGAAATCTACTCTGGCCATCTAATGCGACCATTCAGTTATTCTCAAGTATCTCATTATTTTAACTTATTTTTGGTTGTATTCATCATTTTTTATTTGTTGGTATTTATGTCTGTGTTTAAAGTTCACCTGCCTGTACCTAATCAAATGAAAAATTCAATGGTCATGTCCATCTCATTATCACTAGCTTATAAAATATGGCCAAGAACATGATAGTTGCTCAATAAATATTTGTTGAATAAATGAAAAGCAAAAAAAAAAAAGGCAAATTACATGATAGTACATTTACTACCAAGTTCGCCAATAACAACATGAAAAGTGCTGGGTTCAAAATACTGTCAGATAGAATATCAATACTTTTCAGCCCTATAGTGGTTGATTATACAGATATTAATGATAATTAAAGATGTGATGATTAATGTTGGTTTTTTTTAACAAGAAAGGAATCTCTTCCAATGACTGCCTTATCAATTCTAATTTTCCTTTTTTGGGAGGGGTAATACATGGTGTAGGCTTGTCCTATCACCATGACAAGAATTACAGGACTTAAGGCTGTGCAGCTTGCAATTAACATGCAGCATACTGGAATTAACAGAGAATACTGCTGTGATGACCTGGATAAAGTACAAAGTGGGAAGAGCAGGCAAGTTATCTTGTCAAAACCTCAACCTGTTCTATTAATGGTTCAGCTACTGTGTACCCAAAAGCCTTTCCCCACCTCGTTTGACTTCCGTATGAATTCTTCTTGTGCTTCTGAGGTAGAATAGTGGTAAAGAATACACCTGCTCATGAAGGAGATGCAGTTTTGGGTCGGAAAAAATCCCTTGTACAAGGAAACTGCAACCCACTCCAGCATTCTTGCCTGGGAAATTCCATGGACAGAGGAGCCTGTCTTGTGACAGTTAATGGCATCACAAAGAGTTGGACAGGACTTAGTGACAGAGTGCATGCATATTTGCTTTTAAGGTCCCACATCTTTTGGTTGTACTTTGGTTATTTCTTAAGTTACATTTTAGATGTTAGCAGTAATTTGATTTTAACTGAACAGCACATCTAATAATGTCATGAAGAGTCACTGCCTATATTGGCACTAGGAACCTAAGCCATAATTGAGGATTATGTTCAGAGTTGGAAGGAAAAATAAAACTATGATAAAAAATAAATTTTGTTTATGACTTGGAAAAGTTAGATCTGCAACATTTTAAAAACTATTCTATCCATTGACTACACTACTTCTGAGAATTAAATCACCTGCTCAAGTTCTATGAGCTGTCCAGTGACTAATCTGAAACTGGAAATAAGAGCCTTGATTAAAGCCCAATGGTTCATTACACTGGATTATTGGCTCTATGCATGTATCTATTTATTAAAGCCATTTCATGATCTTCTATGCAAGACAACTTCTGTTGTCTAAAGCTATTGATAGTTAAAGAAAAACACATTTCTAAGTTTGCTTGTTGCAGTCAAACTGCTTGGCTTGAGGCTGACTACCTGAACTCTGTATTTCACTTGTTTGGAAAAATGTCTTCTTTTCTGATTTCTCTTTATATACTATACTTAGTAAGAAGTTAAGTTTGGATCCCCTATCTATAGCTTATGAAGTGAAAGAGTGAAAGTCTCTCAGCCGTGTCCGACTCTTTGTGATTCCTTGGACTACATTCTCCAGGTCAGAATACTGGAGTGAGCAGCCATTCCCTTCTCCAGGGGATCTTCCAAACCTAGGGATCAAACCCAGGTCTCCCACATTGCAGGCAGATTCTTTGCTATTTGAGCCACAAGAGATGCCTCCACTCATTCAATCATGCCATTCTGTGCTCTGATTATTTTCCCTTCATCTTTCATACTTGAATATTTCCTAATTTTTAATTGCACCCATATGTTTTAAATTCAATCTATATAAGAATTTTCAGTCTCTAGATAAGCACTATTTTCAGTATAGGTTTTTAATTTCAATTTCTTGTCCAGGAATTATTTTTTTTCCAGTCTATGTTGTTGTTGTTATTGAGTTAATAAGTAACATCTGATTATTTTCGACCCTATGGTTGAGCATATCAGGCTCCTCTGTCCTTCACTATCTCCTGAAGTTTGCTAAAATGCATCCTAGTGAGTCAGTAACGCTATTTAATCAGTTCATCCTCTGTCATCCCCTTCTCCCCCTGTCCTCAATCTTTCCCAGCATCAGGGTCTTTTTCAATGAGTCTGCTCTTCACACCACATGGCCAAAGTACTGGTACTTCAGCTTCAGCATCAGTCCTTCCAATGAATATTCAAAGTTGATTTCCTTTAAGATTCACTGGTTTGATCTCCTGGCAGTCCAAGGGACTCTCAAGAGTCTTCTCTAACACCACAATTCAAAAGCATTAGTTCTTCAGTGCTCAGTCTTCTTTATGGTACAACTCTCACATCTATACATTACTGCTGGAAAAACCATAGCTTTGACTATATGGACCTTTGTTGGTAAAGTGAGGCGTGTTTTAAGTTTCCATGGTTTAGAAAATAAAGAATCTCCCTGCAATGCAGGAGACCCAGGTTTAATCCCTGGGTGGGTAAGATCTCCTGGAGAAAGGAAATGCTACCAACTCCAGTACTCTTGCCTGGAGAATTCCATGGACAGAGGAGCTTGGCAGGCTACAGTCCATGGGTTTACAAAGAGTTAGACATGACTGAGCAATAAACACTTTTCACTTTTTTCTGTCCAAGCAGCAAGTATCGTTTAATTCCATGGTTTCAGTCACTGTATGCAGTGATTGTGGAGCCCAGGAAAGATAAAATCTGTCACTATTTCCATTGTTTCCCCTCTATTTGCCATGAAGGGTTGGGACCAGATGCCATGATCTTAGTTTGTGAATACTGAGTTTTAAGACAGCTTTTTCACTCTCTGCTTTCATTCTCATCAAGAGGCTCTTAAGCTCCTCCTTGCTTTCTGCCATTAGAGTGGTATAATCTGCACATCTGAAGTTGTTGATATTTCCAGTCAATATTTGTAACCTTTTCCACACAACCAAAGCCTGGGGTCAAGTACTACCAATGACAGTTATCAAATGTAATTTCAGTGTACCAAGATGGAATATGTTTTTAGTATTAATATACACAAAAATAATCATAAAGGTAAATTATCTATCAAACACATTTAGTTACTTTTATAATACATATAAGTAATCTACTTCCACTAACAATAGTTGAGACTTAGGACCAACACACAGGAAGACTGCCTTTCTCTTCTAAGAAAATCTGCTGTTGACCATTATTATTGGTCTCATTATTGTGATCAAAAATATCAAAAGCATCACTGATATTCTTTTCCATAACAGACTTTCCAGGTTGTATCTGTTGAATCTAGACTCTTTAAGGTCAGTCAGGCAAGAAGCCTGTCACTGTTCCCATTATTTACCCATTTATTCATTATGAAGTGATGGGACTAGATGCCATGATCTAGATTATTGAATGTTGAGTCTTAAGCCAGCTTTCTCACTCTCCTCTTTCACCTTCATTACGAGGCTCTTTAGATCCTCTTCACTTTCTGCCATAAGGGTGGTGTCATCTTCATATTTGAGGTTATTGATACTTCTCCCAGCAATCTCGATTACAGCTTGTGCTTCATCCAACCCAGCATTTCTCATGATGTACTCTGCATATAAGTTAAATGAGCAGGGAGACAATATACAGCCTTGATGTAGTCCTTCCTCAATTTTGAACCAGTCCCTTGTTTCACGTCCCATTCTAACTGTTACTTCTTGATCTGTATACAGGTTTTGTAGTAGGTAGGTAAGCTTATATAAATTTTGTTTTCAATTTATCCATGGCTTTCAGGTGAGTCTCTTAATATTTTGTCTTCTGGACCTTCTATTTATTTTGATTTTTGGCATTACTTTGCTAATTAATATTTACTTCCCTAAATTATACCTTCTCCTTGGCTTCTGGCTGCTGCTGCTGCTAAGTTGCTTCAGTCACGTCCAACTCTGTGCGACCCCATAGACAGCAGCCCACCAGGCTCCCCCGTCCCTGGGATTCTCCAGGCAAGAACACTGGAGTGGGTTGCCATTGCCTTCTCCAGTGCAAGAAAGTGAAAAGTGAAAGTGAAGTCGTTCAGTCGAGTCCAACTCTTCACGACCCTATGGACTGCAACCTACCAGGCTCCTCTGTCCATGGGATTTTCCAGGCAAGAGTACTGGAGTGGGGTGCCATTGCCTTCTCCTTGGCTTCTGGAGATAGTTCTAAATTCTGACTTCAGGCCTCAAACACTGATGTGAAGTGTTGTCACCCAGAATCCCTGCTCTCCCGAGTGAGAAGAAGGAGCTGACGCCATGGTAGAATTTGCAGGGAGACTTAGGAATTATGTTCTCTCAAATTTTGAGGATAATGTGATGGAGCCTCAGTCTTATAAATAACAAAGAGAAGATATGTCTTTATTTTGACATGTTATGAATATATTAAGTAGTCAGGGAAACAATTCACTCTTTCTACTTGTTTTTCCATTAGGTTAGTGCTCTGTGCCTTTAAACTTTAATGTATTTTTAAAATGGTACTAAAAAATTACATAACTATAGTAACAAAAATACTTGTACTCACAGACTCCCTATATGTAAACAGACACTGGGGACTAATGAAAAGTGCAATAAATATACTTTTGAATTATCTCTTATGTCTTAATATTCATTGATCTAAATAAAATGCCTTTAAGATTCAGTTGAGGTGAAGCCTCATATAGTGAATTTACTTAAAGTCACTCAGTAGTGTCCGACTCTTTGCGACCCCAAGGACTATACAGTCCATGGAATTCTCCAGGCCAGAATATTGGAATGGGTAGCCTTTCCCTTCTCCAGAGGATCTTCCCAACCCAGGGATCGAACCTAGGTCTCCTGCATTACAGCAAATTCTTTACCAGCTGAGCCACAGGGAAACCTCATATAATGGTTTTTAAAAAAAATAAATAAATACATGTCTTTTATCAATTTAAGTCAGTGTTGTTCATTCCAATTTGAGTTTGCCAGTAGTTAGACATGGAGAATAAGAGATGGATAGAAACATACTGACAGTAACTGACTTACAAATAATATAGGAAAATTTCACACCCCCTTTTTAAGAAAATTGTCAAATAAATGCATCAAATTGAACACCCAGGTCATATTATTTTAACAACACCTATTTGCAACTTATCTTGACTATGTTCATTTTCACACCAAGTGGCTGGATAATTTGACAGCCCACCTGCAAAAGGTTCCTGGCCACATAAAAATCACAGCCAGGACTCATTTCCTATTCACTTTTAGATGCAATTTAAACACTGATTTTAATTTTTAAAGGCAGTTTGAGTTTCAGATACCCAGATGCCTAAATTTTATACTGCATTTTTATAAGAACATGGTTCAATTTAAGAGTTACTGTGAACAACTTCTCAATTTGATTTTTGGAGAAACAGACAGATAAACTTTAGGGGCCCAGGTGTATGTGTGTTTTTAATGGGGCCTTGCTATTTTGAATTATCTTTTAGCAAAATTCATGATCTCATTATTTGTTTGACCATCATTATATTACAGACACCTGCAACTTTTTTTTTTAATACTTACTATCTAGACTGGTATATTTACCTAATGTAATAATACTCAGAAAAATGTTTACATTTTACTTTATTTTTTCTCAGCTTGTATATTATAAGAAGAATGAGTATTAGGAAAATTACACTAAAATTTTAAGCAGAGACATCTGTGAAATTGGAAAACAGCAACAACTGAGTTTAAGTCTAACCATGTTCCTATATGAATATAAGGGAATCTAACCAGAAACCAAAATTCCTATTCCATTAAATCAACTATTAAAGTGTAAGACTCAATGTTTCAAACTAGAAATCACACCACAAAATGACTGATGAAGGAAAGTTCCTGTTAACTTCCATTCAGAGCCTTGAAATCATGAATAGAAATTTGCAAATATTTTTGGCTTTCCCACAGAGTTTGAATAAATATCACATTCAGTACAGTAAAACAAGTTTCTAATGTTCTGTATCCACTCCTGAGTAGGTATCAAAATCTAAATTTTACTTTGTATAACAGCACTTTATTTGGTCTTTGAAACATATATTACAGAACCATCAAAGGAAATATCAATATGTAACAGGACAATGCCTTCGAGAATACGGCATAAATATTAACTAGTCAATGCTCATACTGACTTTTCTGACATGACCTGGAGCAGGGAGAGCATTGAATCCCAGTCACTAGACCAACAGTGACAAGGCCCTGGCCCGTCAACTGTGTAGAAACAAATCTCCACAGAGAGAAGGAAAGTAGTGAAGCGAATGAAGTATTTTTTAAGAGTAAAAAGAGTACGAGTACATGTGGACAGATATACAGGTGAGCTCAAAGAGAGTCATGCCCTCATGGTAGTTTGACTCAATTATACGGGACATTTCTTCAGGGTCTCCTTTGGCCAATCATCTTGCTTTGCCTGGTTCTGAGTCCATATCTGCTACATCTCTGGATCCTTTCATGTGTGCGGGCCTCTCTTAGCCAAGATGGAGTCTAGACCAGAGTCCAGTGCGTAGGTTGGTGCTATTTACTATGAGAGTGACACCCCCTCCTGTCTAACCTCCAAGCAGCCTTTCAAGAAAGTCTCCTTGACCTTAACAGGAGAAGGATGTGTTCTCTATCTTTCATCAGGGCAGGGCTCAGCTCTTCTCTCACTCCTGCTATTTTGGAGCATCTGTCCACAGGGAACAAATGCCAGTTGTTCAGCCTGGGGCCCATCTTCCTCCTGCCTCAAGATCACTTTTGGAATTTGGGATAACCAATTCATATATTCTTAGTTATATTTGAGCTAGATATGGAGGCTTAAATCAGCCCAAATAATTCTAGTAAAACTATTTAACTATATATTAGATTTTATATTTTATAATAGAAGCAAAATACATTCTACATACATGAAAATACTATGTGATCAACATTTAAAAAAGGGGTATATTTCTATTGCTACTTCTCCTAGGAAGCTATTTTTACAATGGTACATTTGATCCCCACCAGAAGATATCTAATCTTTCTCTCATTCTCAAAAATATCAGTAGTCCCTTTCAGAGATGAACAAAAGCAGTGCAGCCTAAAGGACTATGAAAAGCCATTTATATCATACTATAAATGGAATTTAAAAGCTCTAATTATATAGAAAATATAGTACTGGGGAAGAGAATTAAAAAACAACTATTAGATATTGGATTTCCCATGGCACTAAAATTTTGAGGGGATCTACATAATTGTTAAGGTTTACAAATCTCCACGTACACTTGCTTATTTAAAACTCACAACTTCACAACAATCTTTACAACTTCTCAACAATCTTTACAACTTCACAACAATCTTTTCAATGGAGCAGCTACTAATACTACTAAATTTTTAAAATAAATAACTCCAAATCAGAAAATTTAAATAATCTGTCACAATTAAACAATCAAGAATTATATAGTTCGTTATATAATTTATTATAGACACCAAGTGGGACACAATCTCCTCTTAGAAACAAAATCAGCAAAAAAATCTTAAAATCACTCACCTATTTTTTTTTCTTTTTCCACCATTTTATAATAATGGGGTTCCCAGGTGGCTCAGAGGGTAAAGAATACACCTGCAATGCAAGAGTTCACTTTAGTTCAGTAGCTCAGTCGTGTCTGACGCTTTGTGACCCCATGAACCACAGCATGCCAGGCCTCCCTGTCCATCACCAGCTCCCTGGGTTCACCCAAACCCATGGCCATCGAGTCGATGATGCCATCCAGCCATCTCATCCTCTGTCATCCCCTTCTCCTCCTACCTTCAATCTTTCCTAGCATCAGGGTCTTTTCCAATGAATCAGCTCTACACATCAGGTGACCAAAGTATTGGAGTTTCAGCCTCAACATCAGTCCTTCCAATGAACACCCAGGACTGATCTCCTTTAGGATGGACTGGTTGGATCTTCTTGCAGTCCCAGACTCTCAAGAGTCTTCTCCAACACCACAGTTCAAAAGCATCAATTCTTTGGTGCTCAGCTTTCTTTATAGTCCAACTCTCACATCCATACATGATCATTGGAAAAACCATAGCCACTTTCTGCCATAAGGGTGGTGTCATCTGCATATCTGAGGTTGTTGATATTTCTCCCACCAATCTTGATCCCAGCTTGTGCTTCACCCAGCCCAGTGTTTCTCATGATGTACTCTGTATATAAATTAAATAAGCAGCCTGACAATATACTGCCGTGACATACTCCTTTTCCTATTTGGAACCAATCTGTTGTTCCATGTCCAGTTCTAACTGTTGCTTCCTGACATGCATACAGATTTATCAAGAGGTGGGTCAGGTGGTCTGGTATTCCCATCTCTTCCAGAATTTTCCACAGTTTATTGTGATCCACATACTCAAAGGCTTTGGCATAGTCAATAAAGCAGAAGTAGGTGTTTTTTTCTGGAACTCTCCTGCTTTTTTGATGATCCGACCTGGGTTCAGTCTCTGAGTTGGGAAGATACCCTGGAGGAGGGGATGGCAACCCACTCCAGCATTCTTGCCTAAAGAATCCCCATGGACAGAGAGAGGAGCTTGGCAGCTACCATCCATGGGATTGCAAAGAGTCAGATATGACTGAACGACTAAACACAGCACAGAGTGATTAACAGCAGAGTCAAAAGGGGATTTGTTAAACAATAATGTAACTTGGAAGACAAGAACTATTCTAGTAGAGTTGGAAAAAGTAGATAATAATGTAGTGAAGTGAAATCGCTCAGTCATGTCCGACTCTTTGCAACCCCATGGACTGTAACCTACTAGGCTCCTCTGTCCATGGGATTTTCCAGGCAAGAGTACTGGAGTGGGTTGCCATTTCCTTCTCTAGAGGATTTTCCTGACCCAGGGATTGAACCCAGGTCTCCTGCATTATAGGCAGACGCTTTACCACCTGAGCCACCAGCGAGGTTCGATAATGTAGCAAACTCTGACTCTAGCAAACTCTTTTTTCTAGCAAACCTCTGACTCTATTTACAATACAAATTAAGGGTGCAGAAGATTCTCCCAGCAATAGTCTCTGGTTCACTTCATTGTTAACACATCACGTTCTTTATGCAGAATTATGAGTGTCATTGGGAATGGATTTTGTATATTCTTAACCACAAGAAATAAGTCAAATCTTTTAAAAGTCTATGCAAAATTAACGCCTAACAAAAGATGCATAGTAATTCTATTATTCAGCTCTGGATTAAGGTTCATTTGTTCTCCTTTGCTATTTCAATCTGATAAACATTTTCTTCATGTTCTTCCTCTTATCTACAGTATCATGAGTTTATTTTGTCCTCTTAATTTAAAATTGAACAGTGTGACATTCTCTTTAGGTCTGAAAGAGTGTTCCACTGGAATTTTTTCAGTTATTTTGCTTACTTCCTAGTATTGGACACTGCTCTTTTACATATGATCAAGTCATTGTGAATCCAGAACATGGATACTTTATAAGTAGGTGTACAGAAAGTATCCTTTGTGAAAGTCATAAAGTATGCAGAATAAAAGTGAAAATAAAGTTGCGCAGTTGTGTCTGACTCTTTGAGACCCCACAGATTGTAGCCTGCCAGGCCCCTTGTCCATGGGATTTTCCAAGCAAGGATACTGGATTGGATTGCTATTTACTTCTCCAGGGGATCTTCCCAACCCAGGGATTGAACCCCAGTCTCCCACACTGCAGGCATACTCTTTACCTTCTGAGCCACCAGGGAAGCCCATGCAGAATAAGAAAACTGTATCATTTAATCCTTTCCTTCATATACTTCTAGTCTCAATGTTGAAATAGCCTTAGTCCATCCTACAGTATATTTACCCATGGTTCTAGGCTGAATTTAGATCCACATCAATTCAATGGGAATTCTTTCAGACTGCTGGCAGTTGTTTAAACTAATACAATAATTTCAAAATATATCAATATGGAACTTTTTATTCAACACCCTAAAATTTTATGTTCCTTAAATCAGAATAGACACTTGTAGGCACCTAGGTCACAGAAATATTCTGAATTACAAGGAGGAAATCTTTTCCAACATTTATTTCAAAATGATTCCTATAAAATATTGGAAAGAATATTAATGTCCAAAATTAGCTAAATGTCAGGTACATTATAAAACATCTAAAATAATGTGTATAAGGAATATCTAATCACAGAGGAATCTACTCTAGTGGTGAAGAGTACAGGTCTCATTAGGCTTTCTGGGTTCTTCTACAACCTGTTCCCATGAAATATCTTCCATAAACTCTAATTGAGTATGCTTGGGAAAAGTTATTCTTTCTTTGCCTCTTTTTCTCAGCCATTAAACAGAGATAATAACTACCTCACAGGTTTTTGTGAACACTTGATCAATGAGAACATTTCATTCTGTCCAACACATCCATTGAGACATTTAGTCCATGATTTGTTAAACAACAGAAACATTTAACTTTGCCAAAATATCCTTGGGATTGTGTCCTGTCACTGCTTTCACGTTTGTCTTGTAACACTTAAATAAATATCCAAATTGAAGGTGATTCACTACCATAAGCTTTTGAAATTTGCTATGCCAGACTTCCACTGCATTGTTCATCCTATAATTGCTGTTCACTATGGGTGTATAGTCATTCCATGTTTCTGGTGGAAATCTTGGAGCTTCTGGTTTTCTTCTATCTCTACCACACCTTACATGGACTTTCACTCTCTCAACATAATACAACAAGTCATCTAAACTTTCTTCTACTTTCTCCACAATGTATTCAAGATTTCATTTACATCTTCTAAATCCACAAACAGAAGAAGTCCAAACAACATGGACGTACACTTACATGCATTATTTTCCATATTTTATATACTCGCATGTTAGACCTACATGAGATATTTTTACCACAGTGATTTTGAAGAGTGAAACAATCAATTTTTATGAGTACATTTGGTAGGAGTAGTCTAATGCATTCATAGTCGCAATCTCAAAATCCACCATGCACAGTGAAGGGTTAATTCTGAGATTTCTTTCTTCTGCAAACACAAGTACTTTCTCAAAAAAAAAAATTATATATATATATATCAGTAAGTGTCTTTTGGTGTTTTCACTGTTAGCATCTAGAGCAGTGGCATACTGTATATAACCCAACACTACACAGCACACATACGTAACACAAGCCACTGTGAAGGTGCCATCGCTGAATAACGTGGTAGTGCCACTTAAATATCAAATACTATCTTAAGCTGTATAAATCATTCTTTCATCATCTTAAGCACTGGAATCATACATAAAAAAAGTGCTCTACATCTGGTCAATCTATACTCCTCTGGAATTCCAATTCCATGCAATAAAGTTGGATTTGGAGGTTGATATCTGTTTTAAATTCAATGTAAATTCAACGTCTTTAATGAGTTTCCTTCTGCTCTTCATCAGGAATATCATGGCGAGTTCAAGTGCCTGTGATAGTACTGCATTTGGTTCTTCTTCCGCATGTCATTTTAACCTATTCACAGCCTTCCTTACTGCCTCTTCATCATCAAATTCATACCCATGTTTTCCTTTCCCATCTACTGAAAGAATGATTATATTATCCAAATCCTGCTTAGTTGAACGCCGGCCACTGAAAGCTCCCCTCTCTTCACAACACTTGTACCTTTTATTCCTATCTCCATTAAAAGAAGGAAAATGGTAACAAAAGCCATTATAAGGTAGCACTAGCTTTGCTTTTTGTCAGTATGCTATTTCTGCCATATTCCACTAAGAATTTACAAATAAAGATGTCACAATGACAGGGAACAGAAAATGGCCATCTATGTATGGATGGATAGATGAACGAATGAATGGACTCCTTAGGTACAGAAAACCTTACAAACGTCTTAGGTATTCAACGTCAAGGCCATTCACATTGAATCAGCTAATAAGTAGGTATCAATTTGTGTGGTGGTCTACATGAATTGCAGCTTTGTGTGGGAGTGACATCCTCTAAAACCTCTGAAAAGCAGCACTTATTGTGGTCTACTACTATCATGCCTTTATAAGACATCCATTCAAGGGAAATATGGCCCATTAACCTAACAATGGAATGACTGTAGAAGGTTAATTACATGCTCATATCACCCTCAAGGTATCTATTACACGACTGCTAAAGAGTAGCAGAGCCATACCCATCCTCACTCCTCCCAAATGAGTGAAACTCTCTCTAAGGTGATTCTGTCAGTGTGTTCATAGGCCATTTTACACAGCAACTTGATCAATTTCCTCCTTTTAAACTCTGCACTTACTGAATGATCAAGCCACACCCAAACAAATAACCCTGTAGCATACTAATAAATCACACATTATGATATTCTGTCCTATGCAGTTTTCAAACTACATATATATATATATATATATATATATATATAGTCTCACATATATATGTGTGTGTGTAGTTATAAGTAGTGTATATATAACTAGTATATATACAAGTAGCTATATATGTAGTTATAAGTTCCACTCTTCCGAAACATTCAAACCCTGACCCATCCACTTAATCCTATATGTTGTTACCTGTCTACCAAAGCAAGAAAGATTATTATTGGCAATGCAACCACAACACAACTATTGGGCCAATAAAACATAATCATTATTGTTGTCCAGTCACTAAGTTGTGTCCGACTCTTTGTGACTCCATGAACTGCAGCATGCCAGGCTTCCCTGTCCTTTGCTATCTCCCTGAGATTGCTCAAACTTAATGTCTAGTGATAACATCCAACCATCTCATCCTCTGTTGCCACCCTCTCCTCTTGCCCTCAATCTTTCCCAGCATCAGGGTCTTTATTTAGGTATTAATCCTGTCAACACAAAGTATAAGTAAATATTGGGGCTCTTTGAACCCAGGGATGTTTTCTGAGCATGGACATTTTTAACAGACCCAAATATTAAGGACCCATTTGTTGTGGGCCAAATATGCTCATGTATGTTTTGGATAGGACCAACTTTCAAGGACTTTTGGCATAGACCAAATGTCCGTGGTGCAACAGCAAAGAATCCACCTGCCAATGCAGGAGACGCAGGAGATGCAGGTTTGATCTCTGGATTGAGGAGACCCCTTGGAGGTGGAAGCAACCTATTCCAGTATTCTTGCCTGGAAAATTCCACAGACAGAGGAGCCTGGTGGGCTACAGTCCATTGGGTCATAAAGAGTCAGACACTACTGAGCATGCAATATCTTAATGGAACAAATATCTTAATGGATGCCTTGGACAAGACCAAATTTAAAAAAAACATTTTGCAGACTAAGTATCTCAATAAATATTTGGAGAGGACCTAATCTAGGCTAATTCATTTAACAAATCAATACTCATTAAGCTCTTTAAATAGTACTTAGAAGGTAATTAATGCTTAAAAAAGATGGACAATTTTTTACTCTAAAGTAATATCTTAACAACTTAGCAATAACAAGAATAAAAAGATTGAAATTATTACTAAGATATTAATTATTCATTGATATTACAAATGGTGGCTTTAAAATTTATTGACTTGATTTTTTTTAAAAAAATTCAAATATATTTACAAATAAACCTATGTTTTACAACAAAAATTAGAAATGTGAAAATATACTCAATAATTAAGATAAATGATTAAATCCATTACTAATCATTGACTTCTGGATCCTTTGAAGAAGTGTAAGACAGACTTCCTACGAGACTATTTCAGTCAGGATTAGCTGGGTTATGTTATACTTTAAAGACAAAAATCAAATAAAAAATGAAATGTTATCTCAAACTAAGGGCTTAAAACAACAAAGTTGTATTTATATTTTACTGTACATCTATCATAGTTCAGTGGGGTGAGAAGTGAGTGCTCTGCTTATCACAATTACTCAGGAACCCAGACTGGTGGAGTAACCACCTTCTCAAAGTTCCATTGGTGTACTAGAATAAGAAAAGTTCTAGACAACCTTGTGTTGGCAGTTAAATTTTCACATTTCTTCTAACAGCTCACTGATCAGAACTAGTAAAATGATGACACCAAATAGTTAAGAAGCCACAAATGTGGACAAGTGAATTTTCTCTTCTTTCAAAAATGTGTGTCAAAGATTAGGAAGTAAAGGAGAGCACCTAACAGTCTAAGATTTAATGTCAATTGACTAAGGATTCTATCATGTCATAAGAACACCTGTCTTTCCGGTCAAAATGAGAGGCTCAATAAAACTGAGACAAGGAGGCAAAAAGGGGGTCAAATGACTAAAAAGAGGCTGGTGAACTTCAGATTTAATTAAAAGGTCAAAGGAAAAGCTTTCATTACACCAAACTCTAAATTTAAGAGTCTAATAGAAAATGTCTAAAATCAAGCAAAGAAAATAGTCCTCCACTCAAAATAGCAAAAAGATCAGATGAAATAATGAGCACAGTATCAAGTAACAGTAATACAAATCTCCCCCCCAAAAGTGGCTACTTCTGTCTCCAAGCTATTTTTCAAGGGCCAGGAACAATGTCCTCTTTCTCCAAGTGCCAGAAAATTTAATTTCCATATTATTAGACTGACTTCCCCTGTGGGAAGAATGTGGGTTCGGTACCTGGGACTGGAAGATCCCCTGGAGGAGAGCATGGCAACTCACTCCAGGGTTCCTGCCTGGAGAATCCCATGGACAGAGGACCCTGGTGGGCTACACTACATAGGGTCACAAAGAGTCAGACACAACTGAAGTGATTTAGCATACACAGACCAAGAATTGGTTATTTGTCCAGTATCGGAAAATATGATTAAATATTATCCTTACTTTCTAATTTGTAAACTAAGTTAATTTTGTTGAATAACATAATATTCTCTTGAATTTGACAATTTTGAACTAAAAGTTTAGAATAAAACCAGTTCTCTATTCCCATTCTTCCTGCCCCATTAAGTGAGAGGTGATCACCAATTCCCACCTCTGCTTTACATGCAGTTTCCTGTAGTCCATGTTCTCATGGTCTTTCTTCTATGTCTTTAAGGTCTCCTTCTGAATCTTTAGTTTACTCCCAAACCCTAAAAGTTGTTGGGCCAAGTTTGTCTCTTCAGATTTATTTTTTATCTACGTTCTCAGTTGAGTTCAGCTGCTCAGTCGTGTCCGACTTTTTGGGACCCCATGGACTGCAGCACACCAGGCTTCCCTGTCCATCACCAACTCCCAGAGACTACTCAAACTTATGTGTATTGCATTGGTGATGCCATCCAACCATCTCATCCTCTGTCTTCCCCTTTTCCTCCCACCTTCAATCTTTCCCAGCATCAGGGTCTTTTCAAATGAGTCAGTTCTTTGCATCAGGTGGCCAAAGTATTGGAGTTTCAGCTCCAACATCAGTCCTTCCAATGAATATTCAGGACTGATTTCCTTTAGGATGAACTTGTTGGATCTCCTTGAAGACCAAGGGACTGTCAAGAGTCTTCTCCAACACTACAGTTCACAAACATCAATTCTTCAGTGCTCAGCTTTCTTTATAGTCCAACACTCACATCCATACAATATTACTGGGAAAAAGCATAGCTTTGACTAGACAGATATTTGTTGGTATACTAATGTGTCTGCTTTTTCATATGCTGTCTAGGTTGGTCATACATTCTAGTTTCTATCAAATCTTTGGTGAACTCATGAATTGCTTTAAATATGCTGAAAACACCTAGATTATTATCTCATGCCCATAGCTCTCTCTCCACATCTAGCTCATGTAACCAACCTACTTGACATTTTTACTTGAATATCTAATAGAATTATTAAACCAATATACTGAAAACTGAACACCCAATTACTCTACTCCCCTATCTCCCAATGCAAATCTATTTTTTCACCATCTCAGCAAAAGACAATTTAATTTTTGTTGTCAGATAAAGATAATATGAAGCACATTAAATTATTGGGTAAGTTACAAAATCCTTGCTTTTTAGGTAGATCACTCAAAGACAGTGGCACAGGGCTTACCATGAGCAACTCCATTTTTGGCCCTATTGTGTTATTTTCAACATCTACTATCATCCTCTCTGCTGACTCTGACCTCTTAACTGTTGTATGCCTCAGGATATTTGCACTTCTGCTTTCTTTACCTAACATGTTCTTCCTTCACATACTTGCATGACCAAACTCCCTTTCTACATTCAAATCTTTCAGTTCAGTTCAGTTCAGTTGCTCAGCTGTATCCCATTCTTTGAGACCCCATGGACAGCAGCACACCAGGACTCAAATCTTTGTAAAATGTCAATTTTCAATGAAATCTTCTCTAATTGTTCTATTTAATTTTGCAAAACCAACATTTTCTTTTATGCAACTCCCTAACTACCTTCTAAAGCACTTTTTATTTTTCTCTCTAGGATACATCACCATTTTCCATACAATTATGTTAACTATTCCTTGCTTTGGGCCTAATTTTCCCACTAAATAAAGGCTACTATGGGCAATAATCCTTTGTTTGTTTTGTTCATTGCTGTAGTGCCTTTGCCTAGAAAAGTGTTGGTATATATTGCTTATTTGTGTTGACTAATTGAATTGATTATTTATAGTTAACAGAAATATTTTGAACTGTGATGGGAATAAAATTTCTTTATGTTTTATTGAAAATTTTATATTTGATTTTAGAGTAATTATGAATATTTATTTTTGCTGCTTCCACAGTGTTTGAATTTATAGACAAAAAAATTCTATCAATGAGGAATTATAATATTAAATCAACTTGCTATTATTTTTAAAATGTCCAAAAGGCCCCTGGTTTGGTATTCTTAAAAGCAAAACTTAAAATATCAAAAAAAAAATCAAATACCTAAAACACGATTGATGCATTTTCTTACATTACTGGAAAAGTTTAAAATTTTTCTGTAATATAGGACAGTAGTAAAATGTTGAACAAATTATGTTGTTTTACAAAAATGTTGAATTGCAATTCAGATGTAGTCTTATTTTACTTAAAGTTAGGCTCTAAAACAAATATGTATGGCACATACAGTAAAAATTTCTCTTTATAATTTCATTAATGATACAATTATAAAACTAAGCCTGTAGAGTGATATTCAATGTAAATGAATAATATATAAATTGACTTGCATTTAGCAGAATACATATGCAAATTTTGAGTTTAAAAATATAGATTTATGTAAGTGGTCATATACAGTTGACTTCAGTTAAAAATCATGTAATCCACAGCTCAGATACAGGATATTCATAATATAAAATGTTTGGATTATGTCCTAGAAACTGTAGAAATGACTCAGATCTCTGAATATGATTCAAAGGATTAATGTAAAACTTAATAAAGTTAAAATAATATAAATTTCTGCTAAATGATAATATCTTTAAATTATATAAAGGGTTTAATAATCCATTGTATACACTGATTTAAAACTCTGTCTATAAAATTATATAATGTTTAATCTTTATCATCAAACTTCTACAATTGACCACCAAAATTGATTTTATTGAGGCATATCACATCAAATATTACTTGTATGCGGTATTTTCACAGATCTTACTCAGTAATTAATTGGGCCTTTCCACAGAGACAAAAAATTCATATTCAGTGTTAAATTTGTTTAGTATAACTAAATTTTCATTGAGGCCAGTTTAATAGAAAGTTGTTTAACACAGTTAAAGAACTACTTGTCTACATATTTTAAGGTATTTTCTCAGGCTAGAATTAATTTAAAAAGCTGTATTTCAAAAGGTAGTGAAATTTGCATTATTAGACATTAAAAACACAGGTTCTTATTTCATTATGTAATGCTGCTAAACTTTTAAGAGCAGAATTGGCATGTCAGTGGCCAAGTTCCCTTATAACATATTAAGTTGAAAAGCCACATAAATCATACGCTTGCAACTTGGCACCTTTGAATAGCTTTCTCCGTCCAAATACTGGTACCCAAACAGTGTTCCATATAAACTTAAAAACTCATAAAGAGTTTTAAACTCAGTTGGTGGTCCCTCCATCTTCCACAGTTCCATTCCCCATACATTGAGATTGTAGCCAAGGTAATTCACACAGTAAGAAATCAAACACGTTAAGACTTACAACATGGCAGACACTATCCTAGGAGCATTATATACACTACCAGTTTAAAATCTTCATAAAAATCCTTAGAGGTAGTAAATGTATTCTAATTACATAAACAACTAGATTAGAGACACCTCACCTAAACCAGGCTACTGGGAAAAAGCCTCAAGTTCTGATTAGGTTACTAGTTAAGAATAATAACAGCAAAAGTGATTCAGTGCCAGGCACTGGGCAATATAGTTTACCCACTTTATGCTATTTATCTCAATAACTTCAAAGGAAAAGTGCTATTATTATCCTCAGTTTTTAGAGACTGAAGCTGACAGGTTACATAAATCTCTCAAGGTCACATATATAGAAGATGGAAGTGTAAGCCGTCCTTTCAGCTTCTCAGCCTAAAAACACAACTACTGGGTCTACCTCTCTTAGAAGCAATAGAGCTTAAGGGCTACTGCAGAAGATTCCAACCACATGGATCTGAAAATTACAGGAGAAAAAAATCCAGTACTTTTCACTACTGTGTGACCAGGGGAAAGCCACTTTCTTCATATTAAATAGGAACAGAAAGAATTCATTCCTGAAAAGATTGTTATGGGGTTTAAGTTAGGAATTCACTTAATGTACTTAGCACAACATCATTGAAGTTCCTCCACCCTACACCCTAGGCCAGCAGAGGAGTAATAAAACCTTTTCCTCATCACAGTGAGGCATAAAGTCAAAGATGTTGTCTGAAGCTTTGCCACAGATTTCTCCCTAAGTGACCTGAGCTTATAGTTAGATAACTGGTTAGAAAGCATAAATTCACTGAGGACGCAACACAGAATTATAAAACAAAACCACAGAACACCAAGAATGTAAGTCATCTCATAATGACAAAAATACCAACCATACGGCTTTAGAATTTCATTAGAAACTTTACCAAAGAATGTATCTCAAATAATATCTCAACTGCATTTTATAATGAGGAAATCTGTTTTTTAGTTAGTAATATAATTTGTTAGGATAACTGTAAAGTGAACTTACCAATTTATTAATTTACATGACAAGTCTCCATTACAATTGACTACATTAAAAAATGACAGAATTTCAGAAAACAATAATGAGTTTCTCAGATAAAGAAACCTTAACCATTGTTATATTTATTAATAGACTACTAAGTTTCAAATATATTTAACATTCAAGCCTTCTTATAAATTATGTAAAACAAAGCAAAATGAAATAAATTATGGGTTTATGAAAACAAAAACTAAATTTTTCAAAAAGGTTTACATATTTGACACCATACTTATTTTGCTAAGGGATTAATTAAAACTTAGTTAACCACTCTGGGTTATGCAACAATTATCATAGAATATTATTATATCCTTTTGGGTAAGTGGGTTTTTGTTCTTAAGACAAATTAATAATTAAAACAACACACAGGTTTTTCTGCTTTTCTATCTGATAAGTGGTATTTATTTTGTTTTTTACATTTGAAACTACATTTTAGTGAAAATTTAATAAATATTTATTGAGTTGCTACTAGAGCAAGACATTTTGCCAGGCCCTGAGAGAGACAGAAAGATAAATAAGATCTGGTTTATGACCTCTGAGATTTTACCATATTGTTTGTCAGGAATGTAGATTATACAATGTGATGGAACAGAAAATTAGATTGAAAGGTAGGCTGGGGCCAAAGCATGATACTTCATCCATATTGTGATTAAGATTTTGGATTTATCTTTACAATCAGGAAGGCTTCCCTAGTGGCTCAGCTGGTATGTGGGAGACCTGGGTTCAATCCCTGTGTTGGGAAGATCTCTTGGAGAAGGGAAAGGCTATCCACACTAATATTCTGGCCTGGAGAATTCCATGGACTATATAGTCCATGGGGGTCGCAAAATGTCAGACAGGATTGAGCAACTTTCACTTTCACTTTTCACACTATCAGGAGATTTAGCACATGACAGAACAAGTCTGCTGTTGTTTACTGAACGATAGTTGATTTACAATATTATATTAACTTTAGGTGTACAGCATAGCAATTCAGTATTTTTATACTCTAAGTGTTTTTTAGTTTATATGCTTAACTTTTTATATAGTAGCTTGTATCTTTAAATCTCATAACCCTAACAGGCCCTCAACTTCCCTCTCCCCACTGGTGACGTCTAATTTTATTTTCTATTATCTGTCTGTTGCTGTTTTGCTATACACATATGTGTTATATCTTAGGTTTCACATCTAATTGATATCAGTACAATACTTATCTTTCACTGTCTGACTTATTTCCACTAAGCATATTTTCCAGGTCCACCCACTTTCCAGGGTCCATCCAATATTTACCACTTCTTTAATCATTCATCTATTAACGGACATTTGGTTTGCTTCCATATCTTGGCTATTGTAAATGGTGCAGCTACAAACACTGGGGTACATGCATCTTTTCAAATTAGTGTTTTCATTTTTTCCAGATGTACACCCAGGAGTGGAATTGCTGGGTAGCCCTATTTTAGTTTTTTTGAGGAACCTCCGTACTGCTCCCCATAGTGGCTGTACCAGTTTACATTTCCATCAATAATACTTCCATCTGGTCAGCAGTGAGATATTGATAAAGTCACTATTAAGATAATGTCAAAACAGGTCTGATAGCAACTTTCTTTTAATGATTTGCAGCCAGTATTTTCTCACTTTCCCTTGGAATTTTCCAGGTCTGATAGCAACTTTCTTTTAGTGATTTGCAGCCAGTATTTTCTCACTTTCCCTTGGAATTTTCCACATTTCTAGAATTTGTGATCCCTTTCTCTCGATATTTACTTTATTAACTCTTACTCTTTTCAATCTTCTTTTAGAGGTGAACTAAAACTGTACATATTCAGGACATTTATTGATATCATTACACCCATGATGGATCAACTCCGCTTTTCAAATTTTAAAGCAACTCCTATTTTTCTAACTTGAAGTTACATTTCTATAATTCATTATGCAATAGAATTTATAGTCACCATAGGTGCTAACACAGCTTTCCTTTGGCTAACCATCATTTTCAGTGCTTAGTAAATACACAGTAAATGCACAATAAACATTTAGAAAATGAAAATATAAGAAATGCCAGTACTTAAAGCCTTAGTATAAATGTATTATATTTTAATACAATTTAGTTTTGAAAAACTATTCTGAAGAATAATGAAGTTAATGAGAGATATATTTCTCATTAAGATAAAAAATAAAACAGTGAGATACAATGTTAACTGTGAGATATTTAGATTGCAGATTTCAGATAGAAATTGCACACTGGTGATTAATGTTAAAGTTGACTATGTGGGAAAGCTCTTCAAAAAGAATACTAAAAAAATGATTGCATATAAAGTGAAATGTAAACTTTAAGAAGGTCATGGCTTGGTACAGTGAAACCTACCAAGAAGACCTATCAAGAAGATGTTTTATCTGCAAAAAGGAAATTGCTGAGATAATTTTCATAAACTACAATAATATAAAAAACAATAACAATAACAATAATAGAATAATATACTGTTTATAAAAGTAATTGCCAGATAATGACCTCCAGATCATAATTTTCAATCAGCATAAGTTAAATAAGCAAATCTTCTGGTCTCTGCCATGTAGGATTTCTCTCCTCAGATTTAAAATACTGCTTTTAGTTTGTTTCTATACAGTAGTAAAAAGGGAAAAAATTTTAAAAGATTAACCAAACCATCAAAAGTATTTTTTACTCCTGTGAATTGTTAGAGAACATTTCTGTTCCATTTGGATAACATTTGAAAAGAAGATAGCATGCCAAAAGAAACTAAACTAGCAGTAGAGTTTAATCTTGAATCCATATTTGAGAGTTAAAATCAACAAGGAAATATAATAACCTATTATATCTTGAATTTCAGTATATGAAATAACACTTGAGAAGCATCCAAAATATTTTGAGGAGGAAGTAAGGTGAGGAAATGAGAAAATTCATATTTCCTATAATTTGCAATAAAAAACCTCTCCTATAAAATGTTTATCATTCAAACAAGATTTCCCCTTTGTTTCTAAATGGACTGAATTGGATACTGTTCAGAGTTCTAAAAAAAGGAGGGGGGAGTTCATTCTTTCCATACCAGGTCCCCTATCAGTATTGGGTGTTAAGAACACTACCTTATAGCCTCTGATATAGATTTCTTAAAATCAAGAAAACTAAATTGTCAGATTAAAGGTGCACAGAAAAGGAAAAAGGTCCTTTTTCCATGCATATATTATCCATTTTATGAAACATTAAAGTGCATTAAGTAAATTTTAATCATAAAATTAACCTCACAAATATTCAATCATCAGTACCTACTATATATAGATTAGTCATTTATCTATAGGGCTAATTTCATCACGTGCCCTTCACTCATAAAAACATAATCAGGGATTGAATGTCCTTAAACTTATTATGGAATATTTCACATGAAAACTATTCTTTTTAAAACCTTGTTTTGACAGGCGACATAATTTGAATATTAAAATGATTTTAATGTGATGATGTGACTCTTTAATTGCTTTAATTCACTGAAAAATTATTCCTGCTGGCTAATTTATAATCAACTACTTTTTGTCTACTTATGTTATCATCTGACATCTTGCAGCCTCCAAGAATTTGGCTCACTCTTCTTTTACCATCACTTTCTGGGTCCCTGGTTTTCACCTCAGTTTTATCATTTTCCTCCAATTTGTTGACTATGAAAGTGCACAAATAACTTTTCTTATTGAAATGAAGACCAACAACCTAGCTCTTTCCTAGGCACCTTTTCTAATTCTATTTGTAATGTCCTCCTGTGGAACCTTCTAGACTTTTTCTTATAAATCATCTACAGCTAATCCTGGCAAGATTAGATACCAGATCAACTTACTGATCCTTTTGGTTTCTATGTTTTCATTGGCTTTTCTGTCCCTTCATGAGCCAACCTGAAATAATTTTTTATCAAGTAAGAAAGAGGTACCAAGTAATTCCGAATCCATTTCACTTTGCTTCCAATAGTTTGGTTCCTGGCCTTCCAGATGAGGGAGCACTTCCTGCTTTATTTAAAAAAATTATCTCCCTGACTTTTTTAATTTACTGTAGACTTGAAATCACTTCTTCCCACTCCCGCCCCCACTGCAAAAGTCTCCCCAAATAGCCACATTTTATGAAAAATCTCTCTCAATCTGAACCTTTTCCTCTAGACCATTTACTGTAGATCAATGACTAATTATATACAATCTGACAGAGTTCACGGTTCATATACCAAATTGATCCCTTCTTTTTCTATAACAACTTTACTAAGACATAATTCACATACTATAAAACTCACCTATTTAAGTATACAACTCAATTTTTTTTTAAAAAATTTAGACCTGTTCATTTGTTACCATTAAATTTAGATTACTTTCAACTACCCAGATCCCTAATCTCCACATCTCCCAATCGCCCTCCTCCTTTGTTTTTTAGCCACTGAATCATATCTGATTCTTTTTGGACCACATGGAGCACACCAGGATCACAGGTCCATGGGATTTCCCAGGCAAGAATACTGGAGTGGGTTGTCATTTCCTTCTCCCAGGGATTTTCCTGATCCGGGGATCAAACCCACGTCTCCTGGGTTGGCAGGCAAAGTCTTTACCACTGAGTCACCAGGAAAGGCTCTTTCTAGCCATGGACCAATCTGCTTTACATCTCTCGAGATTTGTCTATTCTGGACATTTACCTTGTGTTTTTCATGAAACAACCCACCTCAGTGATTTCTCCACAGCAGTGTGTCAATGTTTCTACAGAGAGCTCTTCATGCTGTGGCTGAACCGTGACTTACTCAACCAGTTCCTACTGATACAGAGGTATTTCGTTTCTCCTCATATGCTGTTATATTACTGAGTTCCACTGAAGAGCCTGTGCATACATCATTTGGTCTTTTTACTACTGCAACTATCGGAACTATTCCTAGAAGTGAATTGCTGAGTCAAACAGTAAATGCTATCTATTTGCCAAATTACCCTTGATGGCATCCATACTATTGATATTTAGCATTCCCATCAGCAAAGCATGAAAACACATGTTTCCCCACAGCCTTCCTAAGAGAATACCCTGTAAAACTTGAATTTCTGCCAATCTGGTAGGTTAAAAAAAAAATGGTTAACTCAGTGTAATTTTTCTTAGGGGAAATTAACAGAACAAAAATTAACCATTGAAATGCACATTTCTGTGGTATGGTATTGAGTACATTTACAACACGGTGCTACCATCACCTCCATCTAGTTTCATGATATTTTCATCACCCCAAAGGAAAACTCTGTACTTATCTAGCAGTCACTTTTTATTCATTCTTCTATCCTCAAACCCCACTTACTCCCCTGACAACCACCAGTCTGCTTTCTGTCTCTGGAGCTTTTCCTTTTCTGGCTATTTCATATATATGGAATTATATAATATGTGACATTTTGTGTCTGGCTTTTCACACAGATTTCAAGATTTGTTCAGAATTGTAGTATGTGTCAGTACTTCTTTTTTAATGACTAAATAAGAACATATATACCACATTATTTTTCCTCCATTCATCTACTGGAGTGGGTTGTCATTGTATAGTTGGGTTGTTTCCATCTTTTGATTGTGGTGGATAGTGCTGCTAGAAAATTCTGGTACAGGTGTTGGTTTCAGCATTTTAAAAATTATTTTGGATCTGTTCCCAGGAGTGGAATCATGAGGTCATACAAAAAATCCTGTTTAACTTTTTGAGGAACTGTTAACCGCTTGCCAGTGCTTTACACTTTCATATCCCCACCAGAAATGTGTAAGGACTCTGACTACCTCACATCCTCACCAACACTTGTGATTTTTCTTCTTGTCCTTTTCATTTCTTTCTTTTTTGTTGATTCTCAGTTTTATCCTCATCATCAAAGCCAACCTACTGGGTGTGAAGCAGTATGTTATTTTGGTTTTGATTTACATTTCCATAATGATCAATGATGTTGAGCATCTTTTCATGTGTTTGTTTATTGAACATTTATATATCTTCTTTGCAAAATAACTGTTCAAGTCAGTTGTCTATCTTCTTTTTAAGGTTTTTGGATGTTTATTCTCTTACCCTTAAGTGGATCATTCTCCTCCAGAGACGAAAGTCCTGACACAACCTCTTTTGTATTTGTTTTATTTGTCTATCTGTTGTGGAGTTGTAAGCATTCTTTATGTACTTTAGAGGGTAATCCCTTATCAGATATATGACTTGAAAATAGTTTCAGCTATTATAAAGACTGACTCTTTTCTGTGTTGATAATGTCCTTTGATACACAGAGCATTTAATTTTGATGAAGCCCATTTAATTTAATTTTGAAATATTAATTTTCATAATTTAATTTTTGCTGCTCATTCTTTCAGCATCATTTCTAAGAATCCACTACCATGGATTCATAGTCAAAAATCATGAAAATGTATACCATTTTTTTCTAAGATTTTCATACTTTTAGCTTGTCTATTTAGGTCACTGATATATTTTGAGTTGATTTTTACATGAAGTAGGAGTTCAACTTCATTCTACTGCCTATTTATATCCAGTCAATTGATTATAATTTATTGAAGAGATTATTTTTAGCCCATTGAATTTTCTCAGAAACTTATTCAACAGTATAGGGCCACACATTTATGATTTACTTCATGATTCTCAATTCTACCCCCTTGATTTAAATTTGCATCATTATGCTAATATCATATTGTTTTATATTGCTTGCTTTGTAGCAAGTTTTAAAATCTGGAATTGTGAGCCTTCTATCTTTGTCGTTCTTTTTCAGTATTATTTTGATAACTTTAGGTACCTTGTAATTCCATATGAATTTCAGGATCTACTTTTTCCATATTTGCAAAATAGGCCATTGTGAATTTTGGTAGGAATTTCACTAATCTGTAAATAACTTCAGGGAATTTTGGCAACTCAATAATATTTTGTAATCAAATCCATGGACACAGACTTTTTCCCCCCACTTTATTTCTGTCTTTAGTTTCCTTCAGCATCGTTTTATAGTTTTCAATATATAAGTTTTTCAAATATTTGATAAAATTTACTTCTAGATGTTTTATTCTTTTCTATGCTCTTTTAAATAGGATTGCTTCCGTAGAGTTCTTTTTTTATTGATATTTCAGCAAAAACACTATTTTTGTGTATTTGTAGGTACCCTGTAACGTTTTTGACTTCATTTATTAATCCCTACTAGTTTTTGGTAGATTCTTTGGGATTTTTCTACACATAGGATAATATCACCTGCAAATCAAGATAGGCCAGATGATAGTCTGGTGATATTTTCAAATTTCAGTTGGAGAAGTAACTATCTAAAGAAATGTAATATCCTGCTAAACTGTCAAGTAAGAGTTTGAAGAAACACAGTTACAGATCTTTAAGATTAAGAGCTACCCATACAAAATTTACTTAAAATTTTAAATCTGAGCTCAATTTTAAAAATTAAAATTAGAAATAAAAGAATAAGGACTTTTGCTTATCATCATCTGGTTAAACAGTTCCTACCAGATACAGCTATGCTATAGATAGCAAATATAAGCTTAAAGTAAAATGTGCACAGAAAGCATACAGAAACTATCCAAAAGGCAGCACGATTCTGAAGACAAGTCAATACTTGGAAGTCGTTCCACATTTTTCCAGCGTTAGCCGGAGGGCTGGCTAAAGTCAGTGCATTGTATAAAGGATAAAATCCTAAAACAAAAGCAAAGAAAACAGTCTTTCTGCCCTAAAGAATCAGAGAAAGAATGTAAGGCATTCATAGTTGCTAGAAAAATGAGGTTTTAGTTTTTAAAAAGAGAGAAGCCTTGGTTGGGAACCTCAAATGTTATGTACAAAGTCTTTCCAAACATCTGGGTGACCTCTGAACTACAGATGTACCAAACAACTCTTGGTGAGAATGAATTAAGCTTTAGGTTTCCACCGAAAAGAGAGCGTTCAGTTTGGTTACGGCCAAATTATCGTCTGCTAAGATAAACAAACCAAAATCAACACTCTTCAGAAGAAAAAAATATGTAAAACAAAACAGAATTTAGAGTATTCATAACATTAAGAGTATACAGAATACAATCCAAAATTCCTTGGAATCCACAAACCAAGAAACTTTGATCTACCTTTAAGGAAAAAGACAATAAAAGAGGACCTCCATTAAGATGGTCTTGATGTGATGTAGAAAATCATGATTAGATTGTTTATTCATGATAAAAATTCTGAAAAACAAAAAGGAAACTGATAAACGGCATCTACCAAACCTCACTGATAACATATTTAATGGTAAAAAATGGACAAGTTCCCCCTAAAATAAGGAAAACTGGAAAGAAATCTACTTCTCACCACTTTTCTGGAGGTAATAACTATAAGAAGAAAATAAGAATAAAAGGAAGATTATAAGGCAAAAAATAAAACTGTCTCTACTTGCAGATGACAAGAGTCTTCGTATTCGCAATCTTAAGGAAGCTATCAAATTAATAAATAAATTCAGCAAAATCATAGGGCACATAGCAGCTTAACTTATAATAATCCATTTTTATATGTTGGCATCACAATATTGGAAGTAATATTTTAAAAATCAGAGATAAAAATTCTTAGAAATATACAATTTCTTGAGAGACCTCTAGAAGGGGCATGTGGGGTTTTAATATAATCTGGGTAGAGACTAAACGTGTTCACTTTACCACTACTTTAAAAACTGTACATAGATGTGATACATATGTTTCACAGTGTTTATAGAACCTTCCTAGCACAGGGTAACGGAGAAGGCAATGGCACCCCACTCCAGTACTCTTGCCTGGAAAATCCCATGGAAGGAGGAGCCTGGTGGGCTGCAGTCCATGGGGTCGCTAAGAGTCAGACACGACTGAGCGACTTCACTTTCACTTTTCACTCTCATGCATTGGAGAAGGAAATGGCACCCCACTCCAGTGTTCTCGCCTGGAGAATCCCAGGGATGGGGGAGCCTAGTGGGCTGCTGTCTGTGGGGTTGCACAGAGTCAGACACAACTGAAGCGACTTAGCAGCAGCAGCATAGGGTAAATCATCATTCCCTCTGGGTAAAATCCAAGTAAGTACTATTCTAAATTAATATTTCATCAAGATAATAGCATCACCTTAGTAGACTCAAAGCATGTACCTGCATTCCAGCAAAGTTACTTAAATCTGTAACTTTCCACATTCAGATAGATTTTCTCGCTTATCAATAGGTCAGTTCATGTGCTTTTCCTGCACAAAACTCTCTAAGGGTTCGTATTCATTCCAGAGTAAAGCCTAAATGTCACTGTGCCCAACATGACCCACTGCACACCTCCACGATCTGCTCCAGAACAGCTCTGTTTCCCTCCGTGCACTTCTCTGCTCATTCCAATTTTATTGCTGGCTTTTGAAAAATATTTCCACTCATATACTTCGATTTTTCTTTTTTTTGAACTGGAAGTCTCTCTCCTTAGATTATTAATCTACTTTTGGATGTCTGCTCAAATTTCACTCCTTCAGAGACTCCTGACTGGTCATGCTCTTAAAATGGCACCTTCTTGTTTCTATTATCTAAACTGCTCCTTTTTTCCCCACTGGAGAAGGCAATGGCACCCCACTCCAGTACTCCTGCCTGGAAAATCCCATGGACGGAGGAGCCTGGTGGGCTGCAGTCCACGGGGTCGCCAAGAGTCGGACACGACTGAGCGACTTCACTTTTTTTTCCCCAATAAAACTATGACCCTTACAACATTTTATATCTATTTTAAATATATGCATATAAACCTTATATATTCACATGAACACCATATAGTTATGTTATATAGCTATATAATATACATGTACTCTTAATTAAATGCCTCTCCTAATGAACTATAAATTAGGTACCACTAAATTCTATAGGGACACAAACGTGGTTTCATTTGTTGCTGTAACTTCAATGCCTAGGACTACCACCTACACGGTTTACCTCCAATTAAGGGTCACTGAAACAGTGAAGTAAGGGCAGTTTGCATCACTCTGCGCAGACTCTCCATTAAGTTTCTTTGATTAAATGTGATTAAATCCATTAATCTCAGATAATTTTAAAACTCATAAGGTTAATTAACAGTCAACCCTGGGAAAGATCAGTGTTCCTGTGCCTCATGTTGTCATGTTAGCTCACTTTCAGAGGATCTCCTTCATGACTTGCAAGAGTTTCACCCCTATGCAGACTATCATACACAGATAAAAATGTTTACAATGTATCATTGGAGTTTTACAATGTGCCCTAATAGTAACAAACACCACTTTTCCCAAGGGAGATGTAATTTATTAATATAAACATTAGGAGTTATTTCTGGCCAGATTCGCTCATTCTAAAAATTACACAATGTGCAAGTTAAAAATATTCCCTCTGCTGTTGCTACAGTGTGATTACATGAAATTGCTGAGGGTCATCATAATAACATATCCAACTTCATCAATTTTCCTGAGTAATTTTATAATTTAGTTAGCTTTTATTGCATTTCATCACAGTTCTGCATTACTGCATAAATTCCTTAAGGCATTTCACACATTAATAGTTATTTCATCCCAAATTTTAATCTTGAATATCACTTTATTTGGGTCACTGTGAAAATGGAATCCATCTGTATATTGACATGACAGAAAACAAGTGGTTGCCAAACATTCTGTAGAATCACACGTAGTGCCAATTTGGTTTTGGCAAATATTAATGGAAAATAAAGCACTAATGAACCTTTTTGCCTAAAATAATATTTGATGTTTATATAGTTTCTCTCATCAAAAGACATCAGACATGCAACAAGTGTTAACCTTCAAAAAAATCCCTGTGAGAAAAGTAGAGTTCATTTATTTCTGCTTCAGTTTCATGCACTTTCTGTTCTACCTTCCCAGGGTCAGAGATAGAGCTTTTAAATAATGACACATACAAAAAGGAAAAGGAAGTTGTCCCTTATTCACAGAAAAATTATTTAAACCAGATTTGCTTAAATGTTGGATTCAAATTAAATTTTGATAGGGTTCTTTAGAGTATTTCACACATGAAGACAGATGTTAATGATTACAGAATTTTTGAAATGTGTTATAAATTGATTGAATCTAATATTGGTTAGGAAGCACTTTGTTACATGGTATATTACAGTTCCTTAACTATGTCTCAGATGATATATTTTCATAAGTGGCAATGTTATTAGTTCATTCACTCATTGCTTTAAAATGCTCCTAAATAAAAGCTTCGAGTCAAAAACAAATCCTTGGAACTTGGATTCTTCTGCTCCTACTGCCTCCTTAGTTGCCAGTTGTTGCTTCCTCGTCTTTCTCCCTCAGGTCAGAATCCAACACTTTGCCTTCCATCCTCCCCTTCCTCCATGCCCCCAATTTCCTCTATATTACAGTGATTCTCTACATGTGATCCCAGACCAATGGCATTTTTGGCCCAGTAATAACTGGGGCACCGGCTATAAGAGCAAAACATAAAGCCCTGCATCAGACCTAGTCAATCAGAACCTCTGGGACAAGAAGAGTCCAACAATCAGTGTTTCGGGCCGTGAATGATGCTGCTATTGTGTGAGAGTCACTATTTTACGTATTGTGCTAACCATGCCCATGAAAGTCTTATGGTACAGGCTTAGACTCATTTTTCTTAAGATAAATAGTGTATATGGCATTCTATGTGTTGCAGTGCTTAATATAGCTATTTTCCTTGTCTCTGAGGACTTCTCTGAAGATGTAACATTAAATTAAGGTTGACAAAGACAAAAGCAATGAGCTATGCCCAGAACAACGGATACGCTTTTTAAGGATGGACAAAAGCCCGTGACGTAAGAATTATGTTGTATGTAAGTAACTTGAAGTAGACAATAGTCAATCAGCTTAGTGGACACATGGAAAGGATGAGAGAGATGACAGAAAATAGCTATGTAGGAGCCAGATCTGGCTTCTTTCATTTAGAAAAAACATGTGAAATTCAGATGTATTATGCAAATTGATAGTTTGTCCTCCCTATTACTTAATTTTAGTCTAGTATATCAATGTGGCACAGTTTCTTTAAACATTCAAAGTAAAAAGGTTAGATTTTATTGTAAAAAAATGAGAAAAGCTTTTGTGGGTGAAAAGCATTGGAGAGACATAATCTACTGGTGTCTGTAACAGATAAAGATGTTTGCTTGTACCATTACTAGTATATTTTTGAAAGGTCTAGTAATGCAACATGGCATGAAAAGAAAAATAAGTGTGCTTAATAAAATATAAAATACAAAATTAGCTAACACCTCCATCACAAGACATAATTACCATTTCTTTTTTCTTTTTATTTTTGAAGTGAGAACATTTCAGGTCTACTCTCAGCAATTTTCAAGTTCACAGCATAAATCTGTTCATTATAATCACAATGCTGTTGATTAGATTCCCAGAACATATTTATCTTCTAATTGAAAGTTTGTACCCTTCAATTTAATATATATAAGTATGCCAAATCAATATATTATACACATTAAACATATAATATTTCATGTTAATTATATCTCAATAATGATAATAAGTACAAAATTCATTTCATATTCTTAAAACTTGGAAAATGTTTAAAAACTCAAAGAAAACCATCTACAATCAGTAACAGGAAGTGGAAATAGTAACACTACTATCAAGATGCTGCTGCTGATAAGTCGCTTCAGTTGTGTCGGACTCTGTGTGACCCCATGGACTGCAGCCTACCAGGCTTCTCCATCCATGGGATTTTCCAGGCAAGAGTACTGGAGTGGGGTGCCATTGCCTTTTCTGACTATTAGGATGGGGTACTTCAAAGCAGATGGTCTTAGCTTCTGAGTGAGTAGCATCATTTATATAATAAGTCTTTCTAAAAGTTACTAGTTTCAGTGGACACCAGTGTTCTCACCTGGAGAACAGGAGGAAATAATATATTTTTGCAAGTCCTCACTTATGATTAAAATAATAGCAAGGCCCACAACTACCATCATACTCAGTGGTGAAAACCTTAAAGCATTTTTTCTAAGCTCAGGAATAACACAAGGATGCTACCTATTCACTTTTATTCCAATAATACTGGAATAGGAATAGGAAAATAAATACTGGAATAGGCTAGGAAAATAAATAAAAGGCATCTGAATTGGAAAGGAAAGAGTAAAACTGTCACTATTTGTAGATGACACATTATATATAGAAAACCCAAAGACTCTAAAAATAAATAAGAACAATAAATGAATTTAGTAAAGTTTCAGGACACAATAGCAATATGCAGAAATGTGTTTCATTTCTATGAATCAATAACTAACAGAAATAGAAATAAAGAAAATAATCCTATTTACAAAAAGAAGCAAACACGTGGGAATAAATTAACTAAGGAAGTGAAAGAGCTGTACAGTGAAAACTTTAAGACATTCATGAAAGGAATTGAAAACCAAACAAATAACTAGAAAAAAATTCCATGTTCATGGACTAAAAGAATTAATATTGCTGAAATGTCTATATTACCCAAAGCAATCTACAGTTTTAATGCAGACCTTATCAAATTTCCAATGGCATTTTTCAGAGAAATAACACAAACAGTCCTAAAATTTGTATGGAATCACAAAAGGCTGGGAATAGCCAAAGAAAGCTTGAGAAAGAGCAAGGCTGGAGGCATTGTGCTCCCTAATGTGAATGATATTACAAAGGTACACTAACGAAAACAGTACAGTATTGGCGTAAAAACAGACACATAGATCAACAGAAGAGGAGCACCCAGAAATAAATCCACATAAATATGTTAACTTACAAAAAAGGAGCTAGAAATACACAATGGGGAAGAGACAATTTCTTCAACAGTGTTAGGAAAGCTAGACAGCCACATGCAAAAGAAGAAAATTCATCCACTGTCTTATTTCAGAGGCTTCCCTGGTGGCTCAGGTGGTAAAGAGTTCACCTGCCAATGAAAGAGATACAGGTTTAATCCCTGAGTAAGGAAGATTTCCTGGAGAAGAAGATGGCAACCCACTCCAGTATTCTTGCCTGAGAAATCCCATGGACAGAGGAGCCTGGCAGGTTATAGTCCATGGGGTTGCAAAGAATTACCCACAACTTAGCACCTAAACAACAGCAACAACACACTACACCATACACAAAATTTAACTTAAAATGTATTCAAGACTTGAGTGTAAGAACTGAAACCATAAGACATCTAGAAGAAAACAAGTGGTAGGCTCTTTGACATCAGTCGTGGCAATTGTTTGGATGTTTTTGGATTTGACATCAAAAGCAAAGACAACAAAAGCAAAAGTAAACAAATGGGACTACATCAAAATAAAAACCTCTGTACAGCAAAGAAAACCATCAATAAAGTAAAAAGGCAACCTTCAGAATTTGAGAAAATATCTGCAAATAATATATCTTATAAGGAATTAATACCCCAAATATATAAATGACATACAACTCAATAGCGAGAACAGTCAATTTGATTTAAAAAAGGCAGAGCAACTTAATACATATTTCTTCAAAGATGAGATACAGATGGCCAACAGGTATATGAAAAAATGCCCAGCATCACTAATCAACAAGGAAATACAAGTCAAAACCACAGAGATAATCATCTCACACCTGTTAAAATAGCTATTATCAAAAACAAGTCCTGGAGAGGATGTAGAGAAAAGAGAACGCTTGTGAAGTGTTGATGGGAATGTAAATTGGTATAGCCACAATGGAAAATTAAATGAAAGGCCCTCAAAACTTACAACTGAACTACCATATAATATATCAATTTCACTTTTGGATACTTACCTGAAGTAAACAAAAACACTAAGTCAAACAGATTGTGAACCCCCATGTAAACTGCAGCATAATTAACAATATCCAGAATACAGAAACAATCCAAGTGTTCACTGAGGGATGAATGAAGATGTGAAGTGTGTGTGCATCTGCATATGTGTGTAAACACAGAATGGAATAATGCTATGAAAAAGAACAAAATCTTACCATTTAAAATAACATGGCTAGACTTTCAGGGCATTATGGTAAGTAAAATACATTAGACAGAAAAGACAAATACTGTATGATCTCACTTACATGGGGAATTTTAGACAATAAAAGGAAAAATGCAAGCTTATAGAGAACAGACTAATGGTTGACAGAGGGGAGGATGGACAAAATATGGGAAGGAATTAAAAATGTACAAACTCCCAATTATAAAATAAATAAACCATAGGGAGGTAATATACATCATGGTGACTATTGTTAACAATACTGTATTACATATTTGAAAGTTGCTGAAAGAAAGCAGACCTTAAAAGTTCTCATCGCAAGAAAAAATTTCCTTAACTATGTAAGTATGGTGACAGATGCTAAATATGGTGACAGGCTTAAATTGTCATGATTGTTTTGCAGTATATACAAATATCAAATCATTGTATTACAAGCCTGAACCTAATATAATGTTATATGCCAATCTTACCTAATAAAAATGATATTTCAAGTAAAAATCTTATTAGACAACAAGTATCTTCAATTTAGCTATTAACATCCTCCATAGGGTCTCAACGCTGCAAATATGTGAACAGATGTGTATATGTACCTTGATTTTCCTATATAATAGCAACAACAAATTAAAAACATAATAGAAAAACATATAAACAACCTAAGAAGGAAAGCTATCACTTAATAGGAAGATTCAAGCATAAACTGTGAATTTATCAAAACATTTTTAACAGTAGAAGAGTGCTCCTGCTAGTGTTAGTCACTCAGTCGTGTCCAACTCTTTGTGGCCCCAGGGACTGTAGCCCACCAGGCTCCTCTGTCCACGGAATTCTCCAGGTAAGACTACTAGAGTGGGTAGCCATTGCCTTCTCCAGAGGATCTTCCAGACCTAGGTACTGAACCTGGGTCGCCTGCATTGCAAGCAGATTGTTTACTGTCTGAGCCACCAGGAAGCCCAGAAGAAAATATTCTATGACATACTAAGCATGTATCAGTCTCTGAACAGATTGTTCTTTGTCATATCAAAAATAATCTTTTTTAATATATTTATTTTTAAAATTTTCTTTACATTATTGTGTTGGTTTTGCCATACATTGATGTGAATCCGCCATGGGTATACATGTGTTCCCCTTCCAGAACCCCCCTCCCACCTCCCTCCCGATTCCATCCCTCTGGATCATCCCGGTGCACCAGCCCTGAGCACCCTGTATCATGCATCAAACTTGGGCTGGAGATTGATTTCACATATGATAATTTACATGTTTCAATGCCATTCTCCCATATCATCCCACCCTTGCCCTCTTCATAGAGTCCAAAAGACTGTTCTATACATCTGCATCTCTTTTGCTGTCTCGCACACAGGGTTATCATTACCATCTTTCTAAATTCCATATATATGTGTTAGTATACTGTATTGTTGTTTTTCCTCTGGCTTACTTCACTCTGTATAATAGGCTCCGGTTTCATCCACCTCAGTAGAACTGATCCAAATGTATTCTTTTTAATGGCTGAGTAATAATAATCTTTTTAAATTATAGTTAAAAAGATTTTTTAAATGCTAACTTTGTTTATGATCTTGGGATAAAAATGCATTTGAATAGAAACAAAATGCAAAAATAAAGGAACATTAATATCATATTAATGTTTAAAAATTCCAAGAGTCACAGAGATTTCTCAAATTCACTTTTAATTTACATATGGTAAAATTTACTCTGTTTAAGACATAGTTCCAGGGGTATTAACAAGTGATAAAGTCTTATAAACAAACACCACAACTGAGATAGAGAAGTTAGAGCAGCTCTCAGATATATCCCCTTATGCTCCCTGGTAGCCAGACCCTTTCCTCTCCTCTACCCACTGGCTAACCTTTTCCAGAATGTCATATAAATAGAGTCATCCAATATTAAGACTGTAGAGTTTTGCTTCTTACACTTAACACATTTGCAATTCAGACACATTGTTCTATGAATCAACAGTTTGTTGCTTTCTGTTGCTTAATAAATAAATCCCATTGTAGGGATTTAGTACGATTTCTTTATCCAAACACCATTGAAGGAGCATCTGGGTTGTTTCCAGGTTTGGGGCTGTTAAAAACGTTCATATCCAGGTTTACATATAAATATCAGTCTTTATTTCTCTTTGGGTTCCCGCATTGCAGGCAGATTCTTTACCAGATGAGCCACCAGGGAAGCCCAAGAATACAGCAGTGAGTAGCCTATCCCTTCCCCAGCAGATCTTACTAACCCAGGAATCAAATTGGGGTATCCGCAGCAGGCGGATTCTTTACCAATGGGCTATCAGGGAAGCCTCATTTCTCTTTAGTAAACATCTTTGTGTGGGATAACTGGGTCATACAATAAGTGATGTTTCACTTTACAAGAAACCATAACACTTCTTCAAAGTGATTGTACCATTTCACATATAAGAGTTCTCATATATGTGAGTTCTAATTGCCTCATATCACATCAACCAGATATTCTCAGGTTGCTTGCTTCATTTTTAACACAGTCATTTTAATAGGGATAATATGGTATCTCATTTATGGCTTTAATTTTGAATCCCAAAATAACTAAAAATAAATATCTTTTCATGTGTGTAACTGTTATGTCTATATATTTTGGTTAAGTATTTTCTTAGCATTTTTCTCTATTTTTTTTTTAAAAAAAATTGGTTTGTTTTTGTTATTATTGAGTTTTCAGAATTCATTATATAGTCTAAATACAAACCTTTATCTATTATTTTCAAATATTTTCTCTAGTCTATGACTGTCCATTCTGTTAACTTTGCTTATAAAAGTTGAGAGTTTCAAAATTGTGTTTATAATTTTCTTTAAATGGGTTATGACTTTGGTATTGTACTAACAGATCTTTACCTCATGCAAGGTCACAAAGATTTTCCTTCAAACACTTCTAGTGGTGATGTCAAAAGGTACAACCACTTTGGAAAAGAGGTGAACAGATTTTTTTGGAAAAGAGGTGAACAGTAAAACATACTCCTGTCATAAGATCCAGAAATGGAACTCTTAGTTAACTATGAGAAATGAAAGCACATATTCATATGTACATTAAATATGAATCAATATACAAATCATTATCTATCCATATCTGAAACAATAGTTACCAATAAAAAGAATTTATTGACATGCAACAAATATTTCTCAAAGTAATCATACCAAGTGAAAAAAGCCAGATAAAAGAAATTCTTAAATTACTATTTTATTAATATAAAATTCTAGAAAATGCAAATCAATCTGTAGTGACAGGAAACAAAGCAATATTTTGTCTGAGGAAGGGGTAGTGTTGGGGAGAGAAACTGGGTTAAAAAGTGATATAAATAGATTTTGGAGATTTTACATACATTATCTAAATTTGGTGATGAGCACATGGATTTATACATATGTCAGTACTTATCAACCTGTACATTTTAAATATGTTCAGGGTATTTTGTGTCAGTTATACTTCACTGAGACTTTTAAAACATCCGTGCAACTTACATGACAAAACAACAATAGAAAATCCCCAATTAATGGATTACAAATACGAATATATCTGGACGTTAACATACGGGTAGGAAAATAATTTAGGAAAGTACAAAGACATCTGAGAAATTAAGAGACATAACTACAAATTTTCAGTTTTTACATCTATCCTTTATGTCATCATAATCATAATAAATGTTTATGAAATAAATATTTAATTCCAATATCCAGCTTGATTAAAAACAAGATGCTTAGTATACCTTTTGGAAAGTTGTAAAATAAGTATTTACTTATAACTATTTGCCATCCATGTATTCCATGTAGAAAAATTATAATACTTTGCAACTTTCCATATATATAGTTACAAGTTAAGATTTATTTTCTTATTTCCTCACTCCTAATCTAGAAATACACATTTTGAGAAGAACTAAAGAATGTCTCAAGTGTGTATTTGTATTTGAAAGAATGCCTGATTCTTGAAGCAGATTTTAGTTTATGGTAAAAAGCAAAATTAGAATGGAATTTGTTTTTTAGTATGATTCCTCTTGAGAAAATATTGTCTGATAAATATTAAGCCATGTTTTATCTCCTGGCAAAAATAAAGATTTATACAAGTTACCTGGGGAAATTTGTGATACATCATGTCAAAATTAATATAACTAGAGACAATCACCTTTTCCCACCAGTTCTCTTAGGAGTATTCTGTTTCATACTCCTTTGGTTTTCAGTGGTGTAACATCTGAATAAACATCCATGTCAAGCTTTAAAAGAAGCATACTTAGTCCATCAGGGTGCCTCTAAATGTACTAAATGCTGGTGCCTATTACTGTTGTTGCCTCCCTCGTAACCAAGGAAACAGATTTCTTGCTTAGGGAAAGCAAGTGTCAACTCTGTCTCAGTAGTCAGGTGTGGTTTGGAACATAACCGCTCTGGGGGGAAAAACTTGGACAGAAAGCAGTAGTCCAAGAGCTAAACACTTTGTTTCTCTGTGCATCCCTTGCATAGTATCAGGGAGATATATATATATCTCCCATATATCTTCTCCATACTATATTCTATCTGTATTATAAAAGCATCTTCTTGTGGACTAAGAATGTTCACTTCTGATGATGATGAACCATTCTTGAGCTTCCTCATCCGTGTATAGATTTTTCTCAGACTCAGCTGGCAGGACACATTGAGTTGTAATGTTTCCTTGCTTTCCCAGCACTATTAACGTACTTGCTAACATGTTAATATATTTTAGACTATTTCCCTAATTCTTCTTATTCCTAATACCTGTTAAGTCTTTCAATCATCAAAAAAAAAACTTGTCCTTTTGAGTATCAAATAGATTTTTAATATTTTGATGCTGTTTTCAGAGCCTCTGGTGTTCTGTTTTTCAAATATTATGCTCCCAATGTTATGCCCTTCATTGATTTTATTATTATTGGTCAATGTTTTATAATGTCCATCATTAATTTTCTGTCATTATCCATCTTACTCTGGGTCATTTGAGCGGAACAAGTGATAGCATGGGAGTGTGGATGAGAGCAATATTTTCCAAAAATGCATTCATGCCTCAATTTTTAATATATTATTTATTAAGAGTGAGAATCAATTTAAATGACAATATTTAGAGTACAAAATTCTAAACCCTTGGCTTAACTTTCAGGTGGAATTTACAGTTTTTTTTTTTTCAACCTTTGAGTCCACTAGAGACACTCTCTAGGGACTTGTGGGTGGTTGTACATGTTAACTATTGTCTCAGTCATTCACCATAACAAACTGCCACAAAATATAAGTGGGAAATGACAATGTATTTCTCACTCCCATATCTAAGGGTTGACTGCGGAGCCAGTGTTCCATATGTTTTGTTCTAGGTCCCAGGATGGAAGGACAGAGTCTACTCAAGGCATGGTTTCCTGTGACAATGGCAAACATGCAGGACAATAAGGGAAATAAATAGTACAGGCACACGGTGAAGCTCTGTTTGGATTGCACCCACTGGCTAAAGAAAGCTGCATGGCCAAGCTCAAAGTCAAGAGGTGAGGAAGTGTATTCCTCCTCCAGAGGGAATGGTATCTAGGAGCTAAGCGGTGAGTATTTGCTGAAAAATATTCTACCACACCAGGAGAGGACTTGAAAATCCTTTTCAAAAGTTGAAAGTTTAAAGAAGTAAGATAGTAACTAGGTTGGCATTAGTGGTTCAGTAAGAAAGACAGACTGATTTACTTTCCCATAAAGATGTAGTTACATATGGAGATTAGAATCAATTTTTAAATTACATTTTGGGTTAAGTGTATTTGAAAACTGGCCTGAAACCAAACCACCATGAATAGCATTATTTATGTGTTCCAAGTCATAAAAGTTCAACCTATCAACACATTTTAGGGGAAAAAAATAGTAATTTGGGGATGGAGAGCAACACTGCTATACTTTTCCATACTTTCCACAGAACACCTAGAATTTTATTTTTGATTGAGATGACGGAAGCTTAGAAGAGGATGTGAGTTTAATTAGACGTGCATTTCCAGAAAGTCTGCACAAAAACACAGCCCACAGCACACATCATTTTCTGATACATTAACAGAAGGTTGCATTAGAGTATCCTATGTATTTTCTTTTGTTAGATTTGTATATTTAACATTACCTCTGTTAAAATATGGTCAAATTTTAAAACTACTATTCATGTATTTATGTTATATGACAAACTTTTAAAAATAGTGGTGGTGGTTTAGTCTCTAAGTCATGTCCAATTCTTTTTTTTTTTATTTTTTTTTTAAAGTCATGTCCAATTCTTTTGAGACCCCATGGACTGTAGCCCGACAGCCTCCTCTGTCCATGGGATTTCCCAGACAAGAATACTGGAGAGTTTTGCCATTTCCTTCTCCAGGCATATTTCCAATTCAGGGATTGAACTTGTATCTCCTGCTGTGCAAGCGGTCTGCACTACAGGTGGATTCTTTACCAACTGAGACACAAGGGAAGCCCTTAACAAATTGTGCTGCACTGTGCTAAGTCACTTCAGTCATGTCCAACTCTCTGAGACCCCATGGGCTGTAACCCGTCAGCTCCTCCATCCATAGGATTCTCCAGGCAAGAATTCTGAAGTGGGTTGCCATATCTTCCTCCAGGGAATCTTCCTGACCCAGGAATCAAAACTGCATCTCTTATATCTGCTGCGATGGCAGGTGGGTCCTTTACCACTAGTGCCACCTGGGAAGCCCTTAACAAAATGAACAGTGGTAAATGTAACCTAAAAAAATGCTGAAGCAGGATATGCAACCTTATATTGATATTTGCTTATCTCACTTTCTCCCGCTGAGGCATGCAGGTGACCTGATGGCACACTTGTCACAGAACAGGTAGGTGGTGCTATGAGGAAAATACATAGGCTGGGCATATATATAACACACACAACATGATAAGCTCTAAAATATCTGAGGGTCTGAAACTCCCTTGATATTTAATCAGGCTCTAGAATCTATATGAACTAACTTATTTCTTAGAAATTCCATTTTTCCACACTTATTTTTAAGACAATAAAATCAGTATGATTTTGAATACTCAAAATCTTAGATAATCTAATAATATCCAATAATCTAATTATTAATTGTGTTAATACTATAATCAAAGTATTTTATTGAGTTATAATTGACATGTAACATATTAGTCTCAGGTATAGAATATGGTGATCTGACATTTGTAAAATATTACAAAATGACTAAAACAACAACTCTAGTTAATATCCATAAAACATCTATTTAAATATACAACTAGTCCTTTCAGATTCTCTAATAGAGGTAGGGAGTTTATTCCCCCTATAACAAAAGATCAATTTGTGTTTATTATTTATTACTTATATATCTTCAAGCAGATTGCACTTATTCCAATATTAACATTCCTGACCCAATAAATATATAAAATTTTATTGCAATTTTCATCATCAGATTTATTTTGTTTTTATTTTACTATTTTTAATTTTGTTATTATTCAACAATGAAATATTACAAAGTAACATATTTTATAAACAGTCCATGACATATATAAAGGCAGAATTCTATGGAATTTGTCTTGGTATTTGATTCAGGATAAGTTAATTTAAGATACTTTGGCACAAACTGTTGAAATATTTACATTATTTGGTCCATAACATACTTTTATAATTCTAGCATATTTACAACTGTGGAATGCAATAATCAAGACATAAAAATACATCAATCTTCTTGTGACATGTGATTTATCTGTGAACTATACCAGCAGGTACCACATCTCTACCCAACCCTAAGTTCTCTAGTGTCAGCCTTTGGGGATCTCTCAAACAAAGCAGTTGTTTTTTATGTGGCTGTCAATCATAACAGTAAGTTGCAAACTAAAATGTACTATCTTGCAATTGGAAACAAAAATCTGTTGGCCAGCTACAGTTTTATAAATCTATGTTTAGGAAAATCTTACACTGGTTAATATGGACCAGTTTTCAGGTCACATGTCAACTAGGTATCTTCTATATCAGTGTCTGATCTGCAAAATCTAAATTCCCCAACTGTTGCTAATTTGTCCTCTGGTTATAGGAGATTTAGTGGAGATGAGGAGAAATAAATATTTTTTTAGTGGAGATGAGGAGAAATAAATCTTTAGGGGCTGATTCAGGTTTTTCACTCCCCTACAGAATCTTTATATGTCTTTGTATTACATATATATACCCACACATACACGTGTGTATTACATATATACACATATATATATGTCATACACACATACATATATATGTTCTGAGCAGAAGCAGCACAGATCCTAAACATATATATGTATATATATATATGGCATATATATATGTTTCATATCCCTCTTGACCTCAAAACGCAGTTATATTAGAGTCATGTCATAGGGATAGTTTATTGTCACCTACTTCTTCACCTCAGTATAATAATGTACATATCAGAAAAAAAACATTATAAGAAGATTGCCAGGAGAAATATCAATAACCTCAGATACGCAGATGACACAGCCTTTATGGCAGAAAGTGAAGAGCAACTAAAAAGCCTCTTGATGAAAGTGAAAGAGGAGAGTGAAACAATGGTCTTAAAGCTCAACATTCAGAAAACTAAGGTCATGGCATCCAGTCCCATCACTTCATGGCAGATAGATGGGCAAACAGTGGAAACAATGTCAGACTTTATGTTTTGGGGCTCCAAGATCACTGCAGATGGTGATTGCGGCCATGAAATTAAAAGACGCTTACTTCTCTTAGAAGGAAAGTTATGAACAACCTAGATAGCATATTAAAAAGCTATGGTTTTTTAATATGATTTTTAACCACATATTAAAGGCTGTGGTTTTTCCAGTAGTCATGTATAGATGTGAGAGTTGGACAGTGAAGAAAGCTGAGAGCCAAAGAATTGATGCTTTTGAACTGTGGTGTTGGAGAAGACTCTTGAGAGTCCCTTGGACTGCAAGGAGATCCAACCAGTCTATCCTAAAGGAGATTAGTCCTGACTATTCATTGGAAGAACTGATGTTGAAGCTGAAACTCCAATACTTTGGCCACCTCATGCGAAGAGTTGGCTCACTGGACCCTGACGCTGGGAAAGATTGAGGGCAGGGAGAGAAGGGGACGACAGAAGATGGGATGGTTGGATGGCATCACTGACTCAATGGACATGAGTTTGAACAAGCTCCAGGAGTTGGTTATGGACAGGGAGGCCTGGCATGCTGTGATTCATGGGATCGCAAAGAGTCAGACATGACCGAGCGACTGAACTGAACTGATCTGAACTTGGTATACTTCTAATCCATTTATTTGTATTTTTTTTTTATTTTTTAATTTTTTTATTGTGTTGGTTTTGCCATACATTGACATGAATCCACCATGAATATACATGTGTTCCCCCTCCAGAACCTCCCTCCCTCCTCCCTCCCGATTCCCTCCCCCTGGGTCATCCCGGTGCACCAGCCCTGAGCTTCAAACCTGGGCTGGAGATTGACTTCACATATGATAATTAACATGTTTCAATGCCATTCTCCCCTATCATCCCACCCTTGCCCTCTTGCTTCTAATCCATTTTAAAAGTACTCTTTATTTACATGTATTGAGTAGGAATGGAAACAAACTATTTTCTCTATTGATAGAAATGGTAACCTTGCTGATATTTGAAAGGCATGTTATATTACCAAAATTGAATATTATATCATATTTAAATATTTTGGAATTATCTTTCAACTTTCATGTGTCCATTACTCATAGCTGGGTAGCATTTATCATGCATGATTACGAAGACACAAAACTTGGAGAAGGGTGGTACATTTGTTAGAATTAGAGTCACTAGATTTATCTAAATTCTCAGAAAATAAAATCTCAAGTGTCTCAAACAAGACAGTTTCTCTGTCATATAAATGAAGTCAGATATCACTAGTCTTGAGCCAATAATTCCACCTTCTTAAAAAATGATTTCTTAGGTTGATACATATCCAGTTACATCCTACTGGTAGAACTTTAGTCACCTCATCATTTATAGTTGCAAGTGAAAAGTGAAAGTCACTTAGTCAGTGTCTGCCTCTTTGTGACCCCATGGACTATAGGGTCCATGGAATTCTCCAGGCCAGGATACTGGAAAGGATAGCCTTGCACTTCTCCAGGGGATCTTCTCAATCCAGAGATTGTATCCAGGTCTCCCACATTGCAGGTGGATTCTTTACCAGCTGAGCCACAAGGGAAGCCCAAGTATACTAGAGTGGGTAGCCTATCCCTTCTCCAGCAGATCTTCCCAACCCAGGAATTGAATTGGAGTTTCCTGCATTGTAGGCGTATTCCTTACCGACTGAGCTATCAGGGAAGTCTAGTAATCTGGAAAATGTTGTATTTACTCTGAGTACCAAAATAAAAACTTCTGAAAGAAGTACTTAAGACACTCCAAAGAATAAAAATATAAAATCTATGAGGACTCACCTTAGACAGAACAACACAAAAATAAAAGCAGACAATAAATAATATAAAAAGAATAAAAATACTTTATTGATTACTTAAATACATCTGCATGCCTACCAGGCACCAACAAATTCCAGGCACTGGGATTCCTAAGTGAAAACACACAGACATATACAGTCTCTGCCTTCACGTGTCTATTTTAGTAGAGGAAGACAGCTGTTTTGCTTGTGTATTTCTTTTGTTTTCCTGTACTTCCAAGCATTGTGCTGTGCTCAGTCGCTCAGTGGTGTCCAACTCTTTGTGACCCCATAGACTATAGCTCTCCAGATTCCTCTGTCCCTGGAATTTTCCAGGCAAGAATACTGGAGTGGGCTGCCATTTCCTATTCCAATACTTTCACAGCTAGACCTACTTTACTAAAATTAAGTAATCATCCCAACTTTCTTCCGAGAAGCCTCCTGGTACCTAAGATTCCAGGTGGTTTTGTAGTGATAAAGTGGTATGCATTTCCAATACTTTGGCAATAAAGCATTCAATTCCACATTCCCATTGTGTTAACGGTATCAACTTCTTGCTTTCACATCGGTGTCTCTACTTTGTAGAAAAACAAGACACCAATTACTGTCTCCACAAACTGATCTATACCTTCCTTCATCATTAGGAAAACAAAAACTAACAACAAAAAACTCCAAGAAATCCAGGATTTTTAATTTCCTAATTCTTTTTTGCACCAATAGATGAGACATTTCCAACATATTATCCCCTCCCTCATAATCTATTCTATAGTAGATCCTGAGTTTTGTTGTGAAAGATTTATCTGTTTAATTTCAGCCTATGTCTATTTTCTCTCTTGTGTGTTTATCCAATTTCAGGAATACTTATTAAGCACCAATATAAGATTCCACCAATTTTTAACCTTGTGTGAATCCATTGTTATCTTGCACTTTTGTTGTTGTTCAGCCATTAAGTCATGTCCAAATCTTTGCAATCCCATGGACTGTAACCCACCAGGTTCCCTCTGTCCATGGGATTTTCCAAGCAAGGATACTGGATTGAGTTGCCATTTCCTTCTCTAAGGGATCTTTCCAGATCAGAACCTGTGACTGTTGCATTGGCAGCTGGATTCTTTACCACTGAGACACCAGGGAAACCCATTTTGAACTTTAATTGCATTTAAAAATACTTACAGCTCAGAAAAACAACTTTATGGCAACATGAAACTAAATATGAAGGGGTTTCAGAGTCAAAGAGCCCACTACACAGGGGCTGAAGTGTTAACGAAGATGCTATACCTTTTTTATCTCCACCACTTGTTTAAGGCATTTGAAAGAAAACATGTGCCACCTTATATTCTCTGATAGAAAATTCTTGTGACAAAATAACTGGTGAATGTGCTTTTAGCAGAAAAATTAGAGGATGAGATTTCCTGTCTAAAATGCAACATAGCTTTTCAAGAGCAAGCAGGATAATTATTTGTGTTTCTCTCTGTGTGTATATATATAATATAATGCATTGTGTCATGCATTGTGAATATATGCATGACAAAGTAGGTAGAAGAAAGGGTAAAATCAGATTTGTATCCATTAACTTGTAGGCACATCCATTATACATTAAGTTGCTGTTGCTATATTGTTAACTAAGTTTTAGATTTGTCAATTTAGTATGATTATATTGATGTAAAAACAAAAAGTTAAAATCCACTTTTTAATTGGGTTGTTTATTTTTCTAGAATGGAGCTGCAGGAGTTGTTTGTATATTTTTGAGATTAATTGTTTGTCTGTTGTTTCATTGGCTATTATTTTCTCCCATTCTGAAGGCTGTCTTTTCACCTTGCTTATAGTTTCCTTTGTTGTGCAAAAGCTTTTAATTTTAATTAGGTCCCATTTGTTTATTCGTGTTTTTATTTCCAATATTCTGGGAGGTGGGTCATGGAGTATCCCGCTTTGGGTTATGGCAGAGAGTGTTTTGCCTATGTTATCCTCTAGGAGTTTTATAGTTTCTGGTCTTATGCTTAGATCTTTGATCCATTTTGAGTTTATCTTTGTGAATGGTGTTAGAAAGTGATCTAGTTTCATTCTTTTACAAGTGGCTGTCCAGTTTTCCCAGCACCACTTGTTAAAGAGGTTGTCTTTTCTCCATTGTATATTCTTGCCTCCTTTGTCAAAGATAAGGTGTCCATAGATGCGTGGATTTATCTCTGGGCTTTCTATTCTGTTCCATATGACCCAGCAATCCCACTGCTGGGCATATACACTGAGGAAACCAGAATTGAAAGAGCCACATGTACCCCAATGTTCATCGCTGCATTGTTTACAATAGCCAGGACATGGAAGCAACTTAGATGCCCATCAACTGACGAATGGATAAGAAAGCTGTGGTACATATACACAATGGAATATTACTCAGCATTAAAAAAAAAAAATTCATTTGAAGCAATTCTACTCAGATGGACGAAACTGGAGCCCATTATCCAGAGTGAAGTAAGCCAGAAGCAAAAAAAACATACAGTATATTAACGCATATATATGGAATTTAGAAAGACGGTAACGAGGACCCAACATGCGAGACAGCAAAAGGAACGCAGATGTATAGAATAGACTCGTGGACTTTGTGGATGAGGGTAAGGGTGGGATGATATGGGAGAAGGGCATTGAAGCATGTTAATTTTCATATGTCTAATCAATCGCCAGCCCAGGATTGATGCTCGGGGCTGGTGCAGCGAGATTTCCCGGGGCCGGGGGGGAGGGAAGAGGGAGGGGGGTTCCGGAGGGGAAGCGTATGTAAACCCATGGTGATATCATGACAATGTATGGCAAAAACAATTAAAAAAAAAAAAGTTAAAATCCAAATGTATCTCTGCACATATACACATATATATTGTGGAAACATGAAGAATTTGGTAAGAATATGAAAGAATGGACACATTTCCTAACGCATTAACAATTAAGGGCACCTTGTGAAAAACATTTAAGCGTAGTAATTTATGAACTGCGTTTTTTTTCCTCTTTGATGCCCTGTGAAACTAGTAAAAATATAACATTTTCAATTAGCATTCAACTGCTTTTTACTTTATTTGCAGAATATGATAGAAAATCATTCAGAGGCATAACTACTTGAGTTCTGGTATACATTTGGGATTAAATATGTTTAAAACATATTTTTCAGATTTTCAATTTGACAAAGTATACTCAAAAAATACTCAGGTAGTTCCTTCTGTTTTTCACTTTTAGTGTGCTGCATTTGGCAATGTTTTTAGAGGAATATTAATATGTATAAAATTTAGATTTTTATAAACTAAGTCACCCATTCACCATAAATAATATTATGCCACGCATTTTAAATTCAATTTCAGATACTCAGCTAGCTGTAACTGCCAAGATAATACTACAATCAGGCTTATTTCTGAGTTAGTAATATGGTCCTTAGTTATAATATGCAGCTTCAAAAGACTGATCCCCAAAATACCAGTCCTCACCAAGTTTTAAATTGCTACTTCAATTGGAGCAGAAAGAATTTACTTTCTGCCAGATATGTTAATATTTGCCTATGAGAAACTCTATTAACTTTCTTCATATTTTAAATGTATTCCAGTGATCGCTTATCGTCCTATAGATTCATACCAGGCATCTGTCCAGTTGGCAAGGACTTAATGAAGAACTACTCTCAACAGCAGTTGGCAGTGAGTAGCCACCCCCACTGTTGTGTAGACACACACACACACACACACACACACACACACACACACTTTCACAATCCCCTCCAAGATGCCCTTACTGTAATTCAGCATTTGTGGGACATCTCAAAAGCCATCTTTGCCTTTCATTTCCCCATCTTATACTTGAGTTTCTATGCATATATAATCTCATTTCCACCAAATTCTGCATGAAGATCGGGTAGTTTTCAAACAAGGAAGTAAACAGTCTTAAGGCCTTTCCATGTCCTTCACATCATCCCATTAATAAGCTGCATTTACCCACAATAGACCGTCAATGCAACAAGGTTTTTCTCCAGCATTGTCGAGATACCACTGACATAAAACACTGTCAATTTAAAGTGTACAACTTTAAAATGTCATTTATTTATGTGAATGTATTACCAACTTGTGTGTGTGTGGTGAGACCTTTGAAGACTTACTCTTTTGATGACTTACTAACATACGGTACAGTATTAACAATAGTCACCACGCGGCACATTACTCACAACTGGAAGTTTTGACAGCCTTCCCCCATTTTCCTCTGTTCCTCCATCCCTCCACTGGCGACCATCAATCTTCTGCTTCTTTAAGTTTTTTTCCATCCCACATGCACGTGAGTTCACATAATATTGTTTCTTGTTTTCTGACGCATTTCAGGTTAAGCCATGCACACGTTTCAGCTTTTCCTTCTGAAACAGCCCTAGGGTTCCGCAGGGGCCTCGGCCTACAGCTGGCAGGGCTGTCTCTAGGGCTACGGTTATCAGGCCGCGAGTGAGGCCCCTGCAGACATTCCCCTCAGAACCAACCCTGCGGCTGGACCAGCCCTCGTGGTTCTCCTTAGGATTACAGAATGCACCCCAGCAACAATGGTCAGGGAACTTGGAAAAACCAACAGGAAGAACCGGCTGTAAGACTCCCGTGCCTGCAGGATTCCCCTCCAGGCCGTGTTGGCAGGTCACAGGCCAACGGATCGTGCCTGCGGGCCTCGGGTGCTGCCCCGCCTCGGGGCGAGAGGGGGGACCTGTGTGGGTTCAGAGGTCACTCTTCATTGGAGAATTTCAAACCTCAAAGCCGGAAATACAGCCCAGGCAGGGGGAAACAAGCTGCAGAACGGCCTGTTAGCTAAGTTCGCGACCGCAAAACCAAAGGAAACTTCAGGGCTGAGGCGATCTGGCTGTTTATCCAGCCGTGTAGCTGCCAAGGGTTTTTTTTTTTTTTTTTAATCGTTTTCTTTGAGAAACTGAATGTCCGTCACTTGCATTACAATTAAAAATGCCAGCTGTCAGGTGCTCACTAGACTGGCAGCAATTTCCAAATACAGAGAGTATTCAGGTACCCTTCCCTGAGTTGGCCCGAAAGATAACCTCTAATGTAAATCTGGTACAAAATCAAAACCAGGAATCTGGCATTGGTGGGAAGTGAGTGTCCAACTCTGTCCCATTCGGCCCATGTGTGCATTTGTATCATCACCAATTCAGTCAGGGTACAGAACTATTTCATCACCACAAAGAGCTCCCTTATAGCCCTTTACAGTCAACTCATCACGCTTTCCCTAATAACCCTATTCAGCGGCAGTCACTAAAATGCTTTCCCTTTGTATAATTTTGTAATTTTAAGGATTAGGTATATTGACATATAGACACTATTGTATGTAAAATAGTGGGAAGCTGCTGTATAACGCAGGGAGCCCAGTCCAGTGCTGTGAGGACCTAGAGGGGTAGGATGGGAGGGCGGCTTAGGAAGGAGGGAATATATGGATACATACAGCTGGTTCAGGTTTTCAGTACAGCAGAAACTAACAGCGTTGTAAAGCTATTATCCTCCAATTCAGAAAAAAAAAATATTGTGTAAATTGAACCAGACAGGATACAGAGGTTTAGACGTCATCGTTTTGTTTGTTTGTTTGACTTGACATAATGTCCTGGAGACCCAACCAATTGTTGTGTTTGTGCTTTTTATTACCAAGTAGTATTTCATGGTATTGTGGTATAGCTGACTTTTGAACAACAAAGTTAAACTGGGTACACTTACATGTGGATTTTTTTTCAGTAAGCACTACACAGAACCATGGTTGGCTGAATGAGAGCGTTCAGAACTGTGGCTTTGTAGGGTAGATTATAAAGTTATACACAGGTTTTTGACTGCCTTGGGAAGTGTCAGCACCTCCATGTTTATGTTATCCATGGGTCAACTATACTATAGTTTCTTTAATCATTTACCTATGAAGGGAAATTTTAGCTGTTTGCTGGTTTTGCTTATTTGCTGCTATGAACATTCACATACTGGTTTTTGTGTGGATATAGTTTTCATTTCTCTAGGTTCAGAAGTACAATATCTGAGTCATAGGATAAATACATGTTTAGTTGAATTTTTAAAGAAACTGCCAAATTATTTTCCATAGATCATGCAATATTTTACATTTGCAGCAGCAGTATATGAGTAATCCAACTTTTCTGCATCTTAATTAGCAACAAGTATTGTCACTTAAAAAAATATTAGTTGTTCTATCAATCAGATAATCTCGTCATAGTTGTGATTTGGATTTTGCTAGGCTAATTGTTTAGCACCTTTGCTTGTGCTTATTGCCCTCTTTATGTCATCTGCAGTTAAATATCCCTTTGTTTTTGCCCATTTCCTAATTGGATTGTTTGTTTTTAACTGATGAGTTTAGAGAGATATTTATATATTCCAGATGTGGTTCCTTTATCAGAGACGTAGTTTGCAAATATTTTCCCCAAATTTCTAGCTTGTTTTTCCATTTTTCTCATTAAGGTTTCTCACAGAACAGAAATGTAAGTTTTGATGAAGTTCAAATTATATATATATATATATATATAATTTATATATATATTATTTATAAAAATTTATAAATAATATATATATATAAATATTTTTTTTTCTTTTGTGGATCATGCTCTTTGTATCAAGCCTAAGAACTCTTTGTCCAACCTTTGGCCCTGAAGAATTTTCCTCTTTTCTTTGAAAAGTTTTACATTTTACATTTAAGTCTGTGATCCATTTTGAGTTTGTTTGTATGAAAGGGGCAAGGTTCAGGGTGAGGTTCACTTACTTGCTTATAGATTTCCAGTTGCTCCAACACCATTCATTTAAAAGGCTATTCTTAATCCATTGAATTGTTTATATTTACATCTTTGATAAAAATCACTTGGCCCTACTTCTGGGGCTATTTCTGAGTTCTTAATTCTGGTCCATGATCTCTGTACATGTCTCTAACCAAGAACACAGAGTCTCAATTACTATAACTATATCAGGTGTCCTGAATTCAGATAGAGTGAGTCATCTCATATTATTATTCTTTTTTAAATTGTTTCAAAATTGTTCCTTTCCCTTTACATATAAATTTTAGAAAAATTTTACTGTAACTAAAAAAAAAAAATCTTGCTGAGATTTTGAAAGAAATTGATGAGCATGAAAGTACAGGCTCTTCAAGTTCTCTCCCTACATCACAGAAGGGAGGGGTCTTACTGTCCAGTCAGGAGGAAGTCCCTGCTCCCCAGTAGTCCTCTCTTGACACCAGTGCAGGTTTGGGCTATGTTATTACCACCTAGCAGAGGTGAGTAGGCTCTCTGCTCAGTTTTTGCTAACAAATTTGTGGGGAGACACATTTTTTTTTCCCCCCGTGGTGTTTGGCTAGAATAAAGCAGTTATTGTTTAAAAGTTTTCTGTCTTGCTAAGCTACAGAAAACAGGTACACAAGTTTCTGTTACCATGCTTTTTAATTTTTGTCTGTGCTCAATGGCATTTTAGAGTTACTACCTTATTCAGACCCGAATCTGAGATATATGAGGCAAGAATAAAACCTATGATACTTACCACTGTCCTTGGGTCATTATCCTATAGGTCTTCTTTCCTTTGCATTTCTTATATGGTTATCTTATATATAATGTTTCAAGCTTTCAGTGTACACATAGGCTACAAATGGAAGAATACATCTATTCCATCTTCCTGGAAGCCAGTGACATCAGTTTATAATATGACATCTCTTATGTGCCCTCTGGGCTTCCCAGGTGGTTCAGGGCTTCCCAGGTGGGCCAGTGGTAAAGAATCTGCTTGCAATGCAGGAGATGTGGATTTGATCCCTGAATCCAGAAGATCCACTGGAGAAAGAAGAGGCAACTCACTCCAATATTCTTGGCTGGGAAATGCTGTGGACAGAGGAGTCTGGTGGGCTACAGTCCATGGGATCACAGAGTCAGACACAAATTAGCAATTAAAGAGCAATAACAAATGTGCCCTATATTTTGCTATACAAGGAATGTTTAGACCTCAAGGAAATTATTTTCTACTGTAGAATGAGCAAACTTCTATCTGTTATTCTTAAATGATACAAATGAGAAGAAACAGATATATACACTTGTCTAGAATTCAAGAGAAGGAAAGTGCTTTTTAATCCCTTCTTAAATGAATGGAAAGAGCTTTCAGCTCTTGAAACTACAGAATATGAAATATTGATATTTTAGATCAAGTTCCAGTAAGTATGTAAGGAAGATGGGTGTAGCCAGGAAGTTAAGACTGTCCATACCTAGAAGCCACAATTTCTTGGATTTCAGTGAAAATCTTAGTCATCTCCTACAAGTAAGAAGCTCAATCTTGGATGGTAGTCTTGAGGAAATGGGTTACATTTTACAAAAAAAACCAAAAACTGATAGATTAAGAACAAAAAATGAGTAAGAATAAGAAAAAACTGATCTGAAAAACATAGGGTTGTTTAGCCATGTTGCAGAATCAGTTAGAACTGAGAGAGTAGCAATACCTAAGTAAAGCATTCACGATATAAATTAGTCCTTCCTTTGTTCTTATATTTTAACTAATGAAGACAAAAATTTTGAATAAACTGTGACTGGATTTTATAAAAGAAAATTAAGAAATCCTAATTTGCTGTTTGTTTGTTTAATTCCATTCTCTCACATGAAAAATCTTTTAAAGTAAAATTTAACTAACATCCATCACCCATCAAAGTGTATTACTTATAGCCATTTAATATTTGTTGAGCAGAAAATGGATCATTGAATGAATGAATTTTTGACTTTGTGAAATGGACACAAGTATCTGTCCAGAACCACAATGCAGGCTTTTCATCATGTTAATAATTTCAAGGACAGTATAAGCCTCCATTTTATCTATGTCATCCCTTCCTACTATTCATCATTTTCCAGTGTTCAATTATTTTCTGTGGTATGGCAACTTGCTACTGTAATATTAAATTTATTAGAAAAGGCAAATCTAAGAAGTCATCTCATCCATCAATCTGACTTCTGATTAGATTACATCTAAAATAATTCTATTCATAAACACCTGCAAAAGTAGAGACTCCACAGCTTCTCTTGACAACAATTTAAATATTTAATCTTCTTTATTTGAATGTCTTCCTTAGATTTTCTTCAGATGCCACATGTTCGAAAGGGAGCCCACTTTCTTTTCCACCATGTGTGTTTAAAAGATTTGGCAACAATTATTATAATAGTCTTGAGTTTATGCCTGAGAACTGAACCACGAGCAATACATACATGATCCCTGACTAACATGGTAACTTAAACACATTTCAAGGACATATTGTTTTATTTTTGACATTTAATATTTTTATAAACAGACTTTATATTTTAGGATAATTTTAGATTTACAAAAGAATTAAGCAGATACTAAAGAGAGGTCTCCATATACCACCTGTACCCAATTTCCTGTTACTAACATTAGTACTGAACATGTTAATAAACCATTAACATTAAACTAAGGTCTATATTTTAGTCAAATTGCCTTAGCTCTTCCGAATCCCCCTTTTCTATTCCAGGATTACAACCAACTTGCCAGGCACCTCTGTTCATGGGATTTCCCAGGCAGTAAAATGGAGCAAGTTGCCATTTCATTTTCCAGAGCATCTTCCTGACACAGGGATTGAGCCTGCAGACTGGTATCTCCTGCATTGCAAGCAGATTCTCTACTGCTGAGCCATCAGGGAAGCCCTACAATGAAGATACCACATTGTACTTAACAGTCTCCTGTTCTTAGGCTCCTCTTAACTTGACAGATTCTCCATCTTTCCTTGTTTGTGATGACCTTGATAGTTTAGGGAGAGGGGATATTAATGATATATATCACAGAGCCCCTCTATTGAGATATGTCCAGTATTTATCTCACAGTTAAATTGAGGTTATATGTTTGGGGGAGGAGAATCACAGGGTTGTAGTGTCATGTTCGTAACATCATATCAAGGGTCCGAATTTATCAAAATGATTTATGACAGTTGTTACTGATGTAGGACAGAGATGAAACTTTAGGAAATGACCCTGTTTATCCTATTTAGCTTGATAAATTTCTTTGTTTAGAGTTGGCTTTGTCTGAAATTAATATTAATGTTTCTAGCTGTCTTCTGATGAGTGTTAGCATGGTATATGTTTTCTCCTTTATTGGTAACATGCCTGTGTCCTTATTCATTTAAAGTGGGCTACTTCTCATCAACATATATTTGGATTTTGTTATTTTATCTTCTCTGCTAGTCTCTTTCATTTATATTTTCATGCCGTTCACATTTAAAGTAGTTATCCATACAACTCTTGACCTCTGAGACTCCTCAACTTCTCCTGACCCCAGTAGGACCATACCAAGAAGATTCAGAGGTCCCCTTTATGATGCCAGGGATCACCCCCATGTGTCCAGTCATTTTGCTTTGTGAACCCTCAAACCTGAGAAAAAGGCTCAAATGTTAAAAATCATTCTTTCTGTGCAGAAAAAGGTACTTGGCACAAGTCTCTTAATTCTCCTCTACACTGGGTTTGGTGATGCCTTAAGAGGAACTAGGGACATAAACATCACTATTCCAAGTCAGGTGGGAGAGATTCCTAGAGCTTTTAAAATAAATCATCAAAATATATCTCTATTAATTTAGGGTTTCTGCCATCATTGCTTTACATGTGGTTAAACAGCCAACTATGCTGGGACCTGCTAAACATAATTTTAGTGACTACGCACCTCACATTATCATACAGTACACTTTTTTCTCAAGTAACTTGGCAGAAATTTGATTTCTAGACTTTTCCCCAACCTGGGCACAAGTACAGACATCCCCTGTAACTATCCACCACATTCTTTTCTTCAGTACTTGATTCAATGTCTTTCTTCGTCTTAGAGTTGAACCTGATGACCATACTTCAGTGTCTCAGCCAATCTCACTGCAAAGCAGGTACACAATGTAATTTAGCTATAAGTGTGAACTTTTTCTTGCTTTAGATGTTTCTCGTTTCAAATGTTGTCTTACAAGCTAGGTGGCTTGTTTATAAGCGCAAAATTGGTATAACCCTTTCATTCCCTTTATGTAAAAGTCATGTGCTTAGCTTCCAGAGCAGAGAAGAGCATGTTTTGACCAGTACTGCTATAAAAGGAAAAGTAAAATCCAGTAAGGAAAAAACCTATTTTGAAAGGTAAAGGGATGCTTATATCTGAGGGGGACAGAATGCTAAATGGAAGACAAGTTTGCATATACTGAAAAATGCTCCTGGATTTCCAACAAGGAAGCCTTAGATAACCCCAGGAAAGGCAGATTAAGTGTAGTAGTAGAGTGAAGGTAGATTATAATAGAGCAATGAGTATGCTGTGAAGCATTAGAGACGCTGAGTTTAGGATTGTATTTCACTTAGAATTTTGAGATTATAAGAATTTTTTAAGTCAGAGTGTAAATATTGAGACAAAACTTATCTCTCCCTGTTTCTTCATTTTGTTTATGGACTTTAAAACTTTACTTTCTGTCTTTGAATGCAACCTACCTCAACCTCTTTTTTCAGAGTGAGCACAGTACAATGTATAAAGAAATAATTGAGTTGGATAATGCTTTTTGTGCGAGCAGTAGTCACTGTAATGCTTCATGTTTTTCATTCTCAGTCTCTTGCTCATCTGCTTTTCTTTGAAACTCAATTATTTATCTATCTAAATTGAGAAGATCAAAAATCTTAATACCATCATTTGATATCAGTTTTATGGTTATAATATTTCTACATAGAGGATTTCTTCTAGGATGTCTAAATGAGTTCTTTCTCTCTCTAGACTTGATTGATAACATAGGAAATATGAAATAGACTTCATTATATAAGCCTAGCAAAAAAAAACCACATTCTCATCAGCTACCTGAATATAGAAACATAAATAAGGAATATTTATTAAAATATATGAGACTATATTCATAAATAAACTACTTTGGGGTGGTGATATATTACTCATTCTTCATGATATAATTTAAAAATTTTGAATCATCATCAGGAGTTATTTCCTCTAGACAATCTATTGATGTGCTTTAAATATTTCATACTTCAATTGTTATTCAAGTTGATTTCCTAGTATTGCTACGCAAATTGCTCTCAATATCATTAGAGTGAGGAAAGGGAGAAAGAGTAAACCTGTACTATCTACTTGGCTATACTGATCAAATTACCTATCTATATATAATTATATATATGTGTATAAAATATAGATATATATGTAAAACACAGTGAAACATTGTTTATTACAGCAGAATTGCTCACTGCCAGTTACAGACAGAGTTTGAGTAAGCTCCAGGAGATGGGAAGAACTGGGAAGCCTGGCATGCTGTAGTCCGTGGTCACAAAGAGTCAGACACAACTGAGCAACTGCACAACAGACATGAGAGGTTGTTGATGTGCATGAGAATGAAATGTCATCAGAATAAGATTCATTAATTAACTAAATAATAGATTTCTAGCTCTTCCTGAAGATTGAGGAATAATGGCAGTCAAAGTCTATTCCATGAAATTTGCATGATTTTGAATTAAAATTCAATCCTTAGAGCAAGTAAATTCTAACTTGCTTGGAGGCTGAATTTGAAGGCTATACAATAAGTTATCAAGTATAATTCATCATTCTTAAGTGCATTGCTTTTCTGTAGTACATTTTGTGGATTTTTATATATTATCAAGGATTCATTTATGATAATTACTTCATTTTAATGAACATTAAGATAATTTATTTAAATGCTTGAGTCAATGAAATTCTCCAGTTATTTAATTTTGTCTTTATTCAGAGTTTTATCTTTAGGCAAGTATTCTTTACCAGATGATATACTTGTTTTATGAACAGAGAGCTAACTGTTCCTATTTTTTTTTTATTGTTTTAGCACTAATTCTGCAAATGCCACCTGAAAGAATGCTTTGATAACTAAAACATAGAACTGAACTCATGTTCTTCAAACATATCATTTAATAGCATGCAAATAATATATATGTATTCTGTTGTTACTCTTTACTAAATTCTTATCAAGCATAGAAAAGGGCATAAGAATCAAATCTCTTAAATTTGCAATTTAAGAGATCATAATGAATATATATTACTTTAATTTAACAACAAAGAAATGTGATAGGCAAAATGCTGATTAGTTTTTAAATTAAAAGATCAAAATAAAATATTAATATCTATATGATTATAAAGGTTATAATTGTTTAATTGATTTTCTCTTTATTTTTCAGTTATATTTAACCATGTAAGAGTGATTTTCCTACTGTGCTCAGAATTCAAGTTCACAACTGAGTAGAGAATTTCCTGGCTATATTTTTTTCCATCAAAACATACACTTCTCTCAGTCATTGGACCAAAGGAAAGCCTACTTTCTTTCATTTTCTAAGAGTCATCTAAATATCTAGCATGTTCACCCTTCTTCTTGGTATTCCAGGAAGAGAATAAACAATCATGGGAATCATCAGTAATACCTGAATTAAAAAACACATGAACACTTACAAAAATCATATGGACACAAATATTCTCACAGATGACCAAAGAATTAATTCTAAGGCAATTGACAAGTACATATTGCTATTGAACTGGAAAAAAGAAAGCACCAGTTTCATATAATAGGCTAATGTCATTTTTCTGTTGTTGTAATGTATATTCTGAAGCTACAAGCAGTATCCTACTGCTTATTGAGAAGTCTCTCAAAGGACTATTGTCATACAGCCATTTTTGGCATCCTTTCCAGCCTTATTCTGGGATAAGGAAATGGCAACTCACTCCAGTGTTCTTGCCTGGAGAATCCCAGGGACAGAGGAGCCTGGTGGGCTGCTGTCGATGGGGTCGCACAGAGTTGGAAATGACTGAAGTGACTTAGCAGCAGCAGCAGCCAGCCTTATTTCATGTAGATTTTGCCTAAGAGCATCCTGAGTTTGTTCAGACTTTTCGTGCCTCCCCTGTATAGGCCATGCTAGGTATTACTGGTATAATTAAACAAACAAACAAACATATTTTAACAAATGTTGTGAGATTCCAGCGAGGAGAGATTATTTCTATAGAAAGAAATTAAAAAGGTATTATAGAAGATGTAATATTTGATGTGAAGGCTGAAGAACTTATTAAATTTACTAAACTTTGATGGGGAAAGTTAGAGAAAGAGCATTTCTATTAAAGGTGAGAAAATTGGCCAAGAAATAGTGTAATGAAAGTCTGAATATAGCAGGAAATAGCAGATAGTCCAGTTTGTCTAGATGACAGGATATGTCCAGGGAAAATATATAGAGATTTAAAGATATTTTATTTGGGCTTCCCTGGTGGTTCAGACAACAAAGAATCTGCCTGAAATACAGGAGATCCAGGTTCAATTCCTGGCTTGGGAAGATCCCCTGGAGAAGGGAGTGCAGAATACCCACTCCAGTATTCTTGCCTAGAAAATTCTGTGGAGAGAGGAGCCTTGCAGACTACAGTCCATGGGGTCGCAGAGTCAGTCTGGGTCACCACCAGGAAGTAGCAGATAGTCCAGTTTGTCTAGATTACACAATATGTCCAAGGAAATTGTCTGGAGGTAGCTCAGTTCAGTTTAGTCGCTCAGTCCTGTTGACTCTTTGTGACCCCATGAACTGCAGCATGCAAGGCCTCCCTATCCATCACCAACTGCCAGAGTCTATCCAAACCCATGTTCACTGAGTTGGTGATGCCATCCAACCATCTCATGCTCTGTTGTCCCCTTCTCCTCCTGCCCTCAATCTTTCCCAGCATCAGGGTTTTTTTCAAATGAGTCAGCTCTTCGCATCAGGTGGTCAAAGTATTGGAGCTTTGACAGATATTTACTGGCCTTTGGTAATTTGTGAAGAAATTGAGTTTTATTTTTAAGTGATTTAAAGCCAAGTGTTAGAAATATAAACCCATTCTAATGTATAAGTAAAAGACATATTAACATATTTTGAGGCTGGATGCCATTTTGTAGTCACTAAGGAGACATATGGGCATCCTTTGTGGCTCACCTGGTAAAGAGTCTGCTTGCAATGTGGGAGAACTGGATTCGATCCCTGGGTTGAGAAGATTCCCTGGAGAAGGGAAAGGCTACCCACTCTAGTATTCTTGCCTGTAGAATTCCATGGACTATATAGTCCATGAGGTCACAAAGAGGTGGACACGACTAAGCAACTTTCACTTTACAGAGAGATAATATATATTAGTTTAAAAGTTTCTTTAACAAATTTCTGTCAAATCATTTCATCACTTTTTTCCTTATTGTTAAGATATTATACCCTTTGTATTGCATTTTCATAAATATTTTCCCAGAAATCAAATTATGACTTAATAATCATTCTTTTCATATATATATATTACATATATAATATTCACATATAGCATTATCCATATATATTATATATTCATATATGTATATATATATCTTCTTTACCTCAAGTCCCTAACATATTCTTATATATAAGAAAACTACTTTCTCAATAACTGGGGAGGATTGCCCCCAATTTATACTAAGATCAAACATGTAGTATTCTAATTAAGAGTGCAACTACTAAAAACTGCTTTAAACTTTATGATCAATAAGGACCTGCTAACAAGCAAAGGCCCAAGCCTTGTTTTTTCTGTCTTTTATTTTTCCTTTAAGAGACAAGAATTAATTGAGGGAAAGGAGCAAGATAGATAAACTGATTATATAAGACAACCCAAATATATACCTTTAAAAGGAAAAAAGACTTTTTTGGCTGGAGAATCTTAGAAAGGAAAATGTTAAGTCCTTTGCTTCTAATAACATATGAGTTAGAAAAAATAAATAATAATAATAGTAGCTGTCTAAAACCTACTCTAGCTTGTTAGCAGACATCAAATTATGTAGTCTCTCATCTATAGAAACGAATATTTTTCAGGTTAAATTAAACTTATCTAAACTTTAGCATTCAAAATAGCTACATGAATGATTCTCATTTGTGATAAAAGGATAGCCTTAATTTTCTTTCAGTCTACTGTACACTCAGCTCAATGCTATGCCCTGCACTTTACACAGACTCCCAGTGTTTGAAATCATCAAGCAACCAGATACCTATTCTGAAGAATTTAGTCTTTTTCTACATTCTATCATCAGAACGCCATCAGACCCAAGGAAAATAGCATGCCATAAAAAAGAAAAAAAAAACTAAATAGGATGCTCTGCCAAAGGAACTGTATCTCCTATGTTATAATTTATTTGCCCACTGGAGGACATCAAATGTTTTGTCAAATCTGGTTTCAGTTACTTCCCATTTCTTGAGTTAGAATAATATTACACGCAATTATACCATTAGGTTTATTATGAGCATTGTGTTGTGATAATATTTGCTAGACTGCTAGGAAAACAAAAAAAACTACTTTTGACAATCAATTTTAGATTTTGGAAGAGGTTTATTTATATTTAAACAGCAGTTTGCAGGCTTTATGCCAAAACTTGATGCCATAAAACAGGAGGGACTCTACTTCAAAAGAATACTAGTGTTTTTATTATAAATATTAAATACTTGGTGACAGTTATAAACAAAGATCTTTAAGAATGCTTATGTAGCTCAAAATATATAAACGTAAGACATACTTATGAACAGTTATCCCCTGATTCTTTCTATAGGCCAGCCTAGAACTATCAATATAAGCATGCTTGCATGCCTGCTTCAGTCATGTCTGATTCTTTGCAACCGTATGGACTGCAGCCCACCAGGTTCCTCTGTTCATGGGATTCTCCAAGCAAGAATACTGGAGTGGGTTGCTGTGCCTTCTTGCAGGGGATCTTCCCAACCCATGAATCTAATCCAGTCTCTTATGTCTCCTACATTGCAGGCAGATTCTTTACCAGCCAAAATACCAGGGAAGCCCCAGTGCCACATGGGAAGCTCAATTTAAGCATATATTTTCCTAATTAAAAAAAAAAGAAACTTGCATCTCTTATAAACTATTAAGTGCCAGGCTTTGCATCCATTGCTTCTACTAAATTAAATGTTTTTGCTGAAACAGTGATAGATTGCACTGATAAGAACTTAATAAATTACCTGGTGAGGTGATCTGTCTCACAGCCAAGTCACCCAAGTTAGAACTGTCTCAAAGCCAAGTCACCCAAGTTAGATTTTCTCTTTATTAAAAAGAAATGCAAGAACAAGGCAATTAATCTCTGTGTTAATTTCTACTCTTATTGAACCTGAAGTACAATTTAGTTTATATATATTTCCTTTAGAAAATACTTACATGTAAAAAAAAACATTTCTATAGTGTTTATAGGCTAAACATTTCATAGTTCATTGATAAACTCTAGAATATATTCACTCAGGTAATAAAAGCTGTTCTTTGATCATAAAATAATCAGCAATATTTAGATACTTTGAAGAAGGTAGAGAAAACCACTAGGGCATTCAGGTACAACCTAAATCAAATCCCTTATGATTATATAGTGGAAATGACAAACAGACTCAAGAGATTAGATCTGATAGAGAAAGTGCCTGAAGAACTAAGGACGGAGGTTCGTGACATTATACAGGAGACAGGGATAAGACCATCCCCAAGAAAAAGAAATGCAAAAAAGCAAAATGGCTCTCTGAGGAGGCCTTACAAATAGCTGCAAAAAGAAGAGAAGTGAAAATCAAGGGAGAAAATGAAAGATATACCCATTTGAATATATAACCATTTGAATGCAGAGTTACAAAGAATAGCCAGGAGAGATAAGAAAGCATTCCTCAGTGAACAATGCAAAGAAATAGAGGAAAGCCATAGAATGGGAATGACTAGAAATCCCTTCAAGAAAATTATAGATACCAAGAGAACATTTTATGCAAAGACTGGCTCAATAAAGGACAGAAATGGTATGGACCTAATAGAAGCAGAAGATATTAAGAAGAGGTGGCAAAAATACACAGAAGAACTGTACAAAAAAGATCTTCACGACCCAGATCATCATAATGGTGTAATCACTCACCTAGATCCAGACATCCTGGAATGCGAAGTCAAGTAGGCCTTAGGAAGCTTCACTACAAGCAAAGCTAGTGGAGGTGATGGAATTCCAGTTGAGCTCTTTCAAATCCAAAAAATGATGCTATGAAAGTGCTGCACTCAATATGCCAGCAAATTTGGAAAACTCAGCAGTGGGCACAGGATTAGAAAAGGCCAGTTTTCATTCCAATCCCAAAGAAAAGCAATGGCAAAGAATGCTCAAACTACTGCACAATTGCACTCATCTCATATGGTAGTAGGTCATGCTCAAAATTATCCAAGCCAGGCTTCAAAAGTACATGAACCATGAAATTCCAGATATGCAAGCTGGTTTTAGAAAAGGCAGAGGAACCAGAGATCAAATTGCCAACATCTGCTGGATTATCGAAAAAGCAAGAGAGTTCCAGAAAAATATCTATTTTTTCTTTCTTGACTATGCCAAAGTCTTTGACTGTGTGGACCACAACAAATTGTGTAAAATTCTTAAAGAGATGGGAATACCAGGCCACCTGACCTGCCTCTTGAGAAATCTGTATGCAGGTCAGGAAGCAACAGTTAGAACTGGACATGAAACAACAGACTGGTTCCAAAGAGAAAAAGGAGTATGTCAAGTTTGTATATTGTCACCCTGCTTATTTAATTTATATGCAGAGTACATTATGAGAAATGCTGGGCTGAATGAAGCAAAAGCTGGAATCAAGATTGCCAGGAGAAATATCAATAACCTCAGATGTGTAGATGACATCACCCTTATGGCAGAAAGTGAAGAAGAATTAAAAAGCCTCTTGATGAAAGTGAAAGAAGAGAGTGAAGAAGCTGGCTTAAAGCTAAAAAATCAGAAAACTAAGATCATGGTATCTGGTCCCATCACTTCATGGCAAATAGATGGGGAAACAGTAAGAGACTTTATTTTTAGGGGCTGCAAAATGACTGCAGATGGTGATTGCAGCAATGAAATTAAAAGATGCTTACTCCTTGGAAGAAAAGTTGTGACCAACCTATACAATATATTAAAAAGCAGAGACATTACTTTGCCACAGATGTCCATCCAGTCAAGGCTATGTTTTTTTCAATAGTAGTATATGAATGTGAGTTGGACTGCAAAGAAAGCTGAGCACTGAAGAATTAATGCTTTTGAACTGTGGTGTTGGAGAAGACTCTTGTGAGTTCCTTGGACTGTGAGGAGATCCAACCTGTCCATCCTAATGGAAATCAGTCCTGACTATTCATTGGAAGGATTGATGTTGAAGCTGAAACTCCAATACTTTGGCTGTCTGATGTGAAGAGCTGACTCATTTGAAAAGACCCTGAGCTGGAAAGATTGAAGGCAAGCAGAGAAGGGGACCACAGAGGATGAGATGGTTAGATGGCATCACTGACTCAATGGACATGAGTTTGAGAAAATACCAGGAGTTGGTGATGGACAGGGAGGCCTTGGATGCTGCAATCATGGGGTCACAAAGAGTAGAACACGACTGAGCAACTGAACTGAACTGAACTGAATATTTAGATGCTTATGCAGCACTGTGGAGAAGGCAATGGCAACACACTTCAGTACTCTTGCCTGGAAAATCCCAAGGACACAGGAGCCCGGTAGGCTGTAGTCCATGGGATCACATAGAGTAGTACATGACTGAGCAACTTAACTTTCACTTTTCACTTTTATACATAGGAGAAGGATATGACAACCCATTCCAGTGTTCTTGCTTTGAGAATCCCAGGGACAGCAGAGCCTGGTGGGCTGCCATCACTGGGGTTGCACAGAGCCAGATACAACGGAAGTGAGTGAGCAGCAGCAGCAGCAGCAGCACTGTGGTATGTAAATGATTATTTCAAAACCATTATTAAACCAGTAAAGAAATAATTTTATAAAATGAAATATTGTCCCAAAAAGAAAGTGGTGTGTTTATTATTAAAGAGTGTATTAATATTTTAGTTCATGAAATCCATAGAACTTTTTAATATAGAATAATTATTTTCTTGAATCAGTTCAGTACAGTCATTCGGTCATGTCTGACTCTTTATGGCACCATGAATTGCGACATGCCAGGCCTCCCTGTCCATCAACAACTCCTGGAGTTCACCCAAACCCATGTCCATCGAGTCGGTGATGCCATTCAGCCATCTCATCCTCTGTCGTCCCCTTATTCTCCTGCCCCCAATCCTTCCCAGCATCAGGGTCTTTTCCAATGAGTCAACTCTTCGCATGAAGTGGCCAAAGTATTGGAGTTTCAGCTTCAACATCAGTCCTTCCAATGAACACCCAAGACATATCTTGAGGATGGATTGATTGGATCTCTTTGCAGTCCAAGGGACTCTCAAGAGTCTTCTCCAACACCACAGTTCAAAAGCATCAATTCTTTGGTGCTCAGCTCTCTTCACTGTCCAAATCTCACATCCATACATAACTACTGGAAAAACCGTAGCCTTGACTAGATGGACCTTTGTTGACAAAGTGATGTCTCTGCTTTTTAATATGCCATCTAGGTTGGTCATAACTTTCCTTCCAAGGAGTAAGTGTCCTTTAACTTCATGGCTACAGCCACCACCTGCAGTGATTTTGGAGCCCAGAAAGATAAAATCAGCCACTGTTTCCACTGTTTCCCCATGTATCTGCCATGAAGTTATGGGACAAGATGCCATGATTTAGTTTTCTGAATGTTGAGGTTTAAGCCAACTTTTTCATTCTCCTCTTTCACTTTCATCAAGAGTCTCTTTAGTTCGTCTTCACTTTCTGCCATAAGGGTAGTGTCATCTGCTTATCTGAGGTTATTTATATTTCTTCCGGCAATCTTGATTCTAGCTTGTGCTTTTTCCAGCCCAGCGTTTCTCATGATGTACTCTGCATGTAAGTTAAATAAGCAGGATGACAATATACAAACTTGACATACTCCTTTTCCTATTTGGAACCATTCTGTTGTTCCATATCCAGTTCTAACTGTTGCTTCCTGACCTGCATACAGGTTTCTCAAGAGACAGGTCAGATGGTCTGGTATTTGATTGTGATCCACACAGTCAAAGGTTTTGGCATAGTCAGTGAAGCAGAAGTAGAAATTTTTCTGAAACTCTCTTGCTTTTTCGATGATCCTGCAGATGTTGGCAATTTGATCTCTGGTTCCTCTGCCTTTTCTAAAACCAGCTTGAACATCTGCTAGTTCATGGTTCATGTATTGCTGAAGCCTGGCTTGGAGAATTTTTAGCATTACTTTACTAGCGTGTAAGATGAGTGCAATTGTGGAGTAGTTTGAGCATTGGTTAGCATTGCCTTTCTTTGGGATTGGAATGAAAACTGACCTTTTCCAGTCCTGTGGCCACTGCTGAGTTTTCCAAATTTGCTGCATATTGAGTGCAGCACTTTCACAGCTTCATCTTTCAGGATTTGAAAGAACTCAACTGGAATTCCATCACCTCCACTACCTTTGTTTGTACTGATACTTTCTAAGGCCCACTTGACTTTACATTCCAGGATATCTGGCGCTAGGTGAGTGATCACATCATTGTCATTATCTGAGTCATGAAATTCTTTTTTGTGTAGCTCTACTGTGTATTCTTGCCACCTTTTCTTAATATCTTCTGCTTCTGTTAGGTCCATACCATTTCTGTCCTTTGTCGAGCCCATCTTTGCATGAAATGTCCCCTTTGTATCTCTAATTTTCTTGAAGAAATCTCTAGTCTTTCTCATTCTGTTGTTTTCCTCTATTTCCTTGCACTGATCACTAAGGAAGGCTTTCTTATCTCTCCATGCTATTCTTTGGAACTCTACATTCAGATAGGAATATCGTTCCTTTTCTCCTTTGCTTTTCACTTCTTTCTTTTCACAGCTATTTGTAAGGCCTCCTCAGACAGCCATTTGGCTTTTTTGCATTTCTTTTTCTTGGGTATGATCTTAATCCCTGTCTCCTGTACAATGTCATGAACCTCCATCCAGCGCAGGTTTGATGCCCAGGTTTGATGCTCAAGGCTGGTGCACCGCGATGACCCAGAGAGAGGGAATCGGGAGGGAGGTGGGAGGGGGGTTCTGGAGGGGAAACACATGTATACCCATGGCGGATTCATGTCAATATATGGCAAAACCAACATGATAATGTAAAGAAAATTTTAAAAAAGCCATCAAAAGTCCCTACCAGTTCTATTTCTGAGATATAACTGGGAGCTTCTCTGGTTGCTCAGTGACAAAAAAAGAAAATCCACCTGCCAATGCAGAAGACATGGGTTTGTTCCCTTATCTGGGAGGATCCCATATGCTCATGCTCCACAACTATTGAGCCTGTGCTGTAGAGTCTGGGGGCTGCCACTACTGAGCCCACACGCCACAACTACTGAAGCCTGCATACCCTGCAGCCTGTGCTTCACCAGAGAGGCCAATGCAATGACAGACACATACACCACAACTACCGAGTAGCCACTGCTCGCCACAACCAGAGAAAGTCTGCACAGCAACAAAGATCTGGCACAGCCAAATGTAATGAATAAACATAGCTGGAATTCATTTTGATCCCATCACCATCATTCTAGTCCAAATTACTTTTTTTTTTAATTGGCTAAACAGTAGCTTTCCAAACAACATCCCCCATTCTAGTCTTGCCCCTCCCCATGTGCATTTTCTGCAATGCGTACTGCATTATTTCAAAAAATGGAAAGTCAGATCCTTTGCTTTACTTGTTTCAGTGGTGTACCATTACAAGTCTGAGTCAAACTCTTTCATAAGACCTACAAGGCCCTAAAGTCTAACCTCAGACTTCCTTCCTCTTTGAATTTATCTGGCAATATAGCTCTCACTTACCGAACTGGCTTTTTATGGTTTTTCTGGCAGGCTAAAACCTTTTCATTTTCAGCACATATTTTGTTCAACTATGGGGATTCTTTCATTTGACTGTTTCCTAGTTATAATTCTGGTTTCATTTCAGATGCCCTTCCCTAATTCATGCCTTCAATCTAAATTAACATGTGCTCTGAATACAAATCCTATTGACAGATTTCTTTTAAATATCCAAGACTTTTTTGGTTAATTTTAAAGATAAAATCATTCCTTCTTTAGAGCTGAAAATTCGTGTTTTATGAATGTATTGTCTTCTTACCTCACACTTAGAATACTACTTATAATATTTTCCAAGTATTAGCTTATTTCCTGAGTTAGTTCTACTTCTATGAAAAACATTTTCTCTGATAACTTGTTCTTTTTTTAATTTGATTGGAAATACATTTTCTTCAGCTGTTATTTCCTTACAGTCAAGAATTCAGGTTTCGATTAAGGAATAATATTAACAGAAGAGGGTTTCCTCAGTATTGACATAGGACACTTTTTAATTTCCCCAGAAGAATGCCCCAAAGCACTGCAGCTGACCAGAATGGGCAACGAAGGAATCTTCCCTGATGGAAATAGGTAGGTATGAGTAGGAATCATATAAGCTTCCTTCAACTGTACAGCTTAATCCTTGGGATGGTTAGTTTTGCAGGGGGTGGCACAAGGCATGGTATGTGAGAACTTAGTTACCTGACCAAGGATCAAACCCACACCCCCTGCATTGGAAGCATGGAGTCTTAACCACTGGACTGCCAAGGAAGTCCCACTGTGATGGTTAATTTTATGTATCAGTTTGACTAGGCTAAAGGATGCCCAAATAGCTGGTAAAACTATTTCTGAGTATATCTGTGAGGGTGTTTCTGGAAGAATTTAGCATTTGATTCAGTAGACTGAGTTAAAAGAACCATCCTCATCAAAGTGGAAGCATCATCCAATCCATTAAGATTCTGAATGTGGAAAAGGAAAAAAAGGAATTCTCTCTTTCTCTTCTTGAGGTTGGATATTCATCTTTTCCTGGCAGTGAAACTCCTAGCTCTAGGGCCTTTGGATTCCAGTGCTTACTTTACCAGCTCCTTTGATTCTTAGGCCTTCAGGTTCAAACTGAATTATACCACCAATTTGTCTGGTTTTCTTGTTCACAGATAGCAGATTGTGGGATTTTTCAGCTTCCATAACTATGTGAGCCAATTCTTATAATACACCTATACACAGGCATACCTTAGAGGTATTATGGGTTCAGGCACAGACCACCATAATAAAGTCAATACTGCAATAAAGCAAGTCACACACATTTTTTGGTTTCTCAGCACACATAAAAGTGGTATTTATACTATACTGTAGTCTATTAAGTATACGGCAATAGCATTATGCCTCAAAAAAGCAATGCATATATGTTTATATTAAAAAAATAACACACCATTAGAAAGTGGTGCCCATAGAATTGCTTGATGCCAGGTTGTGCAGACCTTTAGTTTGTTAAAAAAAAAAAGGGGGGGGAGGGTATCAGTGAAGCAGAGTGACATGATTCACAATAAAACAAAGCGTGCCTCACAGGCATAGCGTTTGCTCACTTTGTAACTCTACATCACATTTCTTGCAATATTTCAAAGTTTTTCATTATTATTATGCTTGTTATGGTGATCTGTGATCAGTGATTTTTTTATGTTACTATTTCAAAACAATTACAAGTCACTGAAGACTCAGATGAAATAATAATATTTTTAATTAAGGTATTATATTATTTTTAGACATATCTATGTGTATATATTATACATATATATGTATCTATATATTCTATTGTATATATATATATATTCTATTGGTTCTTATTCTTTGGAAGTCTGACTAAGAGGATCCTCCCTTAAACAAGGTAGAAGATAGACTTTCAGGCTTAGTTTCAACTGTATTGTTTTTCTGACAAACTAACCCCGAAGCCTGTACCTGGGCATACTGCCCCATTTTTAAAATTCTGATGGAGTCCTGAATGCCTTTCAATATTCCACCCAGCATGTTCTTAAAATATTGAGAATGTCTGTCTATAGCTAGAGATACAGTTACAACTGGGGAAAAAGAGATTTGCCTATAGAGTTAGTTAAAACAGTTTTTTCTTTTGCCTCTATTATTTTTGAAAAAACTAGTCATAAATAATTATAAGAAAAAATAATAAATGATTTTGGTGGAGGAAAGAGAAATGAACAAGTACCTAGTTTACTCAAATGAAATCATATAGTACATTTTTTATTATCTGCTTCATAAATATCCTTAGATTGTATTGTAATTAAAAACTAGATACCAAACCAGGACTTGTGTGTTTGGTATATAGTGATACTAGAGAAAGAGGTCCCCAGACTGATGAAGAGATCCCAAAGGGATTGAAAGCAGAAAAAGAAATACATAAAAAGACATGGTAACATGGTATTTAAAAGTGAGGCCAAAGGACCTCCCTGGTGGTCCAGTGGTTAAGACTCCATGCTTCAACTGCAGTGGATATGGGTCTGATCCTTAGTTGGGGAACTAAAATCTCATATGTTGAGTGGCCAAAAAAAAAAAAAAAAAGTGAAGCCAAGCTGGCTAGTTAGAAGCCTGTAACAACTCAATACTGAAACAAGGAAAGAGCTGAGCAAACTAAAAAATAAACAACTCTCCTTAGATCCATAAGATAAGAGAGGTAATGAGGCAAACTGCTGCTGCTTAAATTAGACCAACAAGCTAATAGAAAGAACCACAGCTTACTAGAGAGGAAACCTAGAAACAAGCTGCAGTCTCACTGGAAAGCAGAGCTAGGGTAGCCAAACCTGTTAATTGACAGTAATTGACAATAATTGACAAACTGCTGAATTCAACAATGAGGCAGCACCCAATCCCTGTTTGAAAGTCCAAACTCCAGGAATATTGAATCAAATACCAGCAAGGCTGTCGAGCAGCAGGAACTGTAATTGCTGGTCTGGCAGCAAAAGAGTACAACCACCTTGGAAAATGGTATAGTTTCTTAGGATTGTATAGTTCAGCAATTGCGCTCCTTTACTTAATCACCAAGAGTTAGGGAAAACGTGACATTAACGTGATTTTGATCGCAAGGAAAAGTTGATATTCATGTTATCTACTAGTTTATTATGTGCACATGTTTTGAGGGAGTAGGGTTTGGTAGATGCATATATAAACACTACTATATACAGCAACAATGTCAGTATTTTTTTAATATCAAGTAATGTTGAATTTTACCTGATCTCTGTGCTCTTAGAAACAGTAAAGATTAAAAGACACCCCCCCACCCCTGCCCACCATGCTCTGTGGTCTGGAAAAGAGTTTTCTGCAAAGAATTACCCTTCCTGAAGGACTTTGAGTAGATGCCACCTTTGTCTCCCTGTGAAAAGGCCAGATACAGACTCAGTATTCTCTTTCTTTGCTTCATAAATGATTATCTGAACTGCTTGTCTCCAGTGATCAATTAGAACCAAATGCTTTCAAACCAAGTTTTGGTTCAGTTCCGCTCTGCCCTTCAGGACCCTGATCTTTGGCTCACTGTCCTCCTGAGCCAGCTTACATCACTTCCTGAAAATAGTCCTCAAGGTTAAATGGTCCCTGCCACCATTTCTATACTCCTGCTTCCTCACACTTTGCTTTTTTTTCCCCTAGCATTATTTCCTTTCCATGAAAAACCAAACAACAACAATAAAAATATTTTTTCTAACTCTGGAGCTGTTTGTAGATCTTGGGTCAGAGCATTTTCCTTATTATAATTGTCCTTTTCTCCCCTTGTAATAATCCTTTGGAATAAAAGTCTCTACTTACTAAGTTTAAGACTTGTTTGACATTTGAAATGAGGAATTTCTAAAGTATTTATTGCTTAAATGATTCTATTATACTACCTGAAAGTATTGGTTTTTAATGTGAAAACTGAAATTATAAATAATTCTTATATTAGTGTCAGATACATTGGTACCTCACTCAAAATGTTCCTTTGGTTTTGCAAAATTAATAAATACCTAGAACTTTTGCTTAATAATAGTTGACCACATACAGCAACTGGTTACCTGGGAAATATTTTATTTGTTTCTTTTTTTTTTAATTTATAAATCACTAAGAGCATTTGGCATATACTGACATGATTTGATTTTATGGAATTTTTCTCCTGATAATCTGTGTGCTTCAAGATTTCAGGGCTAGACTCTCTATGTACAAGTTTATTTATCAAATACCTAGTCTAAGGAAAAAGAAATTGAAGAATGTATCTCATTAAAGAATCATTTTGATTAGCTATGGCTTTGGCTTTATCCCATTCTTTACATCTACTTAAGTGATAACTTACTTTATAAACTTTAAAAAAAATAGCATTGCTTTTTAAAAGCCATAGGTTAGAAGAATTTTAATAAACTGAGAATAAGTTCACAACATTTAAGTGGAAAAAATGGTTACTGTAAGTTGAAAATAAGAAGGCCTAGATTGATTCCTGTGGTCGGTGATGGACAGGGAAACCTGGCATGACACAGTTCATGGGGTTGCAAAGAGTCAGACATGACTGAGCAACTGAACTGAACTGAACTGACATGGATTCTAGTTGTGCACATATTTGTGGGTATAGATATAGATCTACCTGGAAGAGAAATTTAACAATAGTTATCTCTACAAAGTAGTACTTTAGATATTAATCACATAGTCTTTGTACTTTTCCATATGTCCTTAATTTTCTTCAACGTGTATAATATATATTTAATCTGTATAAAGATCCAAAAGGAAAACTATTTTTGTTAATTTTAAAACTAATCTCTAAAATTTTATTTTTATAACAATGACTTCTTTCAAACATTTTTGGGTCATGTCATGTAAATTTGACACAATTTTAAAACTATGGAGTGTTTCAAAATATCAATATTATTATCTTGTATAGGAAGTGGTAACATTTTAATTTTGGATTCTGGGAGGCTTAAATGAGGTGAGAAATATCATTAGAGGCTTGTAGGATATTCCACATATATATATATAATTGATTAATTTATTAATATAAATGATTCATAGTATATATATCTGGTATACACATAAATGTTAAGTGTAAGACAAAATGATTTTTGTGGAGATAAAAAAATTAGAAAAGCATAGGTTCTACCAAAAAAAAGAACACTCTACTTTTCTGGCAGAAACTGTTCTACATTCTTACTGACATGTATGGATGAGCCATCAGGTTTTCTTTGTGGCCCATGCCCAACAGATAAGCTTCCTATCAGGAAAAAAGAAAAACAGAAATACATGGAAATGTATAAGGCTGTATGTTGATGCAGAATCTCTTAAATAAATGATAGGACTGGGGCAAGACCACCCCTACTCTCTGAGATAATATCAGTTGGTGAAGAGAAAGAAAACTTGTATGTGCTTAGAACAGAGGCCTGTGCTTGATCAATAATTAACAGAACATAGAGAGGAATGTTTTCCAGTACATGTTGAGTGACACTCAAATATCCCCTGGCCAGAGGATGAGATGTGTTTATGGACAAAGGAAGCTGAAGACAAGAGAGTAGTAGCCTCATAAGTGGGACACTGCTTCAGTCATTTTTGTGAAAGTAGCTCAGCAGTGACATGAAGATTGGCAGTAACAAGGGGAGCCATGCCTCTGTGACAATGAAAGGAGAGCTCTGTGCCAATAGCAATGCCAAGCCTGAATCAGGAGGCAGAACTTTTAACAGCTGGTAAAGGCTTACAGGCAAATAAATGTATGTAGATGAACACCAAGGACTGCTGTTTTAATTGCTGTCAAGGAAAATAAAATGTAGATTTTTTTTTTTTTTAGTTTCTTACAGAGGCAAAGATAAAATAAGCAAGGTAAAAAGACAGCCTTCAGAATGGGAGAAAATAATAGCCAATGAAGCAATGGACAAAAAATTAATCTCAAAAATATACAAGCAACTCCTGCAGCTCCATTCTAGAAAAATAAACAACCCAATCAAAAAGTGGGCCAAAGAACTTAACAGACATTTCTCCAAAGAAGACATAAAAATGGCTAACAAACACATGAAAAGATGCTCAACATCACTCATTATCAGAGAAATGCAAATCAAAACCACAATGAGGTACCACTTTACACCAGTCAGAATGGCTGCCATCCAAAAATCTATAAGCAATAAATGCTGGAGAGGATGTGGAGAAAAGGGAACCCTCTTACACTGTTGGTGGGAATGCAAACTAGTACAGCCACTTGAAAACAGTGTGGAGGTTCCTTAAAAAGCTGCAAATAGTCCTGCCATATGACCCAGCAATCCCACTACTGGGCATACACACTGAGGAAACCAGAATTGAAAGAGCCACGTGTACCCCAATGTTCATCGCTGCTTTGTTTACAATAGCCAGGACATGGAAGCAACCTAGATGCCCATCAACTGACGAATGGATAAGAAAGCTATGGTACATGTACACAATGGAATATTACTCAGCATTAAAAAAACATTCATTTGAAGTAGTTCTACTCAGATGGATGAAACTGGAGCCCATTATCCAGAGTGAAGTAAGCCAGAAAGAAAAACAACAATAAAGTATACTAACGCATATATATGGAATTTAGAAAGACGGTAACGAGAACCCAGCATGCGAGAGAGCAAAAGGAAGGCAGATGTATAGAACAGACTCGTGAACTCTGTGGATGAGGGCAAGGGTGGGATGATATGGGAGAATGACATTGAAACATGTTAATTATCATATTTGTAATCAATCGCCAGCCCAGGATTGATGCTCGGGGCTGGTGCATCGAGATTTCCCGGGGGGAAGGAGGAGGGAGGGAGGAGGGAGGGGGGTTCTGGAGGGGGAGCATATGTAAACCCATGGTGATATCATGTCATTGTATGGCAAAACTAATAAAAAAATAAATAAATAAAATTAAAAAAAAAGAAATCTTACTAATTCCAAATGGGTGGTTCAAAATAAAAGAGTATTACTGATATTACTATCAAAATGAAGATTTCCTACCTTCATTAGGAAATTAGAATCAAAGGTTACTTGGGGGAGAAGAAATGGGATGTAGAGATGAGAAGGTTGTCGGGGAAATGTTCTGACATTCAACCTAGAAGGAAGAGGGCAGGAGAAGGGGATGACAGAGGATGAGATGGTTCGATAGCATCACCAACTCAATGGACATGAATTTGAGCAAACTCTGGGAGAAAGTGAAGGACAAGGAAGCCTGGCGTGCTGTCATCCATGTGGTCGCAAAGAGTCAGACATGACTTAGCAACTGAACAACAAAACTTCGTTAATCTAGTACCTTGTTTTGCATCCTGTCCCAGTGAAGATTTTAGCATGTTTGATTTTAATTTTCCTCAATAATGCATGACATGACAGAAGGTAGGAGAGGTCAATTTCCCCTTATTTTTACAAGAAGAAAAGTTGAGCTTTGATGAGAAAGGAATAGAGTTTCTTTGCACCAAGAAGAAAGATAAGAGAGTTTTGTTCTTCCACGACTGATCAAAAAAGGAAATAGTTGTATTATGACAAATAGGACTGTCTCATACTAGCCAAGAATCCTGGGCCATGAGAAACAGAGAAAAGAACTCAGATCATGTGAAGGGAGAAGGGACTACTGAGGTATTCCTTAAGTGCAGAGACCATGACTCAGGAAATCATAAGTTGATTATTTTTAGATGCAGATATAAAAAGCATACCAGACATTAGAATATCATTAAAGGCAGGGACTGATTGAAATCTTATACATTGTGAAGCTTATACAGATTCCAACAGGGAAACTCTTTCAAGAAAAAATATAAAAATATGAATATACCACTAAAATACAGGTTTATTCAACTAAATAGAATGCCAATAAATTAGGAATGTTTAAAGAACTGAAAAGTAGCATGATGCAAATCCAAAATAATAGAATAGGATTTTATTAACTATCCTATTACATCTCTGTAATATTTTTTAGTCTTTATTTTTGGGAATTATACTATATATATATATATGTGTGTATATATATATATATATATTTGTTCAGTCACTCAGTGGTGTCCAACTCTTTGAGACCCCATGGACTACAGCACGCCAGGCAGCTTCTCTGTCCTTCACCATCTCCTGGAGTATGCTCAAACACGTGTCCATTTAGTTGGTGATGCCATCCAACCATCTCATCCTCTGTTGCCCCCTTCTCCTCCCACCTTTAATCTTTTCACAGCAACAAGGTCTTTTCCAATGAGTTGGCTCTTCCCATCAAGTGGTCAAAGTATTGGAGCTTCAGCTTCAGCATCAATCCTTCCAATGAATATTCAAAGTTGGTTTCCTTAGAATTGACTGGTTTGATCTCCTTGCAGTCCAAGGGATTCTCAAGAGTCTTCTCTAACTCCACAGTTCAAAACCAAAAATTCTTCAGCACTCAGTCTTCTTTATAGTCCAACTCTCACATTCGTACACGACTACTTGGAAAACCATAGTTTTGGCTATATGGACATTTGTTGGCAAAGTGATGTCTTTTTTGTCCTAGCTTTCTTCCAAGGAGCAAGTATCTTTTAATTTCATGGCTGCAGTTTATTATCCACAGTGATTTTTGAACCCAAGGAAATAAAGTCTGTCACTGTTTCCATTGTTTCCCCATCTACATGTCATCAAGTGATGGCACCGTATGCCACAATATTAGTGCTTTGAATATTGAGTTTTACGCCAGCTCTTTTGCTCTCCTCTTTCACCTCCAAGAGATTCTTTGGTTCCTCTTCACTTTCTGCCATGAAGGTGGTGTCATCTGCATACCTGAGGTTGTTGATATTTCTCCTAGCAATCTTGATTCCTCCTTATTTTCATCCAGCCTGGAATTTTGCATGATGTGCTCTGGATATAAATAAGCAGGATGACAGTATACAGCCTTGTCATACTCCGTTTCCAATTTGGAACCAGTCTGTTATTCCATATCTGGTTCTAACTGTTGCTTCTTGACCTGCATAAAGGTTTCTTGGGTGGCAGGTAAGGCAGTCTGGTATTCCCATCTCCTTTAGAATTTTCCAAAGGTTTGTTGTACTCCACACAGTCAATGACTTTAGCATAGCAAATGAAACAGAAGTAGATTTTGTTTGTTTGTTTTCATTTTTAGAATTTCCTTGCTTTTTGTATGATTCAGAAGATGTTCCCAATTTGATTTCTGGTTCCTTTGCCTTTTCTATATCCAGTTTGTACATCTGAAAGTTCTCTGTTCACATATTGTTGAAGCATAGCTTGAAGGATTTCAAGCATTACATTGCTAGCATGTGAAATTAGTGAAATTGTGCAGTAGTTTGACCATCTTCTTGCATTGCCCTTCTTTGGGATTGTAATGAAAACTGACATGTTCCTCTCCTGTAGCCACCGCTGAGCTTCCCATATTTGCTGACATAATGAGTACAGCACTTACCTGGGTCATTAAGATCTTTTTTTGTATAGTTTTTCTGGTATTCTTTCTACTACTTAATATCTTCTGCTTCTGTTAGGTCCATACTGTTTCTGTCCTTTATTGTGCCTGTCTTTGCATGAAATGATCCCTTGGTGTCTCCAATTTTCTTGAAGATATTGCTAGTTTTTCAGATTCTGTTGTCTTTCTCTGTTTTTTTGTTTTGTTTGTTTGTATGTTTTCTTAGGAAGGCTTTCTTATATCTCCTTGCTATTCTTTGGAATTCTGCATTCCAATGGGTATATCTTTTCACTTTTCTCCTTTGCCTTTTACTTCTTTTCTCAGCTATTTGTAAGACCTCCTGAGACAACCATTTTTTCTTTTTTACATTTCTGTTTCTTGGGTATGTTTTTGATCACCAACTCCTGTACAGCATCATGAACCTCCATCCATAGTTCATCAGGTACTCTATCAGCTCTGATCCCTTGAATCTATTTATCACTTCCACTGTAAGGGATTTGTTTTAGGTCATACTTGAATGGCCTAGTGGTTTTCCCTACTTTCTTCAATTGAAGTCTGAATTTTGCAATAAGGAACTCGTAATCTGAGCCACAGTTAACTCCTGGTCTTGTTTTTGCTGACTTTGTAGAGCTTCACTCTCCTTGTATAAAAAATTATTTCAAAATATGTTTTGCACTTATAATTGAGAAAGAAAAGTTAGTATTCTACAGGATTACTAATAAAAATTTCATTTTTGCAACTGGTAGTTTGAAAAATTCTTCAAAACTTCTTATTAATAGTGTCATCTATATTTTTAGAATTATTGTCAAATTTAGAAATCCTCTATTAAGATGTAAGATATTCATGTATTTCAAGTTCATTTTGTGCTCAGTCACTCAGTCATGCCCAACTCTTTGCAGCCCCATGGACTGTAGCCCACCAGGTTACTCACCCATGGAAAACTCCAGGCAAAATACTGGAATGGGTTTCCATGTCCTGTATCAGGGAGTCTTCCCAATTTAGGAGTTGAAACATGTCTCTTGGGTCTCCTTCATTGGCAGGTGGATTCTTTACCAGTATCACCATCTGGGAAGCCCCAAGTTCATTTTGTCATTGACTAATTCTAGGTAGTCTTTAAATTGATAACATTAATTAATGTGTTTATTATATATATATCTGTTAAAGTGGCATATTTTAAATTATACAAATCTTTATGTCAGTATTTCATATCAAATCAGTAAAAGATTTTATTTTAACATATTCATATGATTCTTTCCTTAATATTAATTGGGTTATAAAAAATTATTTTAAATTTTATTTAATTGATGCAAATTCCTCTTAATTAAGTATTGTTTACCATGTAATCTTAAATATTTTTGTTATGAATTATTCTTAATATTTATATTAACTTCCTAAGGCTATTGTAACAAATTGCCACAAACATGGTGGCTTAAGACAACATAAATTTTGTATCTCATAATTCTGGAGGCAAGAAGTTTTCAAATTAGAGTAGAATCCATTTCATGCCCCTTCTAGCTTCTGGTGTTGACAGCCTCCTCAGCTTGTAGCCACATTATTCCAGTATACCTCTGTTCTCATATCACCTCCTTCTCTTGTAAGAATACTGATCATTGGATTTAGAGACCACATGGATCATATAAAATGATTTTCTTGTCTCTAGATACTTAATTCCATATGCAAAAACCTTTTCCCCAAATAAAGTAACATTCACAAATTCTATGGATTAAGACATATACATATCTTTTTAGGGTCACCACATATTCAAACTTTTCTTATCTGAAGGCCAGTAATTTTCATGAGTAAACATTTTTGCACTTGTTCAATCTCAACAGTCTGTTCCCAGGGCATCATAATAGTTGATTTGATTGTTTTATCTACTTTTGCTGTTGCTTTTCAGGAGAAAGAACTTATAGCCTCTTCGCTCTACCATGTCATAAGCAAATCTCTAAATTTTATTTTTCAATTTTCTACTTATTTTGCATTGTTGCTAAAGTCTCTTGATGCTTAAGGTAATAAAGAGAGTTTTTATTTTGATTAGTTTTTGAAGCACATGTATTTAGTAATCCAGAAATTATGTGCAGTTAGATTTTTGTTTTGTTCAAATGGATAATTTAGTTTAAAATCTATGCAAATTATGAATTATATTTTATAAGATATTTCTTATTTCAAAATCAATTAGGTGCATTGTGTATTGTATTCAAGTGCTGAGTCATTATAAAGCCAAAATCCATTCATTTTAATCATTTTTTAACTATCTACTAGGAATCTATTAATCTATTTATTTACTTGTTTGTTAATAGTTACAGCCTTGCCTAAACAGTATTTATCTGTGACAAGTCAGCCTTATATGTGTTTGTCTCAGTGTTATGTGTCACTAAAATGGGATATTACTTTGCTGGCTGAATTTAACAAGTGCAACTTTTTTGTTATGGTCAAACTGAAAAGCAAAGAATGTTAATATCCCAGTGCCATTATCACACATACTGGCTAGAAACTATGATATACCAGTGTGAAGATCAAGACATAATAGGTCAGTAAAATATCTCTAGGAAAATATACCAGCAAAATTAGGTGTCAGTGATGATTAGATACCTTGGTGGGTATCTTAGAATGGTTTCTCAGTGGAACTGAAAAAAAAAGAAAATTCTAAGGGTGGTGGAATCTTTTTATTTATATGTTTATGGAAACATTAGTTTAATATAATTATCATGTAAAGGGAGAGAAAATGTATACCAGAAATTGTAGAACACAATTAAGAAAACAAAAATTATTTTTCAATAATCATGGGCAAAGGCCTGTGGTAAGATCAGAGCATAACATGGTGGAGAGTGTGTAGGAATAAGGATGAAGAAGTCTTTGTCTAACTACAGGATATAAAGTTTAATCCTAGGCACCATCAAAAGCAGACATCTGTTTCTACACAGATACTGTACTTCTAAACAGGAAAAACCATTTTCAAAACTAAGCAAAAAAAAAAAAGTATTCTGAAAGAAGAACCTCAAAGCAAAAATATAAAAATAAAGTACCAAAGGAGATGATGAGGAAAACTTATATAGTCAATGGAAATAGAAAAGTTTTCATAGTAGAAATGGGTTAACATGGGTAGTTTCAAAGTTTGCTTAGTTTAATCTTTCAATGTTTGCTTAAGTTGTGTTAATGGCATTCAGGTATTTTTCTAATTAATTCTGAGCTTACATTACAAAATTCTTTATTATACCTAAAATAAACTTTTCCTAAATTCGATCCATGGTTTATGCCTGAATTCAAATATCATCTCTGTAAAATTTCAATATGCTAGCCTAAAATAATTTAACCCATTTTATCTTCTCTCTCTTTTCAGCCTTATCTCCCCCCACCTCTTTTTTTTTTTTTTTTTTTTTGCTGTAAAACATTGTGATTCTGCCTAATTCATTACTTGCTATTCTTCACTTTCTCTGTCATCTTCCCTTTCCATAAGCTATGCCAAATGTATGGTGTTTTCTTCCTCTGCTTCTCCTTGATTCTTTAGCCTTTCAAATCCTTTCAATATATTTAAGACTTGTATTAATTGGTAAGTTCTGTTTAGAAAAAACAGTCATTGGGGGTTTAAATAGTGAGAGAAATTGGGCTGAGATTCTTTATTGAAAGACAATGAAAAACTTCAGGGAAGTTTAAATATTATAATTGTAAGAGATACAATATACACACAAATGTATATATAAATATTCAATATAATAAAGCATACTATTATTTTGGTTAGTAAAAAATGATATAAAGAAACAAAAGAGAGTAATGGGTAATAATAGAGTAGAGTAATATGATTGAAAGAAACCCAGATACAGGACAGACCAAGGCTAATCAGCTCATCTTGGTTAAAGAGATAATATTTGAATCAAGACATTATTTTTGTTAAGACATTATTTTTAAATAAGAGCCAGCTGAGCTAAAACTGGTAGTGCAGGTGGGGATGGGAAACATTCCAGAGAGAGGTTATAGCAGTTGCAAAGACCCTGACATGGGAACCAAACTGATCTATTTCAGAATCAGAAAGAAGATATATACTATTAGAACATAATATGGGTGGGGGGTGGGGGGAGTAGCGTAAAATGAATTCAGACAGACAAGTAGATACCATATCTTCTAAAATGTGTTCAGGATGATCACAAACTATATATACATGCACATGAGTTAATTTATTCTCCAATGCCATATAAAAATAAACCTTCATAATTTTTCGTTGATATCTTATCTTCCATTTAGTGCACCCTGCTATCATCTTACAATTTGATTATGGATTTTACTGGTCTCTATGTTATGTTATTCAAGCAGGATTTCAAAGTATTTAGCAGATAATCTCCTTGAGACTGAGGGCCATATCCTTCATTCATGTATCCTTGAAACACTTAATTTGGTATATTTACATATATTAATAATTATTTTTACCATTTTAGGTATCCTGGGGATATATATTATACTACCTTTAAAATAATTTTTGCTGGATTAACTGGCATGGGTTTTTATTTCATAGCAAGTAGTTTTTCAGTGAAGAGGTTTTTAAATATTGTCATTCTTTGTTTACTTTAAAGAATAGTTGAGATTCTTATAAATGACTCTGATAAAATATTATCCAAGGACACATTAGACTCACATAAGTATGGGACTTTATCTCATCAAGCTTCATTAGCTTACTTACCTTAGACATTAAAGCAATTTTAGCAAAGTTAGTAAATTCAAATGGAAACCTACATATTGCAACTTCTATGAAGTTAGTTAAAGGAAACTCAGAGTAGTCAATATCACAGATGCAATATATCAGATCTGAAGATGCACAGGGAGACTGGATTATTGAATTCCAAGAACTTGCTTACATTTCAGAGATGAGGTAAATCAATGATGTGGGAAGTAAACTTTACAGCCCTTGTTGTCTCTAGTGTTCAGTCTCTTTGTCCCAGTGCTTAAGATGTAGCATTAAGAATACTTCTATTTTCTTGAAAGAAGCTAAATTAGTATTTGAAAGGTTCTACTGCAAGGCAAGTCAAGTTGATAAAGCTATATATGAGAGACATTAAGCTAAATGCATTATTTAAGAGGAGAGTAATAGCATTTTATTACAGCCTTGTAAACTTGATTGACATATACAAAAGTCTCTAAGTGTGGATATCAGCTATGTGGGCTTCAGTGTGCAGTATGTTATTCCCTGGTGGTTCATAAAACTTTGCTCTTTGGGTCATTGTGAATAATGTGAAATAAATCACCTTTAATAAAGTAAGCTCTTTAAGTAATCTTTCTCCTTCCTTGTGTTAAACAGAATGTAGTTTTTGTACACTAGCATATAGATTCATAAAAGAATGCAAAAGGAAAGCAAGTTCTATCTTTAGTTATGTTGGCATGCTCTCTGTCAGAGTATCTTAATGTTAGACCACCATCAGTCACCAAGGAAACTTACAGCTTTAGCAAGGATTTTTAAAACAAAACAAAGAAATTGTGACTGGCAAGTATATATTTCTATATGTTTCTTTTGCAGTGAATGAAGTAAATAACATTCTTTTCTAAATTATAAAAATCTGCCAGAGTCAATTGTTCTAAGGAAACATGTCTTTGTTTCTAAATATTTACTTTTGAAAAGTCCTGTGTAGTCAAGCTGTTTCTTCTTATTTACCAGTTTACTTTTTACTTTTCTTTTCAACCTGAAAATATAAGCATAATTTTGCAATCATGGAATTGGGAAAATGTTTTGTTTTGAGTGTCTGTTGTCTTTTTGTGAGAGTTCCTCACCCTTTTGATGAAAGCTCTGTACCCTTCCCTCAGAATAATACACTAAGGCTCCCACCCACAAACTTCTGTATGCAGTTTCAAAAGGTTTAGGACCTTTGATTTTGTTCATTCCATTGTTTGATATACCCCCCAAAAATAAAGTCAGCTATGATCCAAAAGCTCTTAAAAAAAGATTTTTCACAATATCACTTGGTAAAGTTGAGAGAGTGTGTAATTTCCTCGGTTCTGTCTCATCACAACAAAAATTTGAAGCAACGGACCAGTGTTACAGCTCTCGGACAGACCAGTTTCACAGCCTTGGTTACAGCTCTGGGTTACAGCTCAATTTTATTTAGAAAATAAAGGAAAATAGATCTTCGAGGCATGAGGTCATGATGACCCAAAAGAAATGAAGAGACGAGAGAGAGAGAGAACCCCAGCCTTTTGGCTCCTCTTTATATATATTTTCTCCTCCCCCTGGGCCTGCCCTATTTAAATTGGGCTAGCCAGGAACGCTGTTTGTTCTACCTGAGGTCCTCACTCCAGTCCTCGGAACTTCCTTTGTTCTATTTTCATGGGCTTTTCCCTCCCTTGTCTTTTAGCCACCGCCATTCTTGACTCCTCTTTCCTATTCTAACTACCTGACAGTAATGCCTTCCAAATTGTTCAAAAACTATCCTAATCAGTACCATGTATCAGAAAAGATCATGTAAATCACAGCAGACAAAACCCAATTGTCCTCCTTTTTACTGTTCTTGGGTTAATTTGAACAGGGATGATGATAAAAAAAAAACTAAAAATAAAAAGCCCCAAATCCATATTTTCTTTGTGCCACATTGTCAAATGAAACTTTCCTTCTGAACTATTGAAAAACTGATAAATATAGAATTACATGGTGATCTGTTTTGTGAAACAAATATCTGTATTAAAAAATTCCTCCTGTATAGCCAGGGAAATCTGGAGACAGTTCCAAGACTACTGATCATAAAGAACTAAAGGTCGAAAGCAATGACTTTCTCAACAGATTTGAACATTTGCTCACTGTCAATAATCTCAATATATCATCTACTCTGCATTCTCCCTAGTTTTCCTTGGTTCTACCTGCAATATAAATGGAAAGCAGCCTTAACTCACCATGCAGCTTACATTTTGTCTTTATACTTAGAAAATTAGCACCATAAATGAAAAAAAATTATCTTTCTACATATGAGTTTATTAGACATTTTGCCCTCCATAGATTACAATAGTTTCCTTAGACTTTTCCAATCTCTGTTTTTTTTTAATTGGTGATTTCAAAAATCCCAGATTATCCTGCAGATTTCCAGCTTTGCTCAAGGCAGGACAAAAAGAATTCATTTGAATCAGTTCTACTCTGGTGGATGGAACTGGAGCCTGTTATACAGGGGCAGGAGGAGAAGGAGACGACAGAGGATGAGATGGCTGGATGGCATCACCAATTCAATGGACATGAGTTTGGGTAAACTCCTGGAGATGGTGATGGACAGGGAGGCCTGGCGTTCTGTGACTCATGGGGTTGCAAAGAGTCAGACTGAACTGAACTGAAAAATTGATTAAAGAGTGGGGTGTACGTTGGTGTAACCACTATGGAAAGCAGTGTAGATCTTCAAAAAATTAAAACCAGGACTACCATATGATTGAGCAGTTCACTCCTGGGTATTTGTCTGAAGAAAAGGAAAACACTAATTTGAAAAAAAAAAGTGTATATGTACCCTTATGTTCCTTGTAGCATTATTTACAACAGCCAAGATATGGAAGCAAGTTAAGTGTCCATCAACAGATAAATGAATAAAGAAGGTTTGGCATCAAAAAAAAAAAAAAAGAAAGAAAGAAAATATTTAACTACCCTTACTATTACAGGCAGACATAGCAATACAAGTGAGAAATAAACCTGATAGTGTATAAAAGTGAAAATCTATGTCATTATTATATGCTATGGAAATAATTTTTAACATCATTACCGTTAAGGCGAAATGAAGTACTCTAGGACTCTTCTTTACTTCACTTATTTTTACCACTTCACCACAGTCTGTGTGGTATATATATAATTTGAAAGCATGCTTGTTTATTTATTTTTTGGGGCGGGAGGCTTCCCTGATAGCTCAGTTGGTAAAGAATCTGCTTGCAATGCAGGAGACCCCAGTTCAATTCCTGGGTCAGGAAGATAGAATTGCTGGAGAAGGGATAGACTACCCACTCCAGTATTCTTGGGCTTCCCTTGTGGTTCAACTGGTAAAGAAACTGCCTGCAATGCAGGAGACCTATGTTTGATCCCTGGGTTGGGCAGATCCCCTGGAAAAGGGAAAGGCCACTCACTCCAGTGTCTGATCTAAAGTATTACATGCACTATATAGGCTTTGGGGTTGAAAAGAGTTGGATACAACTGATTTACTTTAACTTTCACTTTTCATAGTTGATTTACAATGTTATGTTAGTTTCTAGTGTATAGCAAAGTGATATATATATATATATTTTACATATAAATATATGTTATTTTATATGTTATAAATATATGACATATATTTATATATATAATAAATGTTTATATTCTTTTCCATTATGGGTTATTATAGCACATTAAATATGGCTCCTTTTGCTATACAATAAGGACCTTGTTGTTCATCCACTCTATGTGTAACAGTTTGTATCTGTTATGCTAATCCCAAACTCCTAATTTATCCCACCTCCACCCCATTTTCTCTTAGGCAACAGTAAAGCTGTTATCTGTGAGTCCGTTCCTATTTTGTAAATAAGTTCACTAGTGTCATTTTCCATACTCCAGATATGTGATGTCATATGATATTTGTCTCTTGGTCTCACTTCCTTCAGTTAGTATGATAGTCTATATGTACCACATATTCTTTATCAGTTCATCTGTTGATGGATATTTAAGTTGCTTCCATGTCTTGGCTATTGTAAATAATGCACTATTAACATTGGGGTGCATGTATCTTTTCAGATTATGGTTTTCTCTGGATATATGCCCAGGAGAGGAGTTGCTGAACTATATGGAAACTCTTACCTTTAGTTGTTTAAAGAATTTCCATATTGTTTTCCATAGTGGCTGAACCATTTTAAATTCCCACCAACAAAGTAGGAGAGTTTCCTTTTTGCACATCCTCTTCAGCATTTGTTATTTGTAGACATTAAAATGATGGTCATTTTGACTGATATGAAACGATAGCTCATGGTAGGTTTGATTTGCATTTCTTTAATAATTACAGATATGGAGTATCTTTTCATGTGCTTATTGGCCATCAGTATGTCTTCTTTGAAGAAATGTCTATTCAGGTCTTCTGTTCATTTTTTATTGAGTTTTTGTTGTTGTTGTTGTTGAGTCATGTGAGATGTTTCTGTGTTTTGAAAATTAAGCCCTTGTCAATTGCATTGTTTGCAAATGTTTTCTTCTGGCCTATAAGTTGTCTTTTTGTTCTGATTATGGTCTCCTTTACTGTCCAAAAGGTCATAAGTTTGAGTAACTCCAATTTATTTATTTTGATTTTATTTCTATTTCCTTGGAAAATTGAAAAAGTCATATTTTTAAATACAAAATTTTAAATACTTGTGATAGTATAATAAAAGTTTAATTCTCATGCCAAACAACTTCCTAAGAATGAGCTAGAATGACAATGCATAAAATATGAACCAAATAAGGGCTGGTAATTAAATGATATGTAACCAACACTACTCAGAGAAATATGCTTCTGAAAACTCACTAAAATAATGAATAAAATAACAAAATAGGATGTAAATCAACACACAGAAGAATAGTGAGAAAACCACAGCCTGTGAGTGGTATGGATTTTTTTTTTTTCTTTTATTTGAAGACTAATGACTGTTTGACAGATTTTTAGTTTCTGGAACTTCAAAATCTACCAAAAACTATGTAAAATGCTTTAAAAATATAAATAGCTAAATATAAGCCTTTGTTTGAAGGAAAGCACAGAGGATCTACTGGAGTGCATAGGAATCTGAAAATCAGAACAGGAAGTACAAGATCCAAAACTGAAAATGTCATTTAGGAATGTCAGAGGAAAATTAAACACTTGATAAACGTGTGTCTACCTCTATGACCTTGAGGTAGGTCATATTTAAATATGAGTATTAAAATACTCAATATTTAAAGACTTTTCTGATGATATTGATAATCATATTAATATGAATTTTGAAGTACATAATGAAATGTGGCAATGCTTGGAAGGTGTACGTGATTCAAGAAACCAATATTTTCCAAATTTGTACATGAGTAAAGAAATTATGCAGAAGAGTGGGTTGACAGTGGCCTGTCACATGGCCGGGACACCTACAGCAGTCCTGGGATACACAGCATAAATATTTTTGAAGACTAAACTACAGAGAGGGAACATAGCCCCACCCACAAGCTGAAAATTGGATTAAAGGCTTACTGAGCACGGCCTTGGTCATTGGAGGAAGACCCAATTTTCCCCATAACCAATCCTTCTCATCAGAATGCTTGCACAAATTTCTCCTTTTCATCCATTAGACGGCAGAGAGAATGAAGCCACAATCACAGAAAACTAACCAAAATAAGCACATATATCACAGCTTTGTGTAACAATGAAACTATTGGTTATGCTGGGTAGGGCCATCCAAGATGGATGGATCATGGTGGAAAGTTCTAACAAAACATAGTCCACTGGAGAAGGGAATGGCAAACCACTTCAGAATTCCTGCCTTGAGAATCCCATGAACACTATGAAAAGACAGAGATATGCCACTGAAAGATGAGCTCCTCAGGTCAGTAGGTGTCCAATATGCTACTTGACAAGAGCAGAGAAATAGCTCCAGAAGGAATGAAAAGGATGACCCAAAGCAGAAACAGTGCCCAGCTGTGGATATGTCTGGTGGTGAAAGCAAAGTCCAGTGCTGTAGAAACAATATTGCATAGGAACCTGGAATATTAGGTCCATGAATCAAGGTAAATAGGAAGTGGTCAAGCAGGAGATGCTAAGAGTGAATGTCAACATTTTAGGAATCAGTGAACTAAAATTGATGGGAATGGATGAATTTAATTCCGGTGACAATTATAGCAACTACTGTGGGCAAGAATCCCTTAGAAGAAATTGAGTGGCCCTTTTAGTCAATAAAAGAGTCCAAAATGCAGTACTTGGATGCAGTCTCAAAAATGACAGAAAGATTCATTTTGAAGGCAAGCCATTCAGTATCACAGTAATCCAAGTCTATGCCCCAACCACTAATGCCAAAGAAGCTGAATGGTTCTATGAAGACCTATAAGACGGTCTACAATGAACAACAAGAAAAGATGTCCTTTTCATCATAGGGGACTGGAATGCAAAAGTAGGAGGTCAGGAGATACCTGGAGTAACAGGCAGGTTTGGCCTTGGAATACAAAATGAAGCAGAGCAAATATTAAGAGTTTTCCCAAAAGAATGCACTGGTCATAGAAAATAACTTCTACAAACAACACAAAAGATGACTGTACACACATGGACTTCACCAGATGGTCAATATTGAAATCAGATTGATTATATTCTTTGCAGCCAGAGAAGAAGAAGCTCTATACATTCAGGAAAAACAAGACTGGGAGCTGACTGTGGCTCAGGTATTGAACTCCATATTGCAAAATTCAAACTTAAATTGAATAAAGTAGGGAAAAACCACTAGACCATTCATGTATGACCTAAATCAAGTTCCTTAGGTTTATACAGAGGAAGTGACAGATCAATTCAAGAAATTAGATCTGATAGACAAAGTGCCTGAACAACTGTGGGTGGAGGTTCATAACATTGTACAGGAGGAGGTTATTAGAATCATCCCCAAGAAACAGAAATCCAAAAAGGCAAATGATTGCCTTAGGAGACCTTATAAATAGCTGAGAAAAGAGGAAAAGTGAAAGGCAAAGGATAAAAGGAAAAATATACCCATCTGAATGTAGAATTCCAAAGAAGAGCAAAGAGAGACGAGAAAACCTTCTTAAATGAACAATTCAAAGCAAAAGGAGGGGAACAACTAGAAATATCTTCAAAAATATTAGAGATATCAAAGGAACATTTCATGCAAAGATAGGCACAATAAAGTACAGAAATGGTATGGACCTAACAAAAGCAGAAGATATTAAGAAGATATGGCAAGAACACACAGAAGAGCTATACAAAAAGATTTTAATGACCCAGATAACCACGACAGTATGATCACTCACCTAGAGCCAGACATCTGGTGTGTGAAATCAAGTGGTCCTTAGGATGCATTACTATGAACAAAACTAGTGGAGTTGATGAAATTCCAGCTGAGCTATTTCAATCCTAAAAGATGATGCTATAAAGTGCTGCACTCAATATGCCAGCAAATTTGGAAAGCTCAGCAATGGCACAGGACTGAAAAGGTTGGTTTTCATTGCAGTCCCAAACAAGGGCAGTGCTAAAGATTGTTCAGGCTATTGCACAATTGCACTCATTTCATTTGCCAGCAAGATCATGCTTAAAGTCCTTCAAGCTAGTCTTCAAAAGTAGGGGAACTGTGAACTTCCAGATGTACAAACTGGATTTAGAAAAGACAGAGGAACCAGAGATCAACCTGCCAATATCCATTGGGTGATAGAAAAAGCAAGAGAATTTCATATGTATATATACATATGAAATGCTAAATCAGTATGCAGGTTAAGAAGCAGCAGTTAGAACTGGACATGGAACGGTGGAGTGGTTCAAAATTGGGAAAGGAGTACAACAAGGGTGTACATTGTCACCCTGCTTATTAAACTTAAATGTGGAGTACATCATGTAAAATGCCAGACTGGATGAAGCACAAGCTAGAATCAAGATTGCTGGGGAAAATATCAACAACCTCAGGTATGCAGACAACACCACCTAATGGCAAAAAGTGAAGAAGAATTTAAGAGCCACTTGATGAAGGTGAATGAAGAGAGTGAAAAAGCTGTCTTAAAATTCAACATTGAAATAGCAAAGATCATGGCATCCAGTCCCATCACTTCATTACAAATAGATGGGGAAGAAATGCAAACAGTGACAGACTTTATTTTCTTGGGCTTCAAAATCAATGTAGACAGAGACTGCAGCAATGAAATTTAAAAATGCAAGAAAAGCTATGACAAACCTAGACAGCATATTAAAGAGCAGAGACATCTCTTTGCTGACAAAGATATGTAAAGTCAAAGTTATGATTTTTCCAAAAGTTGTGTATGGATGTGAGAGTTACACCATAAAGAAACTTGAGTGCTGAAGAATCGATACTTCTCAACTGTGGTGCTGGAGAAGACTTGAGAGTTCCCTGGATAGCAAGGGTATCAAACCAGTCAACTGTAAAGGAAAGCAAGCTTGAATATTTATTGGAAGTACTGATGCTGAAGCTGAAACTGCAATAATTTGGCCACCTCATGCAAAGAGCTGACCCCTTGGAAAAGACCCTGATTCTGGGAAAGATTGAAGGCAGGAGAAGAAGGGCATGACAGATGATGGCATCACTGACACAATGGACATGACTTTGAGCAAACTCTGGGAGATAGTGAATGACGGGGAGGCCTGGTATGCTGTAGTCCATGGGGTCTCAAAGAGTTGGATACAACTGAGCGACTGAACTGAACTGAACTGAGCGACTGCACAACAACAGTGAAAGAAGTCATTGAAAGTGTAATATAGACCAATGGATTTTAATATAACAGCAACAAATTGTCTTTGATATGATTTCAGTTTCCATATTGCGAGTGACTATTCAGAAACTATATATAATGAGTTAATGTTTAGTAGCAAAGTAGAATATCTATAATTATCTGAAAACTATATATGTGTGTGAAGCTGGATTTATTTCATATATTGCAAGCAAAATAATAACATAACACAATAAGTACTAAAACAGATATGAATATATTAAGCAAGACATTAAAGAATCCTTGTAGAAATAAAAAGCAATGACACTTTCTTCATTATATTTTTGTGGGTTTGGAAAATATAATTATTAAAATGTGATACATTTATTATTGTCATGTTTAAATGAATTAATATAAATATCTTTCAATGTTACTGTTTTATCTTTAACATAGTAAATATCAACATATGTACCACACATAAACAAAAATTTGGGGAGACTCTCAATAATCTTACAAATGTAAAGGAGTCTTGAGACCAAAAACTTTGAAAACTGTTGAATGAAAGAATGCTATAGAACTTGTCTAATGACACACATGAATAGACATTCATCTGTCCCTTCAAACCCTGTATTTTTCTTCATCAATTATTTATAATTGAGTAACTAGAATGAGATATTAGAAAATATGCCCTAGAAGTTGATAAGTTAAGTTGCATATCCTTTACTTATGCTGTTTATTAGAATGCAAGTTCTGTGAGGTGTTTTGTTGTTGTTGTTGTTTGTTTGTAAGCTTATTAGTTAGGACCTAGAAAAATTCTTGACATTCAATAATTGCTTTAAAAGTTAACAAGTATTAAGAACATATACCAGAGAGACTGAAAAAAAAAATCACAGATAAGGTAACATCTATCTTCTCACTATTGGATACTTCCTTCTATCTTTTTGTTTCTTAAAACTTTACTTCTTTACATGGGTCCCTTTTTCTGGCAACTCCGTTCCATCCTCTCTTGATTATGCTCTTTTTTTTCAGTCAGTTCCAGGGTCCCCAAGTCTTGTTAACCCAACCTCTAAGCAGTTAATCAAAATCCATATAACAAAATTACCATAATATCAGTAATATTTTGTTATTGTTGGCCAAGAGTCTTTTATCTTGGCTTACCATTCATGATCAAAATCACTATATAAAGTGTTTTTTTCTGATGAAAAGAGTAGCCAACATTTATCATATCATAAAATGTAGAGTTTTATCTATAAGGAATGGGGATCTTTGATATTTTAATTAAAGGTATGACATCATGTAATATATCTTATAGAAATACAATAGGCAGCATTCGGAAGGAAAGACTGGAAACCGATTTCTTAGGAAGCTATGGCAGTAAAAAGGAAGACTAAGAATGTGGACTAAAACAAATCAATTAGCTTCAAGTTAAAGGAGAAAGGTTCTGGAAACATGCAAGAGAATGTAATTATATGTGAGATAAGGGAAAACTCAGGAATACTGAAATAATGTGTCCACTTTCTAGGAGAATAAAAAATGTTATACTTGAGATAAGGGGTAAAAGAAAAAAAAACGTGTGTAAAAGAAAAAATTAGTTTGGAAATCTTGACATCAGGTACCTGTGAAGTGATGCAATGAAGATGTCCAGGGAGCATTTAGAAATATCTGGTGATGACATTGAGGAAAAAGACCAGGGAAAGAGATTTGACAATCACATAGCATAGGTGGAAGTAGGAGCCAATCAGAAGGGTGAAATCAATTAGTAAAGCAGAGAACTAGCCATTAAAGTCCCTATGGGTAGAAACCTATGGCTCAGTGATCTCAAATATTTTTGGAAAGTTAAATAGGACAAAGTAATAGACTTCATAAACCAAAATTGAATAGGGATGTTCTTTGCATCATCTATCCAATTACCTCTCTCATCATAAAAAATAAACTAAGAAAAATTTTGCTTATCAAACTCCATGGCTCATAATCAAATCATAAAATGACTGCATACTGTATATTCAGTAGGAAAATATTTATAATGTTAGAATAAATATAAAATTGAATCTTAAAATGCTAAGTGATACATAGTATGTAATACTGTGATTACATAGTATGAAAACGTCATCACATGAATAACTGTTGGGAAGCAGAAGATAATATTTAAATGTAGATACAATTACCAGATTGTATGGATTGAAATACAAGCTTTGACAATATTTTTGATTCGAGTATGTGTTTTACTATTTCTTTGAGTCTCAATTTCCTCTTTTGTAAATTGAGAGTGTTAATAGCTCTCTCTCTCGTGGAGAGCTTTAAGTCTGATAATTCGTGATTTTAGAACATAACTAGCACTTTGGAACTGCTGGATGTAATTTTTAATTTTAATTAATGGAAGAGAACAGAGAAAATAAATTGCTATTTGGGGATGGTTGAGTGTAATTTCTTGAGGGAGAAGACACTTTGGCCATTCTCTATTAGTTTAATTTCTGCATCTTGGGCAAAGTTACTTAATTTTTCTCTGCAAATAATAAATAAATAACAGCAGCACTTACCCAATAGGAGAGTTGTAAACAATGAAGATGATAAAGCCTAGAATAGTGCTTTTACATATTTAGAGCACAAATTTTGTATCTTAAGCTTCATAAATTCTAATTATTATTACTGTTGAAGGGTCATTTTATGCATTTCTTGTTTAAATTAATGTTTTATAAATATATACTGTTCCTGAAATATAAATTCAAAATAGAGAAAAAACCAGAAATATCTGTATTGATTTGAGCTTTCTTGACCTTCAAAGATAATTGTTCCTTTTTACATAATTTTATTAATCAACAAAAATAGTATATAATGATTATATAATATTGTGCAGTGATATTTAAACTTACTTTGTGAATGTGTTAAAATATATGTGAATAGCCATTCTTCATCTTAGGAGATCACAGACCATTTGTTTTCATATTCTTGACATTTTGTGCATTATATTTTGATTTTTAATGTTTATGAGTTCTATGACAGAAAGTAAGCACATACCATCTTACAACTGAGAGTGAATACTCAAGAAAATGCAGCCTTGGAGTTTTATAATCTTAAGGTCAAACAATATAAGCTCCTCACAATTTCCACACTTGAATAAAAAATAGGAAATGAGAAATGTCAAGGGTAATCAAGGCTATTCACAACTACATATAATAAACTTAATCCTTCAGAAACTCGGGAGTAAAACTAAGGTCCAAAAAGGAAAGCAATGAAAACTACAAATATATCCGTGAATGTACAAAACAGCTCTATACAATTTTTGTGTTTTTACTATTGTTTCTTTGTTTTAAAACAAAATAAGGCCCTCTACCAGTGTATCATGTGTCTCAACTGCTTATCCTTCCCTCTATAGTAGTATGAATCCTACCATTTCTTGAAGAATATATACAAATGTTATCACGACAGAACAAGTTCCCTTTAGGAATTCCAGGCCAAAATCATAATGTTCTGAAAATATAACGAGATGACACATGTAAACACTTACCAACTGTACTATAGTAACATTCAATTAGTGAACTTGTTATTCAGACCCAAAGTTTAGTTGTCATCATTTTCTCTTTTATTGCAAACTAATCACTTTGGATCTATGTCCAAAATATACACTGATGTCCACTTTTCCCCATCATTTACTTCACCATCCTAGTTCAACCTTCCAACGGCTTTGAGCTGGGCTCTCTGCAAAATTGTCTTGACAGGTCAGTCGGTTTTACTCCTGCACCCACTTCCCTTTCAGACTATTCTTACACACTAGCCAGAGAATGATTTTAAAATGTGAGCTAAATTGTGTTACCCCACATCTGTTATCTCAACTACCCAGGTACTGCAGTGCTTCCTCAAGGCCTTTAGAATAATACTGAAAATCTTAAATAGACATGACTCCTCTACTACTTGTGTATGACAGACCATCTAAGTTCATCTTCTCAGTGTTACTTGAATTCGTTGTTCTTCAGTGATGAAGTCGCATCTGACTCTTCGCGACCCCATGGATTCCTGTCCTTCATTATATCCCATAGTTTGCTCAGACTCATGTCCATTGAGTTGCCATGCTATCTAAACATCGCATCCTCTGCCACTTCCTTCTGGTTTTGCCTTCAATTTTTCCCAGCATCAGTTTTTCCAGTGAGGGTCTTTTCCAGTGACTCAGCTCTTCAAATCAGGTGGCCAAAGTATTGGCGCTTCAGCTTCAGCATCAGTCCCTCCATGACTATTTCCTTTGGGGTGGATTGGTTTGAACTAATTGCAGTCCAAGGGACTCTCGAGAGTCTCCTCCAGCACCACAATTTGAAAGCATCAATTCTTTGGTGCTCTGCCTTTTTTATCATTCAAATCTCATATCCATACATGACTATTGGAAAAACCATAGTTTGACTATATGGACTTTGGTTGGCAAAGATATGTCTCTGCTTTTTAATATGCTGTCAAGGTCTGTCATAGCTTTTCTTCCAAGGAGCAAGTATCTTTTAATTTCATGCTGCAGTCACCATCTGCAGTGATTTTTGGAGCCAAAAAAATAAAAGTTGTCACTGTTTCTGCTTTTTCCCTTTCTATTTGCCATGAAGTAATGGGGCAAGGCGCCATGATCTTAGTTTTTTGAATATTGAATTTTAAACCAGCTTTTTCACTCTCCTCTTAAACCATCATCCAAAAGCCCTTTAGTCCCTCTTCACTTTCTGCCATTAGAGTGGTATCATCTGCATATCTAAGATTTTTGATATTTGTCCCAGTAATCTTGATTCCAGCTGTGATTCATCCAGCCTGCATTTCCCACAATGTACTCTGGGCATAACTTAAACAAATTTTCCCCTCATGACCTTTGCACTTATCATCTTTGACTCGGTCAGTTATTGCCCAGAAGTAGTATCATTATTTCAGTTCATTCAGGGCTCTGCTCAAAGTTCATACCATCTCTTTTACCTTACTGTTCTCTGTCAATATATTTACACGCCACTGCTTGAGGTGTATGGTTAGTTTTATGAGCAAAGGTGCTCTTTTTTATTTTTTATTCCAAGTTGTAGCCTAGTGCTTAGAACAAAGCCTGGAATGCAGTAGATACTAATATTAATGAATTAATTGTTATCATAATCATTATCTAAATAATATTCAGAATATATGCATTTGTTTTCTGATGGTTGAATTATAACCGCTTGTAAATTTATTAATTTCAGAAAATAAATTATGTGGCAAAAACTATATTATCAAAAATCATTATTCCCTTATTCCAATTATGGAAACTTTTTGGCATACTTTATTTTAGTATACTTTTACATATTGTATTTCTATTTTAAAGAATAGAGATAACACAGAGAGTCCCAAATAGAATGAACCCCAAGCGGGACACCCCAAGACACATATTAATCAAATTAACAAATATCAAATATAAAGAGCAAATTTTAAAAGCAGCAAAGGAGAAACAAAAAATAACTCACAAGGGGAATCCCATAAGGATAACAGCTGATCTCTCAATAGAAACACTTCAGGCCAGAAGGGAATGGCAAAACATACTTAAAGTCATGGAAGAAAACAATCTACAACCCCGATTACTGTACCCAGCAAGGATCTCATTCAAATTTGAAGGAGAATTCAAAAGGTTTTCAGACAAGCAGAAACTGAGAGAATTCAGCAACACCAAACCAGCCCTACAACGAATGCTAAAGGATCTTGCCTAGATAGGAAACACGGATGGTGTAGATAATCTCGAACCCAAAACAATAAAATAAATGGCAGCGGGATCATACTTGTCAATAATTACCTTAAATGTGAACGGGCTGAATGCCCCAACCAAAAGACAAAGATTGGCTGATTGGATACAGAAACAAGACCCCTATATATGTTGTCTACAAGAGACCCACCTCAAACCTAGGAACACATATAGACTGAAAGTTAAAGGCTGGAAAAAGATATTCCATGCAAATAAAGACCAAAAGAAAGCAGGAGTGGCAATACCCATATCAGATAAAGTAGACTTTAAAATAAAGGCGGTGAAAAGAGATAAAGATGGACATTACATAATGATCAAAGGATCAATCCAAGAAGAAGATATAACAATTAAAAATATTTATGCACCCAACATAGGAGCACCACAATATGTAAGGCAAATGCTAACAAGTATGAAAGGGGAAATCAACAACAACACAATAATAATGGGAGACTTTAATACACCACTCACACCAATGGATAGATCAACTAGACAGAAAAGTAACAAGGAAAGTCAAACTTTAAATGATACAATAGACCAACTAGACCTACTTGATATCTATAGGTCATTCCACCCCAAAACAAGGAATTTCATCTTTTTCTCAAGCACACACGGGACCTTCTCCGAGATAGATCACATCCTGGGCCATAAATCTAACCTTGATAAATTCAAAAATATTGAAATCATCCCAAGCATCTTTTCTGACCACAATGCAGTGAGATTAGATATCAACTACAGGAGAAAACCTTTCAAAACTTCCAACATATGGAGGCTCAACAACACACTGCTGAATAACCAACAAATCGCAGAAGAAATCAAAAATGAAATTCAGTTATGCATGGAAATGAATGAAAATGAAAACACAACAGCCCAAAACCTATGGGACACTGTGAAAGCAGTGCTAAGGGGAAAGTTCATAGCAATACAAGCTCACCTCAGGAAACAAGAAAAAAATCAAATAAATAACCTTACTTTACACCTAAAGCAACTAGAAATGAAAGAGATGCAAAAGCCCAGGTCTAGTAGAAGGAAAGAAATCTTAAAGATAAGGGCAGAAATAAATGCAAAGGAATCAAAAGTGACCATAGCAAAAATCAACCAAGCCAAAAGCTGGTTCTTTGAGAAGATAAATAAAATTGACAAACCATTAGCCAGACTCATCAAGAAACAAAGGGAGAAGAACCAAATCAACAGAATTAGAAATGAAAATGGAGAGATCACAACAGAAAACACAGAAATACAAAGGATCATAAGAGACTATTATTAGCAACTATATGAAAAAAAACTTGGCAACTTGGATAAAATGGACAAATTCCTAGAAAAGTACAACTTTCCAAGACTAAACCAGGAAGAGATAGATAATATTAATAGACCCATCACAAGCACGGAAATTGAAACCATAATCAGAAATCTTCCAAAAAAACAAAAGCCCAGGACCAGATGGCTTCACAGCTGAATTCTACCAAAAATTTAGAGAAGAGCTAACACCTATTCTACTCAAACTCTTCCAGAAAATTGCAGACGAAGGTAAACTTCCAAACTCATTCTATGAGGCCACCATCACCCTAATTCCAAAACCCGGCAAAGATGCCACAAAAAAAGAAAACTACAGGCCAATATCACTGATGAACTTAGATGCAAAAATCCTTAACAAAATTCTAGCAAATAGAATCAAACAACACATCAAAAAAATCATACATCATGATCAAGTAGGCTTTATCCCAGGGATGCAAGTATTCTTCAATATTTGCAAATCAATCAATGTAATATACCACATTAACAAATTGAAAAATAAAAATCACATGATTATCTCAATAGATGCAGAGAAAGCCTTTGACAAAATTCAACATCCATTTATGATAAAAACCCTCCAAAAAGCAGGAATAGAAGGAACATACCTCAACATAATAAAAGCTATATATGACAAACCCACAGCAAACATTATCCTCAATGGTGAAAAACTGGAAGCATTCCCCCTGAAATCAGGAACAAGACAAGGGTGCCCACTCTCACCACTACTTTTCAACATAGTTTTGGAAGTCTTGGCCACAGCAATCAGAGCAGATAAAGAAATCAAAGGAATCCAGATTGGAAAAGAAGAAGTAAAACTCTCTCTGTTTGCAGATTACATGATCCTCTATATTGAAAACCCTAAAGACTCTATGAGAAAATTACTAGAGCTAATCAGTGAATATAGCAAAGTTTCAGGATACAAAATCAACACACAGAAATCCCTGGCATTCCTATACACTAACAGTGAGAAATCAGAAAGAGAAATTAAGGAAACAATTCCATTCACCATCGAAACAAAAAGAATAAATACTTAGGAGTATTTATACCTAAGGAAACAAAAGTCTTGTATATAGAAAACTATAAAACACTGATGAAAGAAATCAAAGAGGACACAAACAGATGGAGAAATGTGCCGTGTTTGTGGATTGGAAGAATCAACATAGTGAAAATGAGTATACTACCCAAAGCAATCTATAGATTCAATGCAATTCCTATCAAGCTACCAGAGGTCTTTTTCAGAGAATTAGAACAAATAATTTCACAATTTGTATGGAAATACAAAAAACCTCGTATAGCCAAAGCAATCTTGAGAAAGAAGAATGGAACGGGCGGAATCAACCTACCTGACTTTAGGCTATACTACAAATCCACAGTCATTAAGACAGTATGGTACTGGCACAAAGACAGAAATATAGATCAATGGAGCAGAATAGAAAGCCCAGAGATAAATCTACACATCTATGGACACCTTATCTTTGACAAAGGAGGGAAGGATATACAATGGAGAAAAGACAACCTCTTTAACAAGTAGTGCTGGGAAAACTGGACAGCCACTTGTAAAAGAATGAAACTAAAACACTTTCTAACACCATACACAAAGATAAACTCAAAATGGATCAAAGATCTAAGCATAAGACCAGAAACTATAAAATTCCTAGAGGATAACATAGGCAAAACACTCTCTGCCATAACCCAAAGCGGGATACTCCATGACCCACCTCCAAGAATATTGGAAATAAAAGCACGAATAAACAAATGGGACCTAATTAAAATTAAAAGCTTCTGCACAACAAAGGAAACTATAAGCAAGGTGAAAAGACAGCCTTCAGAATGGGAGAAAATAATACCCAATGAAGCAACAGACAAACAATTAATCTCAAAAATATACAAGCAACTTCTGCATCTCCATTCTAGAAAAATAAACAACCCAGTCAAAAAGTGGGCCAAAGAACTTAACAGACATTTCTCCAAAGAAGACATAAAAATGGCTAAGAAACACATGAAAATATGTTCAACATCACTCATTATCAAAACCACAATGAGGTATCACTTTACACCAGTCAGAATGGCTGCCATCCAAAAGTCTACAAGCAATAAATGCTGGAGAGGATGTGGAGAAAAAGAACTCTCTTACACTGTTGGTGGGAATGCAAACTAGTACATCCACTATGGAAAACAGTGTGGAGGTTCCTTAAAAAGCTGCACATAGTCCTGCCATATGACCCAGCAATCCCACTGCTGGGCATATACACCGAGGAAACCAGAATTGAAAGAGCCACGTGTACCCCAATGTTCATCTCTGCATTGTTTACAGTAGCCAGGACACGGAAGCAACCTAGATGCCCATCAACTGACGAATGGATAAGAAGGCTGTGGTATATATACACAATGGAATATTACTCAGCATTAAAAAAAAATTCATTTGAAGTAGTTCTACTCAGATGGATGAAACTGGAGCCCATTATCCAGAGTGAAGTAAGCCAGAAGCAAAAACAACAATACAGTATATTAACGCATATATATGGAATTTAGAAAGACGGTAACGAGAACCCAACATGCGAGACAGCAAAAGGAAAGCAGATGTATAGAATAGACTCGTGGACTCTGTGGATGAGAGTTAGGGTGGGATGATATGGGAGAATGGCATTGAAACATGTTAATTATCATATGTCTGATCAATCGCCAGCCCAGGATTGATGCTTGGGGCTGGTGCATCGAGATTTCCCGGGGGAAGAGAGGAGGGAGGGGGGTTCTGGAGGGGGAGCATATGTAAACCCATGGTGATATCATGGCATTGTATGGCAAAAACAATTAAAAAAATAAAATAAAATACAAATAAAAATTAACCTTTCCTATAAAAAAAAATAAAGAATTGAGATAAAAATGTCAAGTTTGCGTCAGTAAAACAGAAATAATTAGAGCTAGTTAAAGCAATAGCTTTAATACAGGTATTTAGATGTTAATAAAATTGTTAATTAATGAATCTATAAAGGTACAAAAAGTCACTGTTAACTCCCCAGTTTGCTACTTCCTCCCAAAATGGCAGGTTTCCCAGATGGTGCAGTGGTAAAGACTCCACCTGCCAATGCAGGAGACACAGGAGATGTGGGTTCAGTCACTGGATTGTTAAGATTCCCTGGAGGAAGAAATGGCAGCCTGTTCCAGTATTCCTCCCTGGGAAATGCCACGGAGAGAGGAGCCTGGAGGCCTACAGTCCGTGGGGTCACAAAGTGTCAGACACGCCTTCACAACCGAGCACATGCACACACCCACGATGTCAGGCAGTTCCAACAGTCACAGGGATCTTCAGAGGATGCTTATAACTGCTTCCACCAGTGAGGCAGGCAACACGCAGAAAACAGCCAGAAGCACTCTAAGTCTTATATCTGCTTAAGTCCCTGCTTTTCCACTAATACTGAAGAAGAAATAATAAGCTGCAAACTGTTTCTCCCACATATTTCACCCCCTTAATAAATAGAATCTCTTTTTCTGAGTTGCCTACACCAATAAACTGCTGCTGTTAAGTCGCTTCAGTCGTGTCTGACCCTGTGCGACCCCATAGACGGCAGCCCACCAGGCTCCCCAGTCCCTGGCATTCTCCAGGCAAGAACGCTGGAGGGGGTTGCCATTTCCTTCTCCAGTGCATGAGAATGAAAAGGGAAAGTGAACTCACTCAGTCGTGTTCGACTCTTTGAGACCCCATAGACTGTAGCCTACCAGGCTCCTGTGTCCATGGGATTTTTCCAGGCAAGAGTACTGGAGATGACATTATTAGCTTTTAATCTCTCTCCTCCCCAAATTAAACTATTAAAACTCCAAAATTAACTTTTATGGCCCACTTTATTGCATCTTTACTTGTAGTGACTCATCTCACTACTCAATTGTTGCAACATTCTACATTTTAATGCCTCTCCAATCTATTTTCCTCATGGGAGAAAGTTTTTTTATTAAATGAGAAACACTTATATTATACTTAGTGTAATATTAAAAATCTATTTGTGAAGCACAAGTTATAGCAATTGACTAAAATGAGTGAAATTTGAAAGGAAGATGGGTATGACTTTTGAAATAAACTGGATAAATATACCAAGGAAGTGCTTGAATTGCATTTGGAGCATTGGTCAGGAATTGAAAATCATGATAACATGGGAATCAACAGAGTTATTTCTTCTTAGTCTGACCTAGTGATAGTAACCTTCCCAACACACTGAATTTTTAAATAAACTGTTTAAAAATAAAATCAAAATTCAGTAATTAATTCATGAAATAAAACACAGAAAGATGGAAAAAGGTGAAGAAAAGAAAAAGAACAATAGCAGAAAGTCATAGGAAAAAAAAAAAAGATCCCAATGGTGAGCTTCTTTTTCAAAGTGAGTTACTAGAGAAAAGTCTATAACATGCAGTGATTCTAGAATTAAGCACTTCTACATCATAATAAATTCTCACCAGTCATTGTCTTTAACAGTGGAATGTTGGAAATCTGCTGTCAAAACAAGATATACACACATACACATATAGACAATCTAAATTTAAAGACTACCTCAATTTAAAGAAAAATTATTAATATCAGGGTCTATTGATTACAGTTCTTTTATACTGTATATCTCTCTTCTTCCTTAGATATTTGATCATGACTTTTTCACACTCCAGTTAGGTAGGTGTAGTTCTTAAGAATATATAAGACAGAAATATAAAAGTATGTTTGTTACAAAAATATGCTGACTTACATCAAATTGTATTACAATTTTAAATTTTCTTTAGTCAAATCAGATTTTTTGCACCTTTAAAAATTTTACAGAAGCAGTGTCTTAAATTCATATGCTAATACCTCTAAAGTTAAAACCTGTTATTCCTTTCTCAATCCTTTGGTTTTAATATGTTGTTTGAAGAAACCAGACATCCACTTTAACATATCAAGTAAGGCACTATGACCCAGGTGTAGGCTCACCCTTTCATGGACCCCAATTCTCCTATTTTATTTAACTAGGAACATTTGTTCACAGATAATGATAGCAAACTGCCAGATGTTAACTGACAAGCACCTGGTACTTATTAAATAAGATCTACAAGTAATCAGAGATCATCTAGCCTTTCTCAGTAATAAAACTCAATAGAAAGATACTGATTAAAGTCCTTTTCAAATATGAGAAAACATTATGATGGAAATATAACTAAATAAACCAATGATTATTTTAAAATAAAATTTAACACTGTTAATCTCCCCCCTCCCTTTTACCCTAGGAACAACATCTTAATTTCATTAGGAACAATCACTATCTGTAGTTCATCAGCTAGAATGACAATCTCTTGAGCAAGCCCATCACAGCTAACCATTATCCACCCAATGCAATTTAGTAATAAATCAATCACATGTCACTACAGAGATCACCATCATTGAATGTCCAAGCTGTCTTCTCTCTAGTAAGAAATAACACAATTGAGATAAAACCATGATTTTTAAAACTCAATCTCTCCAGAGACTCACACTTTCAATAATTTGCAAGCAGTTGAACAGTAGTCTAATAGTTAAAGAGTAATCAGTACTAGAAAAAGAAAGAAGCCGAGAGCAGAAGTAGGACATTGGTTTGCAAATGGCATCTAATTGACACACTTATGGGACATCCGCTCTCTGGAAGTTCTACTTTCCAAATGAACCCACTATTGCCAAAATTTTTCAGATTGATTTCTGCAAATCAAAGGTGCAATAGAACTGTAATCAAAGTATTTTATGTTTATACAGCCATTTCAATTGAGACAGATGGAGCCACAGTTTATCATGAAAGGTGGGGAGGGGAAAGGAGAATAAATTATTTCTGCTCTAATTATTTGCAAAAATAGTTCTACATATGGCTTTCTTAAAATATTTTTATTTTCTCTTTTCTACAAGATGACATTTTATTCAGATACATATAATCTTTGAAACTGGTCAGCTAGAAGATAAGACTTCATTGTAGTTACTCCTCAGTTCTAAGACCTAAAAATATGGAGATGATCATTCAAAACATCATAATTAGCTTTCTTTGAAAATAGTCCATTCTCCCTCAGTGTTATTCAGGGTCTGTGAACAACATACACCACAATCACATGTCTTATTATATTGGGAGGGTAGTAGTAAGCATACTTTAATTTGAACAACCTCAAGTAAATATTTCATTAGTCATCTGGAGGCTGCCATAACAAAATATTACAGACTAGGTGGCTTAAACAAAATAAATTTATTTCCTACAATTTTGGGTGCTATAAGTCAGAAGTCAGGGAACCAGTCAGTCTTTTTCTGATAAGGTCTCTTTTGGCTTGTAGGCAATTGTCATTTTCTTGCATGTTCGCATGACCTCTTCTTGCAGAGGAGATAGAGAGGGAGAGAGAACAAGAGCTCTGGTTTCTCTTTTTGTGACACTAATCCTGGGAGATCAGACACTCACTCAGTGCCCTCATTTAACTTGACTTCCTTAGAGGCCCATCTCAACATCTATTAATAGCTACCCTAGGGGGTTAGATCTTCAGCGTATGAATTTTGAGGAGACACAAACAACCAGTCCTTAACAAGTATATTGAGAGAGATAAGAGAAATGATGAGGAAAAAAGAAAATTCAGGAGTTCTGTTTTAAATATTGTTTAAAGTAATGCATACTTCCAGATGTAAATATAATGCGTTCAATTATCAACACGAGAAGCAGAAAATAACATGCAAACTTTGAATATGAAAACACTTTAACAAAACTTGTCTGCCAAATATTATTGTAACTTATGTACTATGGAATGAATTTCAGCAAAATTAGATACTATTCAGTTTAAACATAAGGATGCAGCATTTGGAATTTTTTTAATTCTGTGTGTGTGTGTGTGTGTGTGTGTGTGTGTTAGTTGCTTGGTTGTGACTGTAGCCTGCCAGTCTCTTATGTCCATGGGATTCTCCAGGCAAGAATACTGGAGTGGGTTGCCATTTCCTCACTGATTGTTTAAATAACAAAATTCACCAAAATAAAATCATAATGGAATGAAAGAATAAATTTTTATTTATTTATACAGCAATATTAGCAGCAGTCCTCAACCCACGCAAAGGTCAAATGCAGGTTATTATGAATAATGCTGGTGCAGTTTTAAATGAGGAAAAGGACCTTTAACCTTCACATTTCCAGATGTTAATATTTGCTGTTTAATAGTCAAAACAACTCTAACCCATACTGAGAACAGGCAGGAATTCATAGTCTAGTAGATCACGGCTATTTATTTTACTGTCAACAGAGTGGGGGCATGTCCCCAGTCAGCATACCCTCATGAATCAATATTCTACAAGTTTTCTAAGGGTTCTTTGAATTAATGGCTGTGTATTGATCACTTTTCTTTCTTCTCATTTCAATGTGAGCAAATTATTTTAACTACATTAGTAGAGAATACAACTTCATTCAAGAAAGATTGAGAGAAACAGATAACATTAATTCTTCTGCATTTCTATGTATCAGAAGAAAACGTTTGAGCCCTTCACAGATAGATGTAAATGTAAAATAGAACTTTAAATTAGTGCTAAGTAAATGTGAGGTAACACATATTTAAGAAAATGGGTTTGAGGTAACATTACTATCGTTTGACTTCTAAACATAAGAAATGCATTCCTAAAAAGCAGCATGCTCTTCCGTGTTAAGCCGCTCAGTCGTGTCCAGCTCTTTGTGACCCCATGGACTGGGGTCCTCTGTTCATGGGGATTCTCCAGGCAAGAATACTGGACTGGATTTCCATGCCCTTCTCCAGGGGATCTTCCCAATCCAGGGATCGAACCCAGGTCTCCCATATTACATGCAGATTCTTTAAAAAACATCATGGGAGTGAAGTAAGCCAGAAGCAAAAACAACAATACAGTATACTAACGCATATATATGGAATTTAGAAAGATGGCAGCGAGAACCCTGCATGAGAGACAGCAAAAGGAACGCAGATGTATAGAACAGACACGTGGACTCTGTGGAAGAGGGCAAGGGTGGGATGATATGGGAGAATGGCATTGAAACATGTTAATTATCATATGTGAAATCAATCGCCAGCCCAGGGTTGATGCTCGGGGCTGGAGCACCAGGATGTCCCAGGGGGAGGGAATCGGGAGGGAGGAGGGGGGGTTCTGGAGGGGGAGCATGTGTAAACCCATGGCGGTTTCATGTCATTGTATGGCAAAACCAACACAATAAAGTAAAGAAAATTTAAAAAAAAAAAAAACATCATGGGGTTTATCAGTGCTGTGTTGTGCTTTGCTCAGTCATGTTTGACTCTTTGTGACCCTTTACGACCCTTTGCCAGGCTTCTCTGTCCATGGAATATTTCAGGCAAGAATGCTAGAGTGAGTTGCCATTTCCTCTTCCAGGGGATCTTCCCCACCCCAAGGATCAAATCTTGTCTTCTGTGTCTCCTGCACTGCAGGCAGATGCTTTACCAATGAACCATCAGCGAAGCTGAGTTTATCATTAAGAATTTTTAATTTGTGAAAATAGTCGTATAGGAAGTGATTTTGTTTAGTCCTTCCTATCTGTCTGTAACTGGGAACATTTTTTTACTTCTTTAAAGCTCACAGAATCTTTCATTCTCAATTACTTCTGATTAAAATCTCAAAATTGGGAAAAAAGAGAAATAATTACCATGTATTAATATATCGTATATATTTGATACATAAACCATAAAAAATAGATTTTCATAATTATTCTCATACTTATAATTTATAATATCTCAGTGTATAAAGATGTATTTGCATAGTATTTGCCTAGTTTTAAATAGTATATGCAACGTATTTTAAATTTAATAAAAATAATCACTGCATTACTTAAAAATATTTTAGGTTTTTATTAACCATCAGTTACTTTTAGAGTGAAAAATTGGATAAGAAATATAAGTGTTGCTTAGAGTTTTCTAAAAATTTTAATATTGCGTTTCCTTCTGAAATTAATGTGCAGCATAGTGCCTGTTTTTCCTTCTAATGCTCTTCTTCTCTTCTTCTTTCTTTTTCTCTTCATCCTCTTACCAGTGATAAGCACATATTCTGTGGCATCATATCAATCATTTTTTGTGGAGTCTATTATTAAACTTCACCACATGTACAATACAGATATATCTTTCCTCTTTTATTGAGAAGTAAATCGAAATTTGGCCATTGGAATAGATGCCAAATATAAGTGAACTCAACTTTTGAACAGTACTGCCTCACTGGAGTTAACAACATTCCCTGTAAGAAACTCAGATTTTACCGATTGTATGGATAAACTATTCCCGTAAAATGCAGAAAAGAAGATGGTGGTAATGGTGTCCATAGTGGAAGAAAGAATTAGCTCTCAGTGTCCATATAGTCATTCTCAATTGTTCCTGGGCCAACAATATCAGCATCATACTTATTAGAAATGTAGGTTCTTGTTCCCATTCCTAGCCCTATTGAACCAAAATTGGTTACAGCTCAACAGTCTGTGTCTTAATAAGCCTTCCCAGTAATTTTAGCTAAATTTGAGAACAAGAGTCTTTGTGTATCTATTATTCCTAATTGGTTGAAATGCATTTCTCATAATGAAAATGCTCTTTTGTTAGAAAAGGTTTATTTGGAGGGACTTTGAAAACCTGATCCAGGAGAGTATGGAAAGCTTATAGTTAAGGAAAAGAGAGTGGAGAAAAATTAAGTGGACATATTATGCATCCCTTAAGGAAAGAAAGATTCACATTCAAGATAATTACTAGCTATAGTTTGTGTCCTCAGATTTACAAATATGGGTCTTTCTTCTATAGGTAGAGGAAAGGGAAGATGTATATTGGAGTAAAAGCAGAAAGGGTACACATAGATGATAATGGAAGAGGTTGAAGGTGCTATATAGTGATGGAAACTGAAGCAGAAGCAAACTATACCCCAAGAAAAGCTACTTCCTGGGACTGCTGAGCCATTCCAAGAACTTTCTTATGAATTCTCATGGCTAATATTTTTTCACCAATCCAGGCAGCTTAGGGGATAGTAGTTCCCTGATCAGGAATTGAACTTGGGTCCACAGCAGTGAAAGAGATGTGTCCTAATCACCGGACTGCCAGGGAACCTCCTTCTATGCCTATTTTCCTGATTAATTAATCTTTTCTTTTTTCTTTTTTCTGCTAGTTACCCTAGATTATCACTTACCTAATAGGATTCACTTCAATTTAGCCTTACTCTTTCAATACTTGCTTAATTTCTTAACTAGTCTTCTGTTTTTAATCTTACTTAAAATTGTATTTCAATTCCATCACTCAGTCATGTGAGACTCTTTGTAACCCCATGGACTGTAGCCCATCTATTTCATCTGTCTATGGGATTTCCCAGGCAAGAATACTGGAGTGGGTTGCCATTTCCTATTCAGTTTACCTAGATCACTTTATCTCACTCTTATTTTTCAGTTTAAATTATTCTAAATATTTCTTAGTTACAGACTATTTTTCTTTTAAATTTCATCCTCTTTAAGACTGCATAGAATAAAGCAAACCTTACTTGACATGTACATTCCAGTCTTTATTACCTTACATTAAACTCACTTATGGTAAGATAATAGTATTTTGGCAAAGTTCACTTTTCCAGAAGGAAAAGGACATAATAGTTTAAAGTGATTGCCAAAACATTTCCATAATATATGTATATTGACTTGAGAAGGAAATGGCAACCCACTTCTGTTTTCTTGCCTGGAGAGTTCCATGGACAGAGGATCCTGGCAGGTTACAGTCCATGGGGTTGCAAAGAGTTGCACATGATTGAATGACTGAAACAGTGTATTTTTTGTTTGTTTGTTTTAATTTTTATTTATTTTTTCTTTACATTATCGTGTTGGTTTTGCCATACATTGACATTAATCCGCCATGGGTATACATGCATTCCCCTTCCAGAAGCCCCTTCCCACCTCCCTCCCGATTCCATCTCTCTGGGTCATCCTGGTGCACCAGCCCTGAGCACCCTGTATCAGGCATCAAACCTGGGCTGGTGATTGATTTCTCATATGATAATTTACATGTTTCAATGCCGTTCTCCTATATCATCCCACTCTTGCCCTCTCCCATAGAGTCCAAAAGACTGAAACAGTGTATGTTGACTCTGTCCAGCTTTGCCAATACAGTCCTTATTTTCACCTGTTGTACCAAAATAATTATTAATAACACCCAGTTCAGTGCTCAAATGCAGCTCATCTGAATTATGAAAAGTGAAAGTGTTAAGCCTTCAGTCACATCTGACTCATTGTGACACCATGGACTATAACTCACCAGGCTCCTCTGTCTGTGAAATACTCCAGGAAAGAATGCTGGAGTGGGTAACCATTCCATTCTCCAGGAGATCTTCCCAACCCAGGGATCAAACCCTGGTCTCACATATTACAGGCAGATTGTTTACCATGTGAACCACCAGGGAAGACCAATTTGAACATAAATTAAACCAATACTCAAAAGAGCTAAGCTTTGGACTCTTTTCTGAATTTATATTTGCCAGTGTGATATTGTGATATAAGAAATATGTATTTAGTTCTTATCCCTGGTTCCTGGTACAGAGCTTCTAAAGCATTTAGAATTTCCCTAGTGACAGAAATGAGAGAATAGTCTTTTGTCATTTATAATAAGCACATCTCAGTCAATCCTGAGGTTATAGTAGTTAGGTGACTCTTGGAGGATGAGGGCTAGTTATACCCAGAGAAACTGACCACATGATGGCTAGAGATTGATTTACTCACAAATAGCTAATGATTAAACTAATAATGTTTATATAATGAAGCCTCCAGAAAAACTAGTCAAAGTGATTCAGAGAGCTCCGAGGTTGGTGAATGCATTTAGGTGCCGGGGAGGTGGCATGCTGGAGAAGGCATGGAAACTCTGTGCCCCTAGCTTATGCCTGCCCTGTATACCTCTTTATCTAGACTTTCATCTATATCCTTTGGCATATCCTTTATAACAAACTGGTAAATGTAAATAAATATATTCCTGAGTCTATGTGTTATTCTAGCAAATTATCAAACCAGAGAAGGGAGTCACAGGGGCTTCCAGTTTATAACTGGTCAATTAGCTGCACAGGTGACAACCTTGCCACCAGCTTATGAAGTGGGGAGTAATCTTGTGGAACTTTTTTTTTTTTTCATTTTTATTTTTTTAACACTAGGCAGTTAGTGTCAGAATAAATTAAACTGTAGGACAACAAGTGGGTCTCCAGAGAAGGTGAGAAAATTGGTTGGTGTGTGGAAATCCTCACATTTTTGGTGTAAGAATGTTGTAAGAATACAGAAAAGCTTTGCCTTTAGTCAGTGAAGAGGAAAACTATATTTAACTCTCATGATCACACTTTTGAAACTTGAAGCTCCTTCTTAATAGTCTCTCTTTCTGTCTTTTGCTTTAATTTTATGGGAGAGGGCGAGGGTGGGATGATATGGGAGAATGGCATTGAAACATGTAAATTATCATATGTGAAATCAATTGCCAGTCCAAGTTTGATGCATGATACAGGGTGCTCAGGGCTGGTGCACCAGGATGACCCAGAGGGATGGAATCGGGAGGGAGATGGGAGGGGGGTTCTGGAAGGGGAACACATGTATACCCATGGTAGATTCATGTCAATGTATGGCAAAACCAACATGATAATGTAAAGAAAAAAATTAATTAATTAATTAAAAAATAAAATAAATCACAATGCTGGAAAAAAATAATAAATGTGGCACTTAGCAACATATAGAGGCTTCCCTGATAGTTCAAATAGTAAAGAATCCACCTGTAATGCAAGTGAGCCGGATTCAATCCCTGGGTTTGGGAAGAGCCCATGGAGAAAGGAAAGGTTACCCATTCTAGTCGTCTTGTCTCAAGAATTCCATGGACAGAGGAGACATGGGATCACAAAAAGTGGAATGTGTGTGTGTCTTGCCTACCAGTGATTTTTTTCAACTCAGTTCTTCCTTCAGTATATTATTTTCTTCTTTCTGGAATTTAATGAAGACATATTGATGACAAAGATCTTTGGTTTATGAAAATAATCAGACTATGATTCTGTTTAAATAATAGGTTAGCTGTTTTGGCACAATGATTCTCAGTACTAAGGGAATTTTTTTTTTTTAACTTTTTTATGGCGTCATTGTTATAACTGGGAATCTGCTGTCAGTGTAATTTCTAGATATTATGTCTTTTTTTAATTATCTTCAGATTATATTTTAAAACTTTTGTTATCTAATTTCTTATCTAAATAAGATTTCTTATTACCTGTTTGAAAAAAATGTGCTTCCTTAATATGGTTCTCTCATCAGATTTGAAACATTCTCATTCTTACTGTCATCAAATTGTGCCTCTCCTTCTTTCCCTCACTTTTTTCCTTTAAGATCTCCTATCAGAAATATTTTTGGCCTGTCTCCATGTCTATTAATTTATCATTTTCCCACCACATTATCTCTTGTGCTGCTTTCTGCATAATTTCTATTCTGTGCAATTCTTTCAGTTAACTACTCCTCTCTTCAATTCCAATTAATCTGAATTTAAACGCTGCATTTAATTTTAATGCCTAAATATTTAATTTATAGGTATTAGCTTTGGTTATTTTTCAAATCTTTCTGGTCCTTACTAAAAGAGCTTTTTTTCCTTATTTTCAATTCCTTCTACCACTATAACCGCTCTTATATATACTTTAAGTTTACTAAATTGTTTAGTGCTAGCTGTTGTTACAAGCATACAACAAACCCACAAATATATGTGCCATACAATTCTTGTAAATATAGATTCGGTCGATCAGGTGTTTTGAGTGAGTGGTCTTCCTTTCGCCTCTTTGAGTATTTAGTCTCAGTCAACATCCTGGATGACCCTCCTCCTAACCCAAACTGTCTTTTCCATTCTGCAAGGATGAGAGAAAAAGAGAATGGTGGCTGCATGTTGGAAGTCTGCATCAACGACGCCAAGAAGTCACATACATTCACTTCAGACATTCCATAGGCCAGAACTTGGCTGCATGGCCATAGCCAACTACAAGGGAAGCTTGGACATATAGTCACTTCCTCTCTGAATCCAAAAAGAAGATGAAATAGGTTGGGAGATCAGCTTGCCAGTCAATACCATGATAGTTCTATTCAGTGGTTCTTGGCAGATTAATGATGCAATTTGTTTCTCTCCCACTGCTGACCTTATGTATTGCTTCCTCTTGTGTCTTGTTATTTTAGACTAAAAGATCATATTTAGTGGGACTTTATCTCAGAAATTCTGTGTTGTCTGAGTTCCCAGACCTCACAAGTCAAGTAGTATAAATATTAATACAAAATCCATGTGAATGGAAGCATGTGGTCACAAAATGTCATGCGGAATATTTTTTTCTACCCTATCCACAGCCCAAACTGAAACCCACAGTATTTCTTTTCATTTCCTTTTGAAAGTGGGCATTTTTTTTTCTTTCCTCACTTACACAGAGGGCAGTGATCCTTAGAAAGTCAAGCCTTAGCATGTCTGGTTCTCAAATTCTCATATCCTACCTTGACCGTGTACCTGCATAGCCATAAGCACTCATCTCTTTGATGATCACTATCAGCAAATGTCACCAAGCACAGCTGAAGCATCAGTATTCACATTTTCTGCCCTAGTTTTCAACTTACATTTCGTTCTTTGGACCTTTATCAGCAAAATCTTTGGTTACCACTATAAAAACATGCCTCTTGGCACAGCTGCTGTGTCTCACTTTCAGTGCGACGCTGCTGTTCTCATCTTCTGCTCTAGCTTTCAATTTACTATTTGTTTTTGGATCCATGTTGTTGTATTTAAAATCCTGAGAATTTCACTTCTGATGAAATTATGAGAAAATATTTTGTCATGAGAGATTCTCAAAGTACCTGTCTTCTATATTTCTGAGACAATTTTTTACCCTTGATATGATTAGTCTCTTGCCAACATATGCAATATGGTTGTTATCTACTGCTTCTAATTATGCCACTATCTTACAGATTTTTCTTGTTCACAGTTTTTCAGATCTCCAAATTTTACGCAAACCTGAACTGGATTTATCCATATATTTAATATGTGCTTTGATCGTTACTGCATCTAGTATCCTACTTATTCCAAATGTATAGAGAATCCCTTCCTCTTAAACATTCTTGATAAGTTTTTATGAATGTCTATGTGTGGTGAATTCTCACTCATTGTTTCTCTAGAAATTGTATATTTCATGACTATTTTTAATGGTATTTTACCTAGGGTTGCAATTCTAGACTGATAATCATTTTTTTTTCTGACTACTACCTACATATCGTCCTTGACATTTTGCTGATGTGAAGTTTAATGTCAGGCTTATTGTTCTCAGTAGTTATCCAGTCCTTTTCACCAGGCTGCTGATAAGATCTCTCTGAAGTTTCCTTTATAATATTTCTAAGTATAGGTTTACTGTTATTTACCTTTATGCAGACAGATGATACTCCTAGTATTTGACAATATTAGGTATTATGGAATATTGTGAAATGTTTAAAGAGTATAAATTGCTGTTATGTTTTCTTAATGAGATTCTATTAGTTTATGTTAAACCACAGAATTCTATCCCACAAGTCTTTTAAACTTCACATATTTTTATTCTTTTTCACTCTGTTCTGCATTCCTCTTAGTCCTTTCTTCCAGTTAATTAATTCTCTCTTCAGTTTTATCTAAACTGCTACTTTACCCATGCAATATGCTTTAAATTTTAATAAGAATTTTTATTTCTCAAATTCCATTTTAAGCCTACATCCCTTGTCTCATGATATCTTATTTTGAAGATTGTGTCCTGTTTAAAATATTAATTTTATTATCTATCATAGCTCTCTTATGGACTTCCCTGATGGCTTAGTAGTAAAGAATCAGCCTGCCAATGTGGGAGATTTGGGTTCAGTACCTGGGTCAGGAAGATTCCCTGGAGATGAAAGTGGCAACCCCATTCTAGTATTCTTGCCTGGGAAATCCCATGGACAGAGGAGCCTGGTGGTATACAGTCCATGGGAGACGCAAAATATCCAGACACAACTTAGTGAAAAAACAACAACCATTTTTATAAATTACTGGCATTCTAAACATACTTTTATTTTATATTGATTGTATTCAGTCATGTTAGTTTCTTAATGGCCTTCGTAGTAATTTTTTTTTTGTTAGCTCATGACATGTTGTGTTTTATCTATGGAAATATTGTATAATACACCTTATCAAAGAGTAGGACTAAAGACCTAGGGGTCAAAGCCAAGTACCACAGGGAAAACAAGTCAGAAATCTTCCAGAAAGTACAGATAGCAGGACTGAGTCTTCATCAGAAAACTCCCATCATGTACCTTGGATATGGACCAATCACTGTTATACAACATTTTTGCCATCTTTTTAACTGGGTGTATCAATAGAACTTATCCATTCCTGTATCACCATATATATTGCGTATGCTGGGGAGGAAAGTGTGGGCAGAGGATGGAGAAAATGCATTTCTCCTTCACAGGTCATCATATCAAGAGTAACAGTATCTGACAAACTTCATTCTACGTGGATCTGATTTAGATTTTGAGATCCAGACCTTTAGCCTGAGCATAATGCTGTAATGAAATATAATTGTTGAGGGATCTTGGGAGACGGTACATATGTTTTTCAAGTGGAATTAATATGAATATTTTTTTAGCCAAAATGCAGATTTTGGTGGTTTTAAAACATGTCCACAAACAATGGAAACTGTGACAGGCTATTTTCTTGGGCTCCAAAATCACAGCAGATGGTGACTACAGCCATGAAATTAAAAGACGCTTGCTCCTTGGAAGAAAAGCTGTGACAAACCTAGACAACGTATGAAAAAGCAGGGACATTACTTAAATAAATATAGTCAAAGCTTTAGTTTTTCAAATAGTCACATACGGATGTGAGAGCTGGATATCGATAGGCTGAGCACCAAAAATTGACACTTTCAAATTGTGGTGCTGGAGAAGACTCTTGAAAATCCCTTGGACAAAAATGAGATCAAACCAATCAATCATAAAAGAAATCAACACAATATTCATTGGAAAGACTGATGCTGAAGCTGAAGCTCCAATACTTTGGCCACCTGATGTGAAGAGCCAACTCATTAGATAAGACCCTGATGCTGGGAATGATTGAAGGCAGGAGGAGAAGGGGCTGACAGAGGATGAGATGGTTGGATGGCATCATGTACTCAATGGACAAGAGTTTGAGCACACTCCAGGACATAGAGAAGGACAGGGAAGCCTGGCATTCTGTAGTCCATGGAGTCTCAAAGAGTCAGACACGACTGAGTGACTGAACAACAACAACAGCAAATTCTTTAACACCTCTCTCACTATGCATAGTTTTTGTACTCCCTTTGTTTGAATCTTGGCTGATATAAATACCTCATTTTTAACAAATGGAATGTAGTCCATATGATGCTGCAGGACTCCTGAAGCTATATTATATTATAAATGGCAATGTTGATTCTGACTTTTTGCTAAGACATTTGCTTGTGCAACCTTGAGGCTATCATATAGTGGAGAAGCCCAGATTATATTGAAAGGCCATATGTTGTGTTTCCATAAAGCTAAGCTAAAGTTTCTAGACAACCGCCAAAATCAACTCACAGACATGTGAAGACTTTGGTTGATTCCAGCCACAGCTATGGAGTCACCCCTGCCTGTTAAGTTTTTGGAAGCCTATATCTCAGGCATCATGCAACAAGTAAAACCCTTATACTGTAACATTTCTGAATTCTAAACCCACAGAACTGATGAGCATATGAAAAGGTTTTCTTAAGCCAATAGTTTTGTGGGAATTTGTTATATAGCAATAGGAACTCTAATAGGCTTATAAATTTACATTTATGTTATAAGCTAAAAATTTATAATGCTGCTGCTGCTGCTAAGTCACTGCAGCCGTGTCTGACTCTGCGTGACCCCATAGACGACAGCCCACCAGGCAGGCTCCCCCATCCCTGGGATTCTCCAGGCAAGAGTACTGGAGTGGTTTGCCATGCTTTATCCTAAAACTCTTGTGTGGCCTAGGTTTAGAGTTTGTGCTGTCACAGAAATTCAACTAGTTTGGAATTTAATTTTATATTTATTTATCAGCTAGACTCTGAATCAAGTTATGGCATGCACTGAACCCCCACCTACAGAACGGCATACATGTAGTCGCAAACTTGTAGAAGACAACCCAGCCGGAGCCCCCCCAAAACATTAATATTTCTCTTTTATTTTTCTTATCTGTGGATTGATTATTAGTCAGCATTTTTCACCGAAGGTTAATTTTACAGTAGGGGTTTCATTTTCAAACATTGGCCTTTTGGAGTCCAAATACAGAGTTTTCTTCCTGTATAGATAGTAAGTCCCAAATCTCTAGGCTATAGAAAAGCTCCCATTCATCTTCCCATATCCAGCGACTTAGGAAAACTGTAACATCAGCCTCAGCCTTGGATGCTAACTGAGTTTGAACTCGTTCTTCTTTATAGAAAATGAAGACCTTTGCTTTCCTTGTAAGATCTCAGTTATGCATACTTGATACCAGTTGTTATTTATATCCAGCTACTTAGAACAGAAAGTTTTTCAAGTTACAAATTCACACATATTGCTATCCCATATTTTATTTGCTCTTATGAACAAAAAATAATACTATGCAAAAATATAAGAAATAAAATGATAGAGAGATGAGCAGGAACTAATGAATTAAAATCAACAAATACACAGAATCAACAAACAGGAGTTTGTATCTTTGAACAACTGGACAAATTTAACAAACTCTCACAAAAGCTGTAAGAAAAAGAAAACAAAAGAAATTTTAAAAGTTATCAAGAGTGAAGACATAACTATAGATACAGTAGGGAAAGCAATATAAAAATAAAACAAACATGGCAAAACTATCTATTACATAATTTAAGTAGATAGAAATCAACAAAAGGTAAAATTTATAATGTATTATTTATTAAAATGACCAAGATAAGAAACAAAATTATTATAAATTTGAGGCAGCTTGAAAGAAAAGGATGAAAATAAGGACATTCAAAAGTTGTGTAATGTTTTATTATTCTTAGCCTGTTTGATGAATTCACAAGTATTCATGGTACTGGTGGTTTAGTCTCTAAGTCGAATCTGACTTTTGTGACACCATGGAATGTAGCGCGCCATGCTCCTCTGTTGATGGGATTTTACAGGCAAGAATACTGGAGTGGGTTTCCATTTCCTTCTCCAGGGGATCTTCCCTACCTAGAGATCAAACTCACATCTCCTTCATTACAGGCAGATTCTGGACTGACTGAGCCACCAGGGAAGACATCACAAGTATTCTTAGTGTATTTTATATTATATATTATACTTACATATTGTACTTATATATTGTACATATAGTATTTATACTATTTTGTGCATGAAATATTTAATAATGAAATTTTAAACCTTAATTTTTAAGGATAATAGCAGACTCATGAAGTGAATTTATCTATGTGACTATATTTTACTGTCAATTCAGAAAACATGATACTTATATATCTAATTGGATATCTAGCTTGGAGATAGAAAAAAATATAATTTAATATAGCTATTATTACTTGTATTGCAAAAAACAACTTGTATCTTGAATATTTTATCTACAATTATTCCTTCACATAACTTAAAAGAGAATATTTAATTAAAACAAAAACTTCTTGACTAAACATAAATCATATTTTATTAAGATAGTTCATATAATAAATATTTCATAGCTAGCATTTTACTATAAAATAATCATATTTTAATATTTAATATTAATATTATTTAATATTATCTGCTGTATTTGCTCAGACAATTTCCTATGTGGTTTCATTTGGCATTTTTCATTTTTCTTTCCTGTCTTAGTGATCCAGAAATTTAAAAGAGGTTATGACATATTCTGTAAATTTGTTCAGACCTTGAAATATTCAAATAATGGGCAATATACCTTTGTAAAGGATAGGCATGTTAGTCTTTGATTCTTTTTATGGCTTAGACTGCTTTACGACTTTCTCTCAATAAAAACCATAAAATTAAAATGACCATGCAAGGGTTTATGAAGCGCCTCTGACCCAATATGGTGAAACTAATGGTAAAAAAATTGTTTCCTAAATCTGCTAAAATACCTGGAGGGATCAATTTTACAATACATGGCAGACAGGAGGTCTGGGAAATCCATTTTTGGGGAAACCCTTCCTCTGGCAGCTGCATATAGAAGAAAAATGTCAACGTTCACCAATTATATTTTAAATATTGCAAAACATATGTCAGGCTACACCTTAACTAGTGTTCCTTATAGAGAAACAAATGAGAAAAACCTTGACAAAAATTATAGTATAATTATTACTGAAATCATGAACATTAATAGTTACTACAGCATCACTCAAGTTCCATCTCTTATTGCATTTCTTTTCTAGTAGTAGAGGCAAGAAATGAATAAAATGTCAGATTACTGAATTAAATATCTTTCACCATTATTTCATGAAAATAAAAATACCACGTGAAGGATCTGAGTTTATAGGAATGGAATTTACCCTCAAATTCTAGTGACATAGCTTTTTCTCCAAGCATCTTAATAGATTTAACTCTCTGCCTTACATCTTTTATATAAGGGAGTTGAAACTTACATATGTGTGCTCAGTCACTCAGTTATGTCCACATCTTTGCAACCCTGTGGACTATAGCCTGCCAGGCTCCTCTGTCCATGGGATTTTCCAGGCAAGAATACTGAGCTGGCTTGCCATTTCCTCCTCCAGGGGATCTTCCCAACCCAGGGATTGAACCCGTGTCTCCTGTGTCTCTTGCACTGACAGGCAGATACTTTATCACCAGTGCCACCTGGGAAGTCTCTTAAGGGACAATGAGTCATAAGTGTTTTACAGTAGCAACTGTGATCAGTGGCAACAACAGTAGTAATGTCAAAGATCACTGATCACAAATCACTGTAACAAATATAATAATGAAAAGTTTGAAACGTTTCTAGACTTACCAAAAGGTGACATGGAGATGTGAAGTTAGCAAATGTTACTGGGAAAATGGCATCAGTAAACTTGCTCAAGGCAGGCAAACTTGCACAAACCTTCACAGTAAAAAAAAAAAGCAATATTTGTGCAGGGCAATAAAGGGAGGTGCAACAAAAGGAGAAATGTCTGTATTTTATTCTATTTTATTTTTAACATCTAAATTAGTGTCAATTGATATTATCTTTAGTCTTTTTAAAATACATGCATTAAGGGTTATGAGTTCTTATGAAGAATTTTGGTTTTAGCCTATAAAATTTGATATTATGTGTTTAATATTACATATCATTTGTATATGCATATAGGTATGCTATTTTTATTTAGTACTTGAAAGATACCTTTCCTTTTTCTTTCATCTATGTTCTGCCAAGAAGTCAATTCAGTCTGACATTCTTTTGCAGGAAATACTGAAGTTTTTCTCTGTATGCTATTAAGATGTTCTTGATTTTGATGCAATGACGTTTCTACGCAATTTGATTTGCTTTGGATGTGTTGAACTTTATCCATCTGAGGATTTATAAAGACATGACATCTTGCTTGATGTCTTCACTCAAAGGTTGTGTATTATTAATGCTTTGGCCTGCTGCCTAGGTGGTTCAATAGCTGGGTTCATCTAAAGACTTACTTCCTCACGTGTATGGTACCTAAATGAAAAGTCTTCAATAGTTGGAGACTGGGAAGAGCTGGGCTGCTCGGTTAGCTTTCTACATATGTATGTGTCCTCTCCAGCTAAGATCTTCAGGGTACTTGTACATATCATACTGTGGCATAGAGCTCCAAATGCACTTATTCTAAAGGGAGGGCTGGGTGGAGTCTGTGTGCCTTCTACAAGCTTTCTTCAAAAATCACATAGTATCAATTCTGTCATGTTCTATTACATGAAGTTTAAATAATATATCCAGGTTTAAGAGGAGGGAACTATTTTAGAAGAGGGTGTGAGACAAGGTATATATATTGGTGAGGCCAAATTTGGAAATTACAATAGAATATAAACCACCTGAAAACTTTTCAGAAAATTTCATTGGCTATAGTTTATTTTGGAGAGTCAGGTAATCTGAATATGAGTTCTGAAGGATATTTATGATTTCAGGTTTTCAGGGGAGTCTCAGACATCAAGACCAAGACATATAAGTTCCCTCTGTGGATTGGATTTTGTCACAGTGGTGGTGACGATGCTGGTTAAGTTTATCATTTTATCAAACAGCAGTCCTTCTTTAGGTAGGGTTGCCTGTTTCAGCCTCCCAACATTGTGCTAATCAAATTGTAGACTCAAGGCCTTCCTTTTCATCCTTCCATGCCTATCAAAGCTTAAATCTGTGTGATGCTTGATACAGGGTGCTCAGGGCTGGTGCACCAGGATGACCCAGAGAGATGGAATCGGGAGGGAGGTGGGAGGAGGGTTCTGGAAGGGAACACATGTATACCCATGGCGGATTTATGTCAATGTATGGCAAAACCAACACAATAATGTAAAGAAAATAAAAATAAATAAATAAATCTATGTGATTTTACCCTTAGAGAGGGAGTAGAATAGTGGAAAGAAGGGAACATTGAGAAAGCTTCTGAGCATTTTGTAAACATTCTGCTTCTTGATATGAGTTAACTTTATGAAGATTAATGTGCATATTTATAATTTGTAGACATGTATGCTATAATTCAATAGGATGCAAAACAAATCAAAAAGTGAAAAAAGGCTAGATAACAAGACACTTACAAATAATTTCCTAGAGGTATCTTCTATTTCAGCATTTTAATATCTGAGGTTATTTTCATTTGTAATCTACTGTATTACTAAAAATTGATAAATGGAAGTATGAAAATGTTTCACAATAAATTCCTTTATGAATTTCCTTATTTTTAATTTACCCAAGTCTGATACCATTTAAACTACTGAATCACCATCACCCCTGTGAGAAGGAACATAAAATCCATAGACAGTTTTCACATATCAAATGATAAATGAAAAGGTATTTGGGTTAAGCTATCAATGTTCACAAAGAATGTTGTATTCATGATAGAAGCAGGGTTGTCATGTTGAAAGTAAAGAGTGGATCTCCTATTTAAAATGGAGGGAATTAGATCACTCATAAAATAAAAAAGAAAGTGCAGCATTTTTATTTGTATAATTTACAAAATCATCCAAATTATTTGATTTTAGACTCTCAGAAAAATGTGTGACAAAAATCTTACTACCACAGTTACCCTATTGCCAAAAAGCATTGTATTACTTCTAGGTAAATACCCTACATCGTCTCTGGCTTAGTCCCTAGGATATTATTATTTACATTATTATTTAATTACTGATATCTCTAATTTGAGGCTTCCCTGGTGGCTCATACAGTAAAGAATCTGCCTGCAATAAAGAAGACCCAGTTTCAATTCCTGTATCAGGAAGATCCCCTAGAGAGCAGAAGGCTAGCCACTCCAGTATTTTTGCCTGGAGAAATTATGGACATAGGATCCTGATGGGCTGCAGTCCATAGGGTCTGAAAGAATCAGACACAACTGAGCAACCAACACTTTCACATTCACTGCTAATTTCATACCAGACACTTGTATAGGACTTACATATGAAGCTCTGAACCTATAAGCACTCCAACAGCAAATCAGAAATTACTATTTCTAGCCAAATAGCATATAAAGAGCAAATGTATCACCCATTCGGCTTTACTCAGTGTGGGGCTGCTAACCCTGTCTTGCTTTGACTTTCAACCAACACAGTTCAAACATTAGCACATCATTGGTCTTCTCCCAAATATAGGAAATGATGCTTAGTTCTACAATTTTTAATAGTTCTTTAGACATTTAAAATGCAATTAAATGTTAGGAAAAACTATTTAAACTTGATATGATCAACTGGTTAACACATTTCTGAATTCCTCTCATGTGCCAGATTCCTCTCTAAGTTATGACTATACAAAGACTACTAAGACATGACCTGTGTTTTCAAAAAAAAAAAAACAAAACAAAACAAAAAAACCCACAGGACTCTTTTCTAATTCAGGAACATTCAGAAAATAAACCTAAAAAATTTACTTAAGAAGACAACCCCCCAGGTCATAACTCTGTTTTTCTTTTCTTTTTAATTTTCGTTCATTACTCCTTTTAGATTCCACACATAGGTGAAATCATAAAATACTTTCAAACTTTATTTGGTGATTGCCAGGGGGGAGGAGGGTGGGGGAATGAAAGAAACAGGTGAGGGAGATTAAGAGTATAGACTTACAGTTGTAAAGTATATAGATCATAGGTATGAAATGTACAGTGTGGAGAATATAGTCAGTGATCATGTAGTATCTTTGTATGGTGACATATCATGGTTAGATTTATCATGGTAATCATCTTGAAATGTCTGCACGTGTACAGTCTTGAAATGTATATATGCATGCACACGTCTGACCCTTTGCAACCCTATGAACTGGGTCCTCCAGGCTCCTCTGTCCCTGGGATTCTACATGCAAGAATCCTGGAGCCAGGTTGTGATTTCCTCCTCCAGCGATGTCCCAGGAAATATATAGAAACACTGAATCACTATGTTGTGTATCAAGAACTCACAGTGTTGTAAGTCAATTATACTTCAAAAGCAAAGAAAAACTCACAGAAAACGATATCAGCCTTGTGGTTTCCAGAGGTGGAGGATGGAGAAAGGGGCATCGAATGTTTGTTTAAAAAAAAAAAGGAAAAAAGAAAATACATTCTCTTTTGCTATTCATGACTCTTCTAGTCTTTTCATTCTTCACAAAGAGTTAAAGTGAAGTCATTCAGTCATGTCCGCCTCTTTGTGACCCCATGAACTGTAGCCTACCACACTCCTCCATCCATGGGATGTAACAGGCAAGAATACTGGAGTGGATTGCAGTAAAAGAAAATTGAACTTCTGTATAAATGTGTCTGTAGTGGTTGAGATTGCATGCTTTAAACTTTCTGGAATTTCAAATTCCTACTCTTTCCACTTTGCAGTATATAGGCTTTTCTCAGTGAATACCTGTGCTTCGAATTAGATGATGTGGAAAGGCCAGCCCCTATTCAGATCAGCCGATAGTTCTAACTGAAAACAAAATATAGTAGACATTGAGATCCCCAGGGAGAACTTGGCATATGCCCTGTGTAAGGGCCAACATCAACTGCAATCAGTGTCTTAACCCACAACCTCAAGCTCTGGCTCCTCTGCTTTGCACAGGAGCAAGCCACTCAGATCTCATTGAAAACTCTTTTTTTCCTGAAATGTTTCTACCAAAGAGATCCACTATCATATAAATAAATTGCAGTTGATAGTGATTGATTTTAAATAGGAAATGTGTATAAACTCAGATATATTGTACTTTGTGAATCCTACCAAATGTCCTTATGCAACTGACAAGTTCAACCTTAGGTGTACCACTGGAAAAGTAGCTGAAGGAAACATCTGAAATTTAAGTCAAGAGAAACATTAATTTATTAAGATGATGAAATGTTTATCATAGAAGCAGATTGCACTTTGGATTCTCTACATGATATATAAATAGAGTATATGTGTAAGAAAAGCATTTTTATATTTATCATTTCCTGGAAGACAGTGTAAGATGTTATTCAGTATTTGTCAAAACAAGTTGCACCATGCACTCCAACCACACCAAACTACATATGTTTCTTGAATATGGCTCCAGTTCATGCTGGGCCTTCTGCCTAGAATCATATTCCTTTTACTCCTTCATCTCTCTTTCACACATACATGCATACAGAGACACACACATAACATGACCTTTTTCTCCCTCTAAACAGTGATTCCTCTTTCATTATCATAAGCTTCTTATAGTATGTTTGCTAATCTTTTAACTCCTTGCTTAGCAGTGAACCTGCTGTCTAGTAAATACTCAATGAATAGTAAATAAAAGAAGAAAGGAATATATAAATGAAATATATTCAGTAAAACACCATGCTAAGGGTTCATGATATTTAATTCTCTAAAATAACAAATATTTGGGAATTTCGGAGAACTTAGTACTAAGTAAGCAAGAATGTTTTCAATTATACTAACTCATGAAGAATCTGAATATTAAAAACAATTCTAAACATGAAATAAAGATAATGTGAAATAATCATAGCAAAGTGAAACTCAAATCTTTTCTGCTGTAGAAACCTACACAGTCTGTGTGCCTGTATCCTTGTTTTATATATGGGAGAGAAATAAGTGAAACTATAGAGATTAAGGCATAAGGCACATAAACTTTTCACAAAGAATGAGTTTCCAGCAATGATAAGATTATATAAAAAGCTTTCTGGCATGATGAAAGGACACTTAGAATTTTAGAACTCACAGCAGGAAAAACGATTAGCAGTATAACTAAGCACATAAAGTCAAGTTAAACATTTCAAGACATGTGCACATGGCGGCTTTTTAGTTAAAAAGTATATAAAGAATCAAGCATTAAGGAAAATTGCCTTTTAAGTTTACAGTTAAAAATAAATACAAAGTACCATAAAGTTGAAGAAAGGTTTCCTTCTTTCATACCTGAATTTAATGACTGTGAAAAATATATATAACTTTTTATGATTAAAATTGCATTATTGTAAGCTAATATTGATATTATATTATAATAATCTTGATATTAATATTGCATTGATATTGATAAATACCAATAATCTAAGATATGCAGATGACACCACCATTATGGCAGAAAGCGAAGAGGAACTAAAGAGGCTCTTGATGAAGGTGAAAGAGAAGAGTGAAAAAGCTGGCTTAAAGTTCAGCATTCAAAAAATGAATATCATGGCATCCAGCCCCATCACTCCATGGCAAATAGATGGGGAAGCAATGGAAACAGTGAGAGATATTATTTTGGGGGGGGCTCCAAAATCTCTGCAGATGTTGACTGCAGCCATGAGATTAAAAGACACTTGCTCCTTGGAAGAAAAGCTATGACCAACCTAGACAGCATATTAAAAAGCAGAGACATTACTCTGGCAACAAAATTCTGTCTAGACAAAGCTATGGTTTTTCAGTAGCATGTACGGATCCATGGATATGGATCATAAAGGAAGCTAAGTGCCAAGGAATTGATGCTTTTGAACTGTGGTGCTGGCAAGGACTCTTGAGAGTTCCTTGGACTGCAAGAAGCTCCAACCAGTCCATCCTAAAAGAGATCAGTCCTGGGTGTTCATTGGAAGGACTGATGTTGAAGCTGAAACTCCAGGAATTTGGCCACCTGATGCGAAGAGCTAACTCATTGGAAAAGACCCTGATACTGGGAAAGATTGAAAACAGGAGGAGAAGGGCACAAAAGACAATGAGATGGCTGGATGGCATCACCGACTCAATAGACATTGAGTTTGAGTAAGCCCCAGGGGTTGATGGACAGGGAAGCCTGGCATGCTGCAGTTCATGGGGTTGGAAAGAGTCAGACATGACTGACTGAACTGACTGTAAAAAGTCACAGTACTTTATTTACACACACACACACACACACACACACACATATGTATGTATGACATACTCTATGTTGTTTGTATACATACATTTTACTATTGTTTAAATAACAGATTTTTTATTCTCTCATTTGTAATTTTTCACTCATTGTCAGCATAAGAAAACTCCAACACATGTGAATAAATTTTGGAGAGTAGTATATGCTTAAAAGTTATCCCAGTTTTTCTTTTTTCCTTCTCTATTTTTCTTTCTGAATCAGTCGGTGTTTTTGAGATCCATATCTAATAGAAACTCATTACTCTCTGATTTCCCTTATTTGTTTCCATATGCAAGGGATCTCCTGTGCCATGTAAATTACTTCAAAAACACATGTAGACTGTTTCTATTGTTAATAGGTGCCCAGTGCCTCCAGATCATACCTGCTGCTGCTGATAAGCTGCTTCAGTCGTGTCCAACCCCTATGCGTCCCCATAGACGGCAGCCCACCAGGCTCCACTGTCCCTGGGATTCTCCAGGCAAGAGTACTGGAGTGGGTTGCCGTTGCCTTCTTCCCAGATCATACCTAAATCTGTATAATTTATATCTATTATCCATGGAATAAAATCATGTCTTTCTCCTCTTTAAAGAAAATCATAATTGTCCTCAAGTGTGGCCTCAGCTGACTAGCTCTGGAGATTCAAGAGTCCTATGAATAAAGCCAAGTAAAATATAAGCTTATTATTCCCCAGTGGATATTACAGACACAATATTTAAAGTACACATGTTTGCTGGAGTGAAATGTTTGGAAAAGACTCACATATTACATTAATGGAAAAATACTCAAATTAATTATGTAGCTGGTAATTTGTTTCTATGCAGCTTATTTTTTTTATTTGTCCCTTTTATTTAAATGTTCTACTATTCGCTAGGATTTTATGAAAAGTGAAATGTTTTTATTCAAAACACATATACTATTCTGCAATTTACAAAAAAAAATAAAATAAAAACACCATCAAAAATAATAAAAGTAATATAGAAGCACTGACAGGTACTGATACTATGCTGAAAGCTGGAAAAGAGCATATTTGTCTGTGATAAACTGTGGTACACCCTACATCAGAAACCACTTGATAAGAAAGAGAAGTAGCAGAAGGGTTAAGAGATGGGAATTCCAGAGTCAACTGACTGTACTGAAAACACCTAAAGTTCATGGATTTGATGTCCTGGTTTACTGGTGTGGACTCCATGATTCCCCAAGTGCCACTGTCGTGAAGCAGATCTTTAAAGTAATACTCAGCTGTATACCTTTCAAAACATCAGTTCATAAATCGATATTCAAGAATTTCTACAATGTGGTCTAACTTACATTAAAACCTTCCGTAGGAGAATGTGCCTACTTCAGAAAACAAGTTTGTTTACTCTTCATGCTGTTGACTGTGCGTTTTTTCTCAATTTTCTTGCAGATACTTGAAAACACTTTAGAATATCATACAGTCACCCCTCAGTATCCATGGGGGATTTGTTCCAGAACACTCATGAAAATCCATGGCTGCTCAAGTGTAGTATTTGCATATAACCTACACACATTCTCCAGTACACTTTAAATCACATCAAAATTACTTACACTACCTAATACAATACAAATGCTATATAAATAGTTGCCAGCACACGGCGAACTTAAGTTTGATTTGGGAAACTTTCTAGAAATTTTTAAAAACTATTTTCCCTCTGTGATTAGTTGAATTCCTAGATGCTGAACCTATGGATGTGGAGAGCTAACTGAATAGAAGTACAACTGCATATTTTCACTTCGTAAAAGCAAATAATGCCTTTATTCTTCACATTTAGTATATAGTTAATCTTGGCTATTAGCCATTTGTTAGAGAAACATTGTTTACTTCATTTTTATCTTTTTTTCTCTCTTTATATAATTAAAAATGAAAATCAAACAAAAGAGAAAGCAGATACTTGTGATGCTTAACACTGCACTATAGTTAGTATTTTAATGTATTTTCTTGAGTTATTTTCCATGGTAGAAACATTACATTGTGGGGTGAAAATAGGAAAGGAACAAAGCTTCTGTGTTCTGCTTTAGCGATGGAATGGTGGAGATTGGTAGATTATATGGGATTTAGGAGCTCCATTGCTGGGCATTGAAACTTGGCTGTATTTTAGAAGCTGTGACTATGCAACCTTATAAAGATTGTCTTATTTCTTGTAAAACTGTGAGGCTGTTAACACAATAAGTATTATAAATATGAAAATATAATAGCTATTATTATTTCCCAAATATTACCTCATACTTCTATATTATTAAATGTGTTGAAAACAGACATAAACCTACAGAATAACCCATCAAGTAGTTAAAGATACTTTACGAAGCAACCCTGCCAGGCCATTGTATAGAATTTAAGTTACATTTAGTTCATCATTATTTTACATTGATAGACTTGCATTCATCTTTAATTATCACCTCAGGGCTTCGCTCATAGCTCAGTCAGTAAAGAATCTGCCTGCAATGCAGGAGACCTGGGTTCCATCCCTGGGTCAGGAAGGTTCCCTGGAGGAGGAAATGGCAGCCCACTCTGGTATTCTTGCCTAGAGAATCCCATGAACAGAGGAGCCTGGCAGGCTACACAGTCCATGGTATTGGAAGAGTCAAACAAGACTTAGCAACTAAACCACCACCAGCATAAAATGCTGAGAGTGGTATTTGCTCAATTATTATCTTGTCCTTTCTACTTTTATTGTTGGGTCAGTTTTGGTTTTAGAGCTATAGTCTTTTAATTATTGTAGTGTTTAAAATGTTTTCAAAATATATATTCATCAGATTAGATTCTCTAACCTTATTCTTGTTTTCCAAATGTCTCTTGGCAATCTTCCCATGAGGTTTTCCTAATACGGTCTTTTAATTATTTTCTGTCCTCTATATACATACAGATTCTAATTATCTTTAATTATATTTTCTCACATCATTCTTTTTTCATTATTTTTGTGACTCAGTTTGTTTGATGATCAGGAAGCAATATGCTACACATCTTGTTTTATGTTTTGATAGTTTTTATATGTCTATACAGACAATTTACTGGGTTGCAGTTAAATCTGGGATATTTGTTGATGGTTTTGATTTGATTGTGACCTGTTAGAACATTTTAAATTTCAAATAGTAAGAATTAGAAACTTAGCAACTTCCTGCAGAATGACTGGCTTTCAGGAATAGATTAAACAAGATATGCTTAAGTTATATCATCCAGTCATGAGTTACTGTATCCACTGCTCCACTACAGTCTAAGGCATTCTCAACTCAGCCCTGAAGTCAAGCTGAAGCATTGACTCTTAGCTTGTTCTCAACAGAGGAGCTATAGTGATTGCTTTGAAATGCAAAATAATGTTAAATTACTCCTCTATTCAAACACTGCCTCAGTTTCCCATTTCACTCTAAGTAAAGCCCAAAATTATTGCTGAAATCACCTGACTCCCATGGCCTTTCTGACCTCATAATCTTTTATTCTCAATATTCTTTTTCTGATGAAGCCATGCTGTTTGTCGAACAGACAAAGAACTCTTTTCACTTGGAGACTTTGTATTAACTTTTCCCACTGTCTGGAGTCTAATTCTCTCATATATCCACACATTTACCTCCATCCAGTTTATTTTCAAATCAAAATCACAGACTAAAGCTTTCCTTATCATCCAACATAAAATAACACCCCTTTCACCAACATTCCATGTATCCCTGACCTGCCTTTATTTTGATCCATAACATTTATCACCATCTGAGTACATTTGTTTCTTTCAGATACCAGCACCTTTGGGACGTATCACTTCTTCATTGGGCTCCAAGGTGCCTGTTTGGTGCCTATTTCCGGAGCTCGTGACATATTGGCAGCAGCAGAAGAACATATGGTAGTAAATATCTGCTTATTTACTAATTGTTTACCTATTCTCACTGGGATATAAACTCCATGTGAATAGAATTTTTTTTTTCCTTACTGTTCTTTTCGCTCTAAAACTTAGAGCCTAGTAGAGACTATAGTCAAGCACAAAGGATGCTCATTAAATTTATTGAATAAGAAAATGCTATCTGATTATCATTAAAAAAAACTCCTTCCAAAACACCCACCTTGTATATACAAAAGCACACACTTACTCAGTGCTCCTCTATGAGACATGATGGTTCCCCTAGCTACTATGTTCTTAAGGAATACAAAATCAATGATAAAATTAACTGACATGATCAATTGAGAAAGTAAATCTACTAAGAGAAAAATACAAAGTGGTATTTTCAGAGCCAATTCAAGTAATTTGTTTCATTGTCTGTTTGGGATTAATTTTCTGTCCTTTTCATTTCACAGATAATTAAATCTGTGAATTTAATTGATTTACCTGGGACAAGATTAAAGAAAATGAGTTTCTGTTGTAAACCAAAATTGACATTTATGTGACGTTAAAATATTGCATAATTTGAAAGGATTTTATTAAATCCATTGATATTTTACAGCTTTTAGAGCATGTAAAATTATTTTCCATAAATATTATTGAAACACATGACTTCATATAAAAATATAGAAATATATATTCATCAAGCATAAAATATCCCTCACAAAGGGAAGAAAGTTAGGAGAAAGAATGAGTGAATTTCTAGTCTAATATTTATAATGCTCTTTTCCATGATCATTTCAGGTCATACAAAAGTACTAGATAGATAAAACTGAAGAAAAAATAGTCTTAGTTTTAGATTAATTATTGTGTATCAAAGTAAACCATTTGTTTGCATTTTAAACTTGGAGTGAGGCAACTAATATCACATTAATTTAGCAGATGGGACATTCAAAAGTTAAATTTTACTATCAATAAAGCATACTAAAATTTGGCTGCATATTTGATAAAATCCAATGTCTGAGATGGCCTAAACTTTTTAGTAAGATATCAAACTTAAAGCTCAGAAAATTATTAAAGTAAAATGAGCAAAGCCTCAATAAACTGTTGGACAATATCCAGCAGTGTATTGCATACTTAGAATTTGCCCCGAAAGGAATGGGGTATTAAGTTTTTTTATGTTGTTTAAAGATGTGTTGATTGATGACTTACAAATTGTTTTAATTGTCCTGATTGATTTGGCTACTTGACAAGTAGATAGAGTTACCAGATAAAAAAGAGAAATATCTATGAATTATTTGTCACTAATATATGTATATATTTTAAATCGCTATTTTTCTGAAATTCAAATATAGCTGATACCCTGTATTTTATTTGCTAATTCAGATAATCCTACCAGGAGAGCATCTGAGACCCTACTTGAAATATTTGTCCTAGTTCTCCTCAAACAAAGGTTTCTCACACATATCTTAACAGACGATAATCCAGACACAAAGTCTTTCCAGTGAATGAATCTTAGGAACCAGTATTTGTCTTGTACTTGCTTCCTGGTATTATTTCTATTTTATATTTTTTAAGCCTGTGTAAATATGCTCTTTGTGGCATCTGGGGAGTTCTTTCCATTATTCCAACCTGTGAATAACGTTTAATATTTTGGATAGAATATCAACTTGAAGAGAGTCTCACTGGGCAAAGATGCATGTATGAATTCATGAAAGAAGTTTTGTGGGAAAAAAATAAAGCAAATGCACAGGATATACTGGGATAGAAGGACTGTGGTTAGATAATCACTGTTATATGCTAAAAGGAAATGATGAATGTCTAATGAGACACTTGGGACTTATATAGTCTTAAAGTATATATATAGTATATACTTTATATATATATATATATACTTAAAGT